>CM040398.1:8183894-8628894 GCA_022702515.1 Ilyophis sp. 1 JC-2022 | reverse complement strand
AGTTGCTGAGAACACCTCCAATTTTCTCAGGTCAGTAATTTGAAAGAATATGTTTGTACTTTGCTCTGCCATCTCTCACCCAGGAAGAGTGAGTCACATCACAGCACATAGAGCACAGCACACACAGCACATCCCAGAGCACAGCACACACATCACATCCCAGAGCACAGCACACACATCACATCCCAGAGCACAGCACACACATCACAGAGAGCACAGCACACACATCACAGAGAGCACAGCACACACATCACAGAGAGCACAGCACACACATCACATCCCAGAGCACAGCACACACATCACATCCCAGAGCACAGCACACACATCACATCCCAGAGCACAGCACACACATCACATCCCAGAGCACAGCACACACATCACAGAGAGCACAGCACACACATCACAGAGAGCACAGCACACACATCACATCCCAGAGCACAGCACACACATCACATCCCAGAGCACAGCACACACATCACATCCCAGAGCACAGCACACACATCACATCCCAGAGCACAGCACACACATCACATCCCAGAGCACAGCACACACATCACAGAGAGCACAACACACACATCACAGAGAGCACAGCGCACACATCACAGAGAGCACAACACACACATCACAGAGAGCACAGCGCACACATCACAGAGAGCACAGCACACACATCACAGAGAGCACAACACACACATCACAGAGAGCACAGCGCACACATCACAGAGAGCACAACACACACATCACAGAGAGCACAACACACACATCACAGAGAGCACAACACACACATCACAGAGAGCACAGCACACACATCACAGAGAGCACAGCACACACATCACAGAGAGCACAGCACACACATCACAGAGAGCACAGCGCACACATCACAGAGAGCACATCACAGAGAGCACAGCACACACATCACAGAGAGCACAGCACACACATCACAGAGAGCACAGCACACACATCACAGAGAGCACAGCGCACACATCAGAGAGAGCACAGCACACACATCACAGAGAGCACAACACACACATCAGAGAGCACAGCACACACATCACAGAGAGCACAACACACACATCACAGAGAGCACAACACACACATCACAGAGAGTACAGCACACACATCACAGAGAGCACAGCGCACACATCACAGAGAGCACAGCACACACATCACAGAGAGCACAACACACACATCACAGAGAGCACAACACACACATCACAGAGAGTACAGCACACACATCACAGAGAGCACAGCACACACATCACAGAGAGCACAACACACACACATCCCAGAGCACAGCACACACATCACAGAGAGCACAGCACACACAGCACAGAGAGCACATCACAGAGAGCACAGCACACACATCACAGAGAGCACAGCACACACATCCCAGACAGCACAGCACACACATCACAGAGAGTACAGCACACACATCACAGAGAGCACAGCGCACACATCACAGAG
This sequence comes from Ilyophis sp. 1 JC-2022, assembly GCA_022702515.1. NCBI lineage: Eukaryota > Metazoa > Chordata > Actinopteri > Anguilliformes > Synaphobranchidae > Ilyophis > Ilyophis sp. 1 JC-2022. Next base: position 8,627,433 of record CM040398.1, on the reverse strand, counting down.
AGCACAGCACACACATCACAGAGAGCACAACACACACATCACAGAGAGCACAACACACACATCACAGAGTACAGCACACACATCACAGAGAGCACAGCACACACATCACAGAGAGCACAACACACACATCCCAGAGCACAGCACACACATCACAGAGAGCACAGCACACACAGCACAGAGAGCACATCACAGAGAGCACAGAGAGCACAGCACACACATCACAGAGAGCACAGCACACACATCACAGAGAGCACAACACACACATCCCAGAGCACAGCACACACATCACAGAGAGCACAACACACACATCACAGAGAGCACAGCACACACATCACAGAGAGCACAGCACACACATCACAGAGAGCACAGCACACACATCACAGAGAGCACAGCACACACATCACAGAGAGCACATCACAGAGAGCACAGCACACACATCACAGAGAGCACAGCGCACACATCACAGAGAGCACATCACAGAGAGCACAGAGAGCACAGCACACACATCACAGAGAGCACAGCACACACATCCCAGACAGCACAGCATATAGAGCTACTTTTCTGTATATTTACATTTTATTAGAACTCACGATTTATTTATTTTATTATTTTCCCGATCATTTTATTAGCAATATTTTAAAAAAATATTTATATCTTATTATATTAGGGTCTATATGATCCAACCGTTATGTTTTTTTTGTATTGACCCGTAGCAACACCTTGTTGTGAACGGTAAGTCAAGTTTTTGCTGAGTGAAATTAAATGATAATACAGAAATATGAATAGAAAGTGGCACATTGAGAATAGAAAAGAACTCTCCATCTATGCCTCCATCTCTCTCTCATAGCAATCTTATTCTCCACTGCTGCAGCTTATATGTAAGTTACCGTAGCTACAAGAGGGCAGATCCAATTCCAGAGGGTTAAAAAAGTTTGACAATTTTCGAGTTTTCCCCTTGGAAGAAGCAAGTAGCAGCATGCTGAGGCGTTCACGCTGGACATGTCATGTTGGAATCTGCAGAATTCAACCTGCATGCTACACTTACCGCCACATTTATTCAGTTTGTCACCAGAGACCGAATGTCCTGTTCAATGAACAGAACAAACATTTCCAGACAAGTCATCTCTCATGTTACGATCATTCACAAAACTGAACAGAAGAACTGATTCAGATACTACATTTTTTTTCACTGCAGTTTGTTGAATTTTACATTATGTATATACTGTAAGTAGACAATGGTTTATCGTTGCTTAAGTAAATATTATATAATCACAGCTTACTAAACAATGAAATTAAAAAAGGAATCCCTGGAATCACGAGGAACATGTGAAGGAAATGCGAGGGCAGTTTGTTTTGCGTTGTTTTTTTGCCATAATCTAACGGAAAGCCAGTGTTATTCATTAAAAAGTTAATATTTTTGATTAGACACTAAAACTTTGCTTAAAAATTGAACCCTTGACGTACTCTTCAGTGATTTGAGTAGGGGAATACTTTTTACTGGGAGAATTTACAGATTACAGATTTACAGAGAATTTACAGATTATTTGGAGATAATGTACAGTATAAGGAAAGCAAGTTTTTCAGGTAATTTATTGTTTAAAAGTAGCTCATTCACTTATTTAACCACAGAGAACCACCTCTCCATTTTTGTAAGATACTGTACAGTAAAATGGGAAATTTAATATATTGTGGTATACTGCTTAGTAAAGGTGCATTATTGGCCAATATACAGGCAACAGGTGAAGTACTGGTTAGGGCGCTCTCTCTCTCTTTTTCTCTCTGTATCTCTCTCTCTCCCTCTTTCTGTCTCACTCTCTCACTCTTTTTCTCTCTGTCTCTCTCTCTCTCACTCTTTTTCTCTCTGTATCTCTCTCACTTTTTCTCTCTGTATCTCTCTTTCCCTCTTTCTGTCTCTCTCTCTCACTCTTTTTCTCTCTCCCTCTTTCTGTCTCTCTCTCTTTTATCTCTGTCTGCGTTTGTCTGTCTGCATTCCCCCTTAGTGAAGAATAGAAGCAGGAGCTGTTCCCTTTCTGTTACCTTTCTGTTCTGTCCTCTTTTGTTCTCTTTCTGTTACCTTTCTGTTCTGTTCTCTTTCCGTTCTCTTTCCGTTCTCTTTCCGTTCTCTTTCCGTTCTCTTTCCGTTACCTTTCTGTTCTGTTCTCTTTCCGTTCTCTTTCTGTTCTCTTTCCGTTCTCTTTCTGTTACCTTTCTGTTCTCTTTCCGTTCTCTTTCCGTTCTCTTTTTGTTCTCTTTCCGTTCTCTTTCTGTTCTCTTTCCGTTCCCTTTATTCAATCTCCAAAGTCTTTGCAGGTAAGTGCACAGCGCAGCAGCACAGACAGCAGGGACTCACTGGCTAACCTGACTTATGCAATCCCCACCCCAAAATATAATTTCAATAAGAAGATGATAATGACGGAGGAGGAAGAATAAGGAGAAGAAAAATGCATACAAGGAGCAGACCACAGCTTAAAAAAAAAGAAAAAAAAAGCCACCATTAGTCACCAGTTTCAAAGGAAATGTATAATAAACATTTCCCCCCAGGTAAGCCCGTTCAGTGCAAACAAGGAATTAACCACCCACTACAGCTCTGAATAATACCAAAAGGAATGTGTGCCTACCCACTCAGCCACAATTAAAGGGTGACACACACGCACACATACACACCCAAGTGCGCATGCACACACACACACACACACGTATGCATACTGTACATAAGAATGCAAGTGCACATACGCACACTCTTTCACATCAGTACTAAGCAATAGAACACAATACTTTTACATAAGCCTTTGAAGCTGGCTATGAAGCTCAGGTTGCAATGGAGAGCTGAAATACAGTATTCTGACGAGGCAAATACGAAACAAAAAGGATAATAGCAAGTGTAAAAACAAAGTAAGAGTAAATATAAAGACATTACGATGTCTTTCTCCCTGCACAATACATCCAGCACCTGAGCAGTTTTCTCATCATGTTGTCTTTCCAAAGGCCCTATAAATGTTAAACTGTTCCAGAGCGGGGCTTGTTGTGCACAAGAAGCCGGCAGGCTGTGGAACCCTGCAGAGCGACTGCAGACAGTCAGGAATCGTGTTTGGAACACAGCACAGTGTGACTGAACTTGTTTCAAGTCTTCTCCAGAGCAGCTGATGGTTGGAACACCGTGCTGCTGCTCTGCTGTCGTTACCGTAGCAACGGCTACAGTTGCTAGGGTCCTTATCCTTCTGATATCCTCTTGTTGCCTTTGCCACTTCTGAACGAATTATTAAAAAGGGAATATTTAACGGAGCACCTCCAGGCAGAAAAGCCCAATAGCAAATCCTACTTCAAATAATATATGTAACATACCAAAACAAGAATAAAAAAACCATAGCTTGGAGAAGTGCTTTCATTTTATATTTATTCTCTGGTAGTGGTAGTTGGCGCCATAAACCGTTATCAAAAATGTGCAGTTGATTGATATGTATTTTCTAAAACCTAAAGGGTAAAAATAAAACAATGGAGATGTATTTATTGATTTGTAGATTTATAGATTTATAAATTGGTCACCTAAAATGTTTTCATGGAATTTTAAAATAAGTGTACCATTTCAAAACAGCAATACAACTGACAGAGTTGTCAAGAAAACGTTTGACAGTGCACAGAACAACTTCATCATTCTAAACTGACCATTTAGCTGTGTTCATAGCAACCATTGCAAGTGATTTAAACACATTATTAAAACTGTGACCTCGCTCTATCTTTACCCACAGAGTGTGGATGAGAAATAATCTGAATGCAAATAAACTGTCCTCTCATGTGGTGAATCTGGGCTGTCCAGAACAAACTAAAACAACTGTTCCTGTAGAATGCAACATCAAAACCGACCTGACTGAAATATGCATAAGTATTTTACCGTTTCATAAAAGACTTGTTCTTATGGGCCGTGTAGTTATGTTTTATGTTTAAGTTTAATTGCGATGACTTGACGACAAGCGAAAAAACACTATAAAGAATTCTAAGCACTGAAAACAGCCACGTTTCTCATGATTGACAGCAGCCTGAATAGCGTGATCATCTAACAATAGGCCTTTATTTAACCAGGAGGGTCGTTTGGAAACAAATTCTCATTGGCAATTACGAGCTGCGTAGTCCCTAAGCAACATGTCTTTGTGACTATGGGAGGAAACATCAGGAGCTCCCAGAAGAAAACCCACGCAAACACGGGGAGAACGCGCGAACTCCGCGCGGGGGAGCCGGGACTTGAACCCGGAACCTCCCTCTTGCGAGCCAAAAGTGCTGGCTACTGCGCCATCGTGTCTAACTAAAACCATTCGCACCACGGCGTGCCTTCAGTGAAGTAGTACGCCCACATTAGCCAACATCCGCAGAAGGCATTCCATTCTCAGTTAGCCGGCAATCCCTGAAGCTGTTAGCACAACAGCGTTTCATGGCCGTAAAATGCCATGACTACCTGCTACAGTGATTCACCCCTCAGCCAGATGTGTTCTGCTTCCACACGTACCCCGGGGATGTAGAATTCGCAGTATGCAGGGCAGACGGTAATACCTGACATGCTTTAGATAAGCAGGACCCCCCAAGCCCACGTGCTTTGACTAATCCCTCGCTGCAACACCTCTGGATGTTTCAGAAGGCCACGCCTAGGGCAGCCTGGCAGGTTGTGAAGAGAGGCGGGGTTACCGATGTGTATCAGCTTAAAGAGCACCAAGGGCGGTTGGGTTATAAATTCAGAGCCGTTTTAACGACGCTTCCTAAAAAAAGTGTGAGAAAATTTTCAGGCTCATAAAAAAAAAAAAAACCACGAGAAAAGGTTTGAGGCTTGTTGAAGGATCGCCAAGGGCAGTTCCCAAGGGCAGTTCCCAAGGGCAGTTCCCAAGGGACACGTCAATAGTTCAGCTCACAGCTGCCAATTTAACACGTGTATCTAATGACGCCTTGAAGGACACACATAGTATTCTGAAGTGGAAAAAAAATTATTTACACATCATCAAAAAGAAACTTAGTGTTCAAGTCACACGTAAGTGCAAACACAAATGTGCAGGCGAGGTAAAAAAAAAAAGGTCAGGCTTACACATCTCAAAGAAATTGTATTGATTGATAGAAGCCGATAAAAATGTGTATAAATGGGGTGTCTTGGCCTGTCGAGCACCGCCCGCGTGCTCAGCGTCTTATGCGACGTCGGCGGTTCGAATCCGCCCACACGACCCTCACGACCCACACGTATCTCTCTTTCTCGTTCCCATTATTCCCGTCTCTCTACACTGTGCTGCCCAATAAAGCTGAAAAGCCCATAAAAATGTTTTTAAAAATAAAAAAGACTGGTATAAATGTGGACTTGAGAAAGTACAGTGGATCTTGCTGAATGCGTATCAGGCACGTGGCTCTTTGTGCCACTCAAACACTTTGCACATTGATCCAAGCACTCTCTGGATTTCCAGAACGATCCGGCCATAAGTGCCTTTGAAGGGAGAAACCTTCACCTTTAATGTGACGCGAGTGGATTTCTCCACCCCACCGTCACCGCTGGGCCTCTTTTACACAGGTATAAATCACTGTTTCCCTCGTACGGACAGAGCTCTTTATCCTCAGTGGAATGTAACAGACAGAAAGCAGCAGTGTTTATAGAAGGCTGCTCCTCAAGGGGAACTACAGGTGAACGTCGTGGGTTCTTTTTTTCATGTTGCTCTCGGCAACAAAAAGCACTAGAGTCCGGAATCTGGAGGCATTTTAGGATGGGTGATGTGTGAGTACTCTGTTCTTTATGGACCATAGGGGGGGAATGTATTTACATTTCACAGCGCTTAGTCCAGTTCAGAGAACTCCCCCCCCCCCCTCCCCTCAGGATAAATCAGCGGGTTCATCCTCAATAGGATAAGTCTGTAAATAAGCCAAGCCCACACTTCTCCACCTATGCAATATAATGAAGATATCTGAGAAGTTTCAAGAGCGTCAAACACTACGGTACCATCCTGGCAAAAACGACGACTGGGGAAATAATGCAAGGAAATCTATGTATGGAACCCTTAAACAATAGTTTGAAAACAAAGTACAGACTTATCACTGGGCCAAAGTGAACAGATGGGCATTCTTACAAGAGCCCTTATCGGTACAAGACACATGGAACCAGCAGAGTAGAGCACACTGAACAAGCTGTTCTTTTTTAGACAAACCAGCACTGAAACTCCACAGACAAAAGCATACAGGAGGGAAGGGAATTGGACAGTGTGACTGATACATGGGTGTGTGACGTCACAAAAAATATGGAAATAAGAGGTCAGGAGGATAACTGATGGAATACGTTGGTGTTGCAGAGCAAGAACTGAAAAACATGGTCGTTGCCATTGCACGTATATGAGAAGTAATTTTTAAAAATCTGATTGAGAACTAAGGTTTGCTTCAGTTGTGTGGATTGACAACCCCTTGTTTTGCGAAAAGATACATGGAATAAATTCACCTGCACTGAAGATACATTGTGTCTAACCAATGCTCTCTCATGCAGTTTGATTTTAGACTGCGGAAAGTAATGTCTGGTCTGGCCCTATACTTAGTACCAGACGGGACCATCCCTACTGAAAACGATAAAACATTCACTTGGCGAAGGTAGCGTATAATATATTAAAAAAGGTAAGTGTTTCAAAACTGGTAATGATGCTACTTTGCTATATTAGCAAAGAGCATAGAGAAATAGGGGCAGTAACAGATATAGCCACAATTTCAGAAAAAAGTGCTTCATAAGACAATAATGTGCGTTAATTATTTGTCAGCTCATGTAATTCATACAAAAAACAAATTTCTTCTCGTTTTAAGACAAAAATGATGATGATTTAAGCAATATTAATACAAATATATAAAAAATATGTAAAAAATTATATATTTTTTACATATTTTCAAAAGAAAATTCTAAACTCAAAATGACTTAAACAGTTCTAAATATATCACTTCAGTAGTGCAGGCCTGGATTTCCACCAACATCTTTCCTTAAATGTGACTCGCAGTCTAAGGCAAGTGTTAGTTTATTCTTGACACAGACAAGTACAGCCATTGCCAAAAGAAAAAAGAAAATAACGCTTACATTTAACACTTTAACTGTCAAGTGTGTCAAAGTTAATGATTATTGAAGCCAGATCTATGTATGCTTTCTGAAAATTTTACATACAGTAGTAACAATTGTAATGTGAGTGATGTGTGTAATGCTACAATTGTAATGTGAGTGATGTGTGTAATGCTACAATTGTAATGCGAGTGATGTGTGTAATGCTACAATTGTAATGCGAGTGATGTGTGTAATGTTACAATTGTAATGTGAGTGATGTGTGTAATGCTACAATTGTAATGCTAGTGATGTGTGTAATGTTACAATTGTAATGCGAGTGATGTGTGTAATGTTACAATTGTAATGCGAGTGATGTGTGTAATGTTACAATTGTAATGTGAGTGATTTATGAGTGCTCTGTGGTTTTTTTGTATGTGAAAATATGTCGATAGACACTGAAAATAAATGCTGAAAGATTTACGTCATCCATCTGATACAGAAAAGAAAATAAACTCCTTCAAACAATATGCATGATTAGCAAATGTCTTCAGAAGGTGAGCTTTATGGAAAGCGTATACTATTCTTAGCTTGGGGGCTATTGCACCTGGTTTCCATGTCCTGTTAATCCTATAGACAATATGAAATTCATAAGCGCATCCCACTTTTCAAAAGGAAAGTTTAAATCACAGCTTAGTCGGGGCTCCCCAGAATGTTAACGGCATTGATGCAGACGATATGGGTGCAGACTGTTGATGTTTTGGTGTGACTAAGTGATTTTACTAAATGAAGTAAACTATGAAAGGGCGTTCATTTTTCTGTGGGACACCATGACAGTGGAACCCTTTATAAAACCCAAACTGAAGAAAGCACTTATTCAGCACTACTTAATATATAATACATTCACTGTACTATGTCACTGATGAGTAATACATGTGTGGTGCTATTTAAAAATTATATTTTCATTTTGTTTCATTTTCTTGTGCTTAAAAGACATGAATGAATGTTTTATTTTGTTGCCATGATTAGACAACTTCTTTACATAAATCTCTAGGAATCAAACGTATGAAGAATAAAATGACACCTATTTAATCAGCAGAATGCCAAGTGACTCAAACTAATATGTGGTTGGTGCCTCGCTAGAATTTTACAGATGTTTGGGAAGAGAATGAGTGGAAGAGGCTGCTGGAGAAAATTGATATTACTGACGAGAAGTCAAAAAGCCTGCCATCTCCCTCCATTTCTTCCTGCCTCTCCCTCCCTCCATCTCCACATCCCTCCATTTCTCCCTCTCTCTGTCTGTCTCTCTCTCCCTCCATCTCTCCCTCCCTCCCTCCCTCCCTCCCTCCCTCCATTGATCGTGCTCAGCTCTTGGACTGGAGCTCCCGCCTGGCTGTAAGCACTCAGGCCCACTCAGTCCCTCCTCCTGAACACCCCCACAACTCTCACTCAAGGGGTTACCTTTGACCCCACAGCCTGCTCGCTGAGTGTAGCTCCCGCCCGCCCACCCAGCCCACTCCCCCCCCCCCCCCCCGGGGTAAAAGAACGCTCCGCACCCCTCCCTCCCTCCCTTCAGACAACCGGACTCGCTCTGCCGCGATGTGGGGGCAACGGTGGGCAAATCTGCCGCTTTAGCGGTTGGGTTTGTTTTAAAATGAGCTTTATAGAGCAGCATGGTGCAGAGAGACATCACAGCTCACGATGAGCATGCTCAACAGGCTCCGCCCCCAAGACATCAGGCTCCGTGGCGGCAGTGTGGTATAATGGTTAAGGAACTGCGTTTGTAACCGAAAGGTTGCAGGTTCAATTCCCGGGTCGGACACTGCCGTTGTACCCTTGAGCAAGGTACTTTACCTGCAATGCTTCAGTATATATCCAGCTGTATTAATGGATACTATGTATAAATGCAAAAAGAAATGCTGTGTAAGTCGCTCTGGATAAGAGCGTCTGCTAAATGCCTATAATGTAATGTAATCCCAACAGCTGGTCTTGATTTAATCTGCTCAGAAGCCAGCTTACATCACATGATTGAATACAACAACTCGGTCAGGTAACGGGGTGTAAAATAAAGGTGTGGGTGGGGTTAGAATGATGTAAGGAATCAATTGTCCCCCCCCCCCCCCCTTTCAGGATCCCTGTTCAATGTAAAGAACGGTTCTATTCCTTAGAAAGTGTTCTGATCGGCCCCTGGCAGAGGACACTAATGGAGATGAATAGCCACGCAAAACGTTCAGATCCTCAATACATCGAATTTACATCAGACAACGGAATGATTCACGATCAAGCAATTAGATCAATTCACATCACAGGTTGGTTCAAAGGCAGCTCAAGTCTCACTTGGGCGTGTCATGTAGCGGTTTCCCCACTGACAAATGCATCTGCCTATAACGTACTCTTACTTCTTCATCTTCTCACCTCAAAGAGTAGTTGTGGTCATTTCAAATTTTAATGAGACAGGAATCTGACTCTCTAGGTGTGATTCATGAGAGGGGCATGCACTGGCAAGACTAAACAAGTAACGTGATGATATCCTTCACCTTCCTGGATTAGCAGCAGAAGCACTTGAATTCCCAGGTAGCCTATTCCTCATTTTTGTATTTCCCAAACCAGGCCACTGTACAATAGGAAAGCAAGCTCAGATAAAACGGACTCACAACCAGACCCTTCTCAACATGGAGGGGGTACAGTTCAGCGCAACTTGACCCTTTACCTCACTGTGGTAATGTCAGCACATTCGACCGCCAACATTTCGCTTAACTGAACCCGTCTTCCTGCCCCAGTCTTGCGTTACCCATCGTAATCAACCTGGAAACCTTGCTGGATTGTGTCCTTCCAGTTACAAACACACACACACACAACTTTGGCAATTTAGCCATTCATTTTTCAACAATACACAATAGGAAACTAGACAGCCATGTACACTGGCTGTAATATTGTACACATTAACGTGTTGGATTTGCAGAATAGTCCCGAGTCCTCCTGCCAGTAGTTCTGCTTTCCAACAAAGGCCTCAATATTTTAGTCTCCTTTCTTAATGTGTTTTCCAATTTACTTGTACAGCCCATTCTAACCCTTTTTTTTTTTTTTTTGGAATGTCATTTAAAAATTCTAAGTCAGGGTTCTAGAACTCCATTGCTATCATTTACCAGCAGTGATTGCTACACCAGCATTAGAATGTTCAGTTAATTCTAATCACATAGTCGTGATCTTACACTTTAAAGGGTTAAACATTAAATACAGCTTTAGTCAGCCATTCAGGTTGGGTTTCTCTTAGTACCTTCTGTTACTGTGGAGCTGGTAGCTCTTAGCACGAGGCACATATTACTTCAAAAAATGTTTGCATGCCTCATGTAAAATAGAGACAGTAGAGGGCGTACCGTCTGTAAGATACTGAACAAAGATAATAATTTTTTTTTTAAAAAGGAAGAACAGTTTTGGGAAAATAATTTTTTTCCCCCCTTCACAGTTCACTGACTATAGCTATAGTTATGGGATGGCATAGTAATTCTGAACTAACTAGTTCACCAACTAGCTTATGGAACGTCACAAAACATCCAATATTGCGCAAATCGCAAATGTGTTACAAATGTAATACTTAAGCACACACTCAACATATTTCACACATAACCGCATTAAATGGCTGTTCCATTACACTTGTAAACTCCACTGCGATTGAGTCTGCTGCCACGGTCCGACCGCAATAGCACCAGCCACTGTTTTAACAATGTCACTTTTCTTTTGGTTGATTCAAAGATGTATGGGATATCCTAACTAGCAAAGGAAAAACCTTCAAATAGGGCTGAAATAAAGCACCCTAAAATAATACTTATTTTTGGGACAGCGCCATTTTGGGACAGAGGGGGAAAAAATCCTGTTTTAAAGTGGTGCCTTAACAGATGGCTGCCTTGTGTTAGAGACACAGACAGTGCCGATACTGCTCATTGTGCTCTTTCCTGAACCAATATCCTGACACGCTTTAACCCTCGTTATTCCCTTATGCAAAGCATTTCAATTATTTAGCGGTTTTCACAATACGAAGGGTAGCTTTTATTTGAAAAATCACTGCCTTTATGGGGGCTGCTTGAAAATTACAGTGAACAGTGTTACAAAGAACACATACATGTGTGCAACCATGTGCATACCCATATACACACACACACTCATACACATACACGCATGCATACACAAAAAAAGCACGCCAACAGCTCTCCAGTAATCAGGGTTGTTGGTCATCTCTTTGGGCAGATTGAGAGAGAACAAAAGGGCAATGCAGAGGCGGAAATATTTTCTTCATATTTATTCATGAATTTTTATCCGATTTCACCCAAGCATTCCTGATTTTCACACCTACTTCACACATTATAGGGTAACAAGAGTCTGGGATAGGGATGTGGGGGGGGGGGGGCACCTGTTTCGCTCAGACTACCCTCCTCATATACCTTTGGACGCACTCCTCTGTAAAGCAGGGGTGTGTGTTTGTGTGGATATTGAGCAAGGCCAGTATTGGGGAAGAGAAATAGAGAGAAATCAGTAATGGAAATGATAAATATGATTGAAAACCTACACGTATGAGTCGTGACGACAGTAGGAGTAGAGATAGCACTTGCAGGCGGTTACATAACAGACTGGATAAGGGCTCTGCCAACGAGCACGCAAAGCCGGTCACCCTCTCATGTACTCACCCTCTCACTTGAGTTTCACTGGAATATACTCTATCCTGGGGGACAGCATTTCAATCCACCACTCCTACAGTATGTGTGTGTGTGTGTGTGTCTCCTTTTGGGAAACTAAAACAAAAAAATAACTATATGCCCTGGATATATAATGACAGTTCTCATAAAATAATTTTTTATATGGTTCTGATGGAAGTTTCTCTAATAACGCAAATGGTCACATTCCTGATAAACAGCCTTGTTATCAAACATCATACACTTTCACTTCATATGCAAATAAACTATTCAGACAACATTGGATTTACATGACTAAAATGACACTAATTTCTTACCAATTGTTTTCACCTACAAAGCAGAAGGGTTTAATTCTTTCCCCCATCACTTTCGGTTTAAGTTGACAAACGGTAACAGACATGAGCAGGAATGACATGGTACGCAACAAAGCAAGTCGTATTTCATGAATTTGTATTTATCTTTCTCTTTACAGATTTAACAGGAACATGACAGGAAATGTGCAGTTCTATTTCGTTCCACCGACCATTAGGGTGGACCTTTAGGTGGACTTCCATGGTGTCCGATGCATCCACGTAGTGACCTAATTCCTCGGGACCCTTTAAGGGCGAGAAAAGGTTCTGAGGATTTCCGCATTGACGCGCCTCCCCTTTATAGGGAGGAATTACGTTACTACGTGGAGGTCATGTCCATAACATACGTTGATATAAGAGTCTCGATGCATCGGACACCTGGAAGGTCCATCCTGATTGATGATTGACGGTCATCCGGAACTCATAAAACATGGTTACCTTCGTAACCATTCGATGTGTAATATTAGAGAAGGCACTAATAAATAGCATAAGAATCTGCGATGCCCTCAACCAGAAGATAAAAACTCGAGTACCCCGTACACACATCTCAAGCCCAATGCTGTAGTAGTCTTACTTTTGTTATTGCTTCACCTGTCAGTCAAATGCAAACACGCCAAATTGGATTTTCCTCATAATTCACTGCTCTCCGGCGTTCCCATATGACTCTGCTCGGAAACCTGGTGTTTAACCAGGCCTTAGAAATGGACTACTGTGACAGCACATAACAGCCAGGGAAATTTAAACTGGAGAGAAGACAAATAACACAACGGAGAAATAACAAGAATTTGAAAAAAACTGGTGTAATGCTGGGTTCTGGCTTTGTGCAGTATTAATTTGGTTTTTTTCGCCCTATTGTGTTATTTTATTGTTTATTCCAATTAAATGAAAGTGACATGTCATGGAAGTAAGTACAAACAATTAAAGACATTGTTTAACCTTTATTTAACAATTAAAAGCATTGATCTGTTAGAAAATCAACTTTGTTTATGTATGTTTGATCATTCTCGTCTGTGATTCCGTGCATGGTGAATCTGCAGTTATTGGCTAAAATATAATTTATATATGTAATGCATGTAAATTGATACGTTTACTTTTTTATAAAGTTAACACAAAATGTTCTGTATTGGTGTTGCTGGGTGCAGATGGAGTCTGAGTGATCTAACATTAGATTAATGGGTGTCAGAGTCCTTTGGGAGAGCAGTTAATAGACACCACCCTGTATAGAAGGGCCAGCTGGCATTTAGCTGCATTAGTGGCACTTTTATAAAGTTACCTTTAAGCTCAGTGCAAAAATATGTGCAGTTAAATTTGTGTTGTTTCATTTTAAAATAGAAAAGAATACCTCCCACAGAAAGAATACCTCCCCCACACACACACGCATATATATATATATATATACAGTGAGCACCATAATTCATTGGACAGTGACACATTTTTGTTATTTTGGTTCTGTACTCTAGCACTGAGTTTGAAAGGATACAGTGACAATGATGTTGCAGTGTAGACAGTCAGCTTTAATTTGAGGGTATTTTCAGCCATAACGGATGAACCGTTTATGACTTATAGAACCTTTTGTACATAGCGCCCCCCCCCCATTTTCAGGCATCAAAACGTATTGGACAGATTAGCATAATGTAGAATAAAGTAATAATTTTTAATATTTGGTCGCATATCCTTTGCACGCCATGACTTCCTGATGTTTTTGTCCTAACAATATCAAGACTCTTTATATCTTATTTTCTGGTACTCCTACATGCGATACTATAACCTTTAAAGTGATCCATCCATATCTACTGCATATCTGGCAGCAGAGTGATGGTTTGAGGCTGGTTTGATACCTCAGACCCTTGCTGACTTACAGCCATTTCGCCAACCATGTATTCCATCCTGTTCCAGCATAATTTAGAGCTAAATCTAGTCCCACCCCCCAATTTCCATAGAGGTTATCGTATCGCTTGTAGGAGTACCAGAAAATAAGATATCAAGAGTTTTGATATTTATATTATATCAGAAAGTCATGGAAAGCAAAGATGTGACCAAATATTAAAAATTATTACTTTATTCTACATTATGCTAAACTGTCCAATATTTTTTGATGCCTGAAAATGGGGGGACTATGTACAGAAGGTCCTATAAGTTCTAAACGGTTGATCCGATATGGGTAAAAATACCCTCAGATTAAAGCTGGCAGTCTGCACTTCAACCTCATTGTCATTGTATCCTTTCAAACTCACAAAGTGCTAGTAGTATGGTGTTCACTGTATATATATATATATATATATATATATAGATATACACTGTATAATAGGGGGTATTCACAAACAAGCACACAAACAAGCAAACAAACATACACGCACACATAGCTACACACATATACATACTGTATATATACACATACACACACATAGCTACACACATACATACTGTATATACACACATATAGCTACACACACATGTACACACATACATACTGTATATACACACATACACACACATAGCTACACACACATACATACTGTATATACACACATACACACACATAGCTACACACACATACATACTGTATATACACACACATAGCTACACACACATGTACACACATACATACTGTATATACACACATACACACACATAGCTACACACACATACATACTGTATATACACACACATAGCTACACACACATGTACACACATACATACTGTATATACACACATACGCACACATAGCTACACACACATACATACTGTATATACACACTCATAGCTACACACATATACACACATACATACTGTATATACACACATACACACACATAGCTACACACACATACACACTGTGTATATATACACACACACACAAATACCTTTTCTTCTTTTTCTTGCTTTACCTCCATAGAGATTGCATGTAGTAGTACTGTTGCTTGGCAACCCAAACCGGCCTCAGCTCTCAAAAACACAATGTTATCACATCTTCTGCTCTCTTTTCTTGCTGCAAGTGTAATTCATGCTGGACATGTCAGGTGAATAATAACTTTCCATTAAGACGCACAATTCGGTGCCAGTGATAAGGATTAATTGCTTGGGGTGACGAGGCGATTGGTCTGACCTCACAGCTACTAGTCTCAACTCTCCTTGTGCCACTTACTTGGAGATTATGGGCACTGAGACGCTGTGTCTGGAAAACTCACACCAGGAATTCAATGTTTTGTGTTCCTACAGTTTTTAAAAAAATGTAATACTAGACACAATCCTGTTTCCTTCTGAAATTCCTAGGTAAAACGACTATAGTAATCAGCAAATCAACCCACTGTATTATATTCATAAACAGCTCATCAACATCATTACAGAACAATAACGCTAATAAGGTTCTAATAGGAGTATGATAACAAATGTTAAACGTTCATCTGCCCATATTGTTATTGTGTTATTGTATCTGCATGTATCCCTATGATACCAATTTTTGTTAAACTTTCATCTATCCATATTATTATTGTGTTACATATATGCAAATGTAATGGTTGGTTGATCATACAGCGCATCGTTGCAATGGCCTGATAGGAATTTAATCGTTCGGTTTATAAATTCTCTTAATGGTCGTGTAACCACGGTAAGTTCAAGTCACCAAAAGCGACAGCCATCCCTACATGCTGTCCTCATTCCAAATCCTCCCCGTCGAGTGCGTCTGTCTGTCTGTTTGTCTGTCCTCAGCTGTGGTTTCCTGGTTGCGTGTGGGTGACACACTGACTACGTACAAAATGTTCTTTCTTCCCACAGATCTTTGATGTAGTGCCGTGAATTTTGTTGTACTTTGTAGATTTCTGGTGATGGTGCAGGGCCAGAGAAAAGCGGAACTCAAGCGGCCCCGGCCCCGCCCCCTCAGCCCACAATACCGACCCTCGGCCCAAGTGTTATTGCCAATGCCCAAGCACCGACTACTCCTCAGAAATGCTGAGAAGCAGCGAGTTCTCTCCGGTCAAGCGTAATTTAGTGACAGACGGTCATCGCCACAGTCCATGGAATCAGCACAGGGACAGATAACCTGTGGCAGGACAGAGCAGGTAGATGTCATCCGTTTCCTGGAGGATCCTGAAGCAAAACGCCGCAGGGATCAGCGGCAGGTTGAATGGCAGGAGATCGGAAGGGGAAACAGGGGATGACAGCTTGTGAGTAGCTGTACCTGGACTTAGGCCCTGGAGGTGTTTCCTATGGGGGGGTGTAGGACACAGTGGGAGAGGGACTAGGAGGACAGGAAAAGCTGGACGCTGAGCGAGACACTGATCATCCTGTACGCTTGGCGCCATGTTGGAACGGACTTTTGAACAATCCAACGGGAGCAACGGTAACCAGAAAAGAGAATTCTGGAAGCATGGTATTATGGGTAGGCTGAGTAGCAGCACTACCATAAAGAGGCAGTTCACCGAATAATTTAATTTTCATACATTTCTACACACCCGGAGTACTATCTATCTATACAGGTAGATTTGCTGAGAACTCGCTATAGTTTTGTAGGTGTCCGCTGTGACTCACCTTGACATCACCCCGATATAACGGACTTCAAGGGGACCAAAGTCTGTGGCAGTCAAAGCGGCAAAAATTTACATTAGAACCAAATCAACAGCAATGACTCTTTACAAATAAAACGTCTCTCTTCTTGGGCACTTGAATATTTAATCCCAGGCCTCATGGGAGTTACACCCAGCTAAAGCACCTGTCTTTCCAGAGAGAGACCTGTGGAAAGATCCTCGCCCGGCCGCACCATTGCCCAGCGAGGGAAGCTTTCAGTTGGCAGGATACGCACAGTTTCGACACGCAAGCCAATGGGCTTAAACCGTTTGATCGGGGGCCTGCAGTCTGTTGCCTCAACTGCGCACAAAGTCCGGCCCTCTAGCGCAATGACTGCGCAGCTCGGCCAGTAGAAATGCGCAGCGGGGAAAAAGAAATGGGCGTGGCCACTCAGGTGTCCTCTGAAGAGCTAAAGAGCTAGCTCCATGGACTCTTCAGTAAAGATACGGTCAAAATATAAAAGCCAGCTATGCAGTTTGTTGAATTAATGAAAACAGTTGTGCCAAGCTGCAGGAAATTATGCATTAAAAATAAACGTATGGTATTATTCAGGAAGCATGCTGAGCTGCACACTAGGCACGGTTTGCAAAACACAACGATGGCAATAAAGGGAAGAGCACAGAGCTAGAGCGCGTTGTGGAATCGAGTTATGGTCCTGTACCTCGCCAACATCACTTAATCGACTTCTGCTCCTGTGTGCAAAGATTGAACGTTATTCATCGCACACCTTGGAACTTATTTTTCATTGACAGATTTAGTTTTGCAACAGCCACAGAACTGTGTGTCTAACAGTAAATTCTGATGCTACATTCCCCTTCATCATCACCACTTCACAGCGCCTGTTACCATGGTTTCAAGAATAATAGTATTGCACACATGTATTCCTAGCCAATCAAAAGCCGGTGAATTCCACTTCATTCCACATAATTGCAAGGACACTCATCCAATTACAAGTAGTGTGTAAGGTCAGACCCTATTTGAAACAAAAAGCATTTAATTTTTTTTTGTTAACTTTCATTCATGTCTATTATAAGCAGAAAGATTGGCCGACAATGTTAAATGCAATTTCACATGAAGCCAGAACACGTTACGGCACAGGCCATGCATAGGAGAATGAGAGTGACATCTGGCCTCTATGAAGTGCTACCCATAAAGAGTTAGTCTTCTTTCCTACGGCTGCCACTTTTCATTTCACCGCAATGTCCCTGAACTAGCATGTTTTCACCCGTAAAAGGTGGGCAGGAATACAAAAGCTGCCCAGGAGTTGTGCCTCAGAGATCCATTATAGTCGGCTGAATCCTGCGTACATCATGACTGTTTCGCAGTCAGAAAGACGGACTAAAAAACATGGACATGCCTCCAAACATCAAGGTGAGCCGCATTTTTTCATGTGTAGGTTTGGCTGGTATTATGGCTCAGTATATTTTTCCACACAGGCATTTTCACCGACTAACTGAATGGGGATGGAGGCGCAGCCGTAATGTAGCTGACAGCAAAGAGCTGAACAAATACAGACTGTGGAGATGCTGAAGGAAGCCGAGACAGCTTGTAGATATTTCTGGAGATGAAATCCAATGAAAGGATGATTATGTCCTTCAGAATAAAAGGTAAGAAAAAAATCAA
Source organism: Ilyophis sp. 1 JC-2022 (assembly GCA_022702515.1). Classification (NCBI taxonomy): domain Eukaryota; kingdom Metazoa; phylum Chordata; class Actinopteri; order Anguilliformes; family Synaphobranchidae; genus Ilyophis; species Ilyophis sp. 1 JC-2022. The sequence goes on along the minus strand of CM040398.1, from coordinate 8,609,185 downwards.
GAAAGCAACAGTGAAAATGGAAAGCACTGAAATAAAAGGAATAATATAATATATATTTATAGTACATAAAAAATAAACGGCAGATATATTTATTACAACATTAATTAAGGCAATACAATAGCCCTGAAATCTAATGTGAGAAATCAGCTGCACTGCATTGAAAGATGTTCACAGGATCATTTCTAAAGCAACAGTAAAGGACCCAACGGTAGGATTTCTGAAGGCGCGCACATTGAGACTCACTCAGGCCATATCAGTCTCTTCTCAAGCTCTCTCTGTAGTTTCTTTTCCAACCAGGAGACGAGAACGCAGGCCTCATGTGAATGCCAGAATCCGCCCACACGGCAGCACGCTCGCTCTGTCACCCGCCTCCCCCCTCCCCCTCCCCCTCCACCCCTCCCAGCCCCAAATCCGCCAGGCCTTCCTGCTGCTGCTGCCGCCTCCACAAACTCGCTCGCCCCCCTCAGCCCCCTCCACCCCCGCCGCCCTCTCTTTCTCTCCCGCCCCTCATGTTCGACTGCTCGCCGCTCACACCGCAAACTCACATGCACAAAATTTTAAGAAAAAACATTTCAAAACAAAGGGTTACATGCAGTTCAGCCCGTAGACAATAATGACTGTGATGGCACACGCTCACCACTAACAGAGGAGCTTTAAGGCCTGAGCCACTGTCTCCCTGTTGCACCGCGCCGTAGCGGGTGAGCTGGGAGAAAGAATCAACGCACAACATTTTGTCTTGGTTTCCCTGCAGTTACACAAAGTTGACCACAGGCTTTGTTAGTGAATGTCTCTGGATCTCATCAGGGCTCGCAAAACAAAAAAAGGAAGTGTGTGGTCCTCACAAACAAAACGGTCCTCACAAACAAAACGGGTATCGCCGCAACATCAGCCCTGAAACCGAAGCAGCGCTTATGTTTTTTTCCCCCCGAGGGGCAGCTTGTCATTAATTGTGGTCAGACCTTGGCAGAGCATGTGGCTCGAAGAACGCTCACGGTATCAGCTGGTGTTGTCATCGGCAACGCATGTGCGAGTGTGACACATCGTGCGTCTGTCGGACGCTTCTTCCATTACTCAGTACCAGATGTATGCAAAGCAGTCATGCGCCCCTTATTTCTCTATCTCAATAAAGAGAAAGGGGGGGGGAGCTAAGTGTATGTGCAGTCAGACCTAGTGAAACTCACGCCCTGAAGGGTACTGAGACTCAAGTACGCGACTTTGACAGATTTGCTGGTATCACGCAGGAAAAAAACAGCACTGTAGATTGATAAAATAATGGTGCATGCAGCAACATCTTCATATAAACATCCTCCAGTACTCCCACGATACAAGATCATCTTTTTGCACTTTTAGCTCAGTTTCTGAGGCGTAACTGGCCTAAGGAAAATTGGCCAAATGACCAGTCTATAGCGGAACAGAAATGGTCACCAGGGTGATCAGAAGATGCTGTTCAGACGCAAAGTCTTGAGCCAAGCTGAGGGTGAGAACGAGCGAGTGAAAGACTAAGAGAGAGAGAGAGAGAGAGAGAGAGAGAGAGAGAGAGAGAGAGAGTGTAGAAAACAGGAGAGTGAAAGGGGGAGAGAGAAAGAGCGATAGAGTGAGAGAAAGAAAAAAGGAGAGAAAGTGAACGATGGAGTGAAAGATACATTGAGGGATTTGGGAGATGACGGGTAGGGTGGAGGGTCAGGTACGATCTCCGTTTGAACTGAGCATGTGCAGATCCCTGTGGCAGTGACTCAGCAGGGGAGAAGCTTCTATGACTCAGCCTGCCGACGTTCCTACGCCACCGCGGGGTTGTTGCACGGCCTTCTGGGAGAGGACTTCAGGAGGCGAGGAGTGATATCTTACCACGGGCACAAAAGGGAGGGAATCCCACATAAATCACGACAGAGCACAGGGGGCTGGTGGCTCTCTCCCGGGCTGGTGGCTCTCTCCCGGGTTTGGGCTGGTGGCTCTCTCTCGGGTTGGGGCTGGTGGCTCTCTCTCGGGTTGGGGCTGGTGGCTCTCTCCCGGGCTGGTGGCTCTCTCCTGGGCTGGGGCTGGTGGCTCTCTCCCGGGCTGGTGGCTCTCTCCCGGGCTGGGGACAACCAGACAGCACTGCTGCAACCTGAGCGCACTGACAAAGCAACGTTCCCACAAGATGGAAAGGACTGTGCCTTCCTAAGGCTTTATCTGGACTCCTTTCTCAAGCTTTTTTACAAGGACAAAAAAATTATCATTAAAATTTGGTATAATACGGTTCTTTCAGTTTGGTGGCACACATATTACTTGCATTATTTACGTCTGCTGTCCAAATACTATCCAAACCTGCAGTTCAGCGCTGTCTGAAGAAAAGTGCACAGCAAGGAGATTCAAATCTGGACCTCAAATCCAAATTCGGCCCTGGTTTTCTTTCTCCCAGGTAATTAACTGAACAATTCGTGCTACTGATTGGCCAGACTCTCTTGACACTTGACTCCCAAGCAAAGGGACGGTGGAAAACCAGCGGGACCTCGTGGACCGTGATTTGAATACCAGGGGTGTACAGGGTGCTATGCACACTGGCTCTAGACGCCCTTTGACCTCTCTGGGACTGCCCTCACCACACACAGAGCCACATGTACTGCCCAAAAGCTTATATCATATTTTGGCTCCTCCAGTTTTATCATCTCTACACATTCCGTCATGGTTCGCATTTCCATAGTTTTGAATGCGTTTCTCACTGACCGCTGAAAAAGGGTTTGAGTGATTTAGAATTTTGTAACTTTTTTTAAATTACCTAATTTTATGGAAACTCAGAGACAATTCAAGCATTTGCACAATCCTAATGATTCGCTGTGGGGAAACTACCTTTCCTTTTCCCCCAACAACTGCATAAGATATGCATCATGAATGAGAAAACATTTTTTTCTGCAAAACTCATGTATTATTTTAGAGGTGGTCGTACTTTGCCTCTTCTCACTGCTCTCTCAAATGATACCAGCAGCATAGCACACAGCATACTTTAACTACCAGCAGCATAGCATACAGCATACTTTAACTACCAGCAGCATAGCACACAGCATACTTTAACTACCAGCAGCACAGCACACAGCATACTTTAACTACCAGCAGCATAGCACACAGCATACTTTAACTAACAGCAGCATAGCACACAGCATACTTTAACTACCAGCAGCATAGCACACAGCATACTTTAACTACCAGCAGCACAGCACACAGCATACTTTAACTACCAGCAGCACAGCACACAGCATACTTTAACTACCAGCAGCATAGCACACAGCATACTTTAACTACCAGCAGCATAGCACACAGCATACTTTAACTACCAGCAGCATAGCACACAGCATACTTTAACTACCAGCAGCACAGCACACAGCATACTTTAACTAACAGCAGCAGAGCACACAGCATACTTTAACTACCAGCAGCATAGCACACAGCATACTTTAACTACCAGCAGCATAGCACACAGCATACTTTAACTAACAGCAGCATAGCACACAGCATACTTTAACTACCAGCAGCATAGCACACAGCATACTTTAACTACCAGCAGCATAGCACACAGCATACTTTAACTAACAGCAGCATAGCACACAGCATACTTTAACTACCAGCAGCATAGCACACAGCATACTTTAACTACCAGCAGCATAGCACACAGCATACTTTAAGTTATAGTTATTTGAGGGGTAAATCAGCTGCTCATCGTCTATTCTGCCATTGGGGAATTCTTTTCTCTGGGATGTTCATCATCAAGGTGAAACGTCCTGCCCGTTTGTGAGGCTCCGGCTCCAGGCAGCTGCTCAGTGCAGGGGAGGGGCCGGCACCTCCCCCGGATCAGCTGGGACAGACCCATCTGAAAAAGGGATGCTCTTGCACTTACAGGTTTTGACAAGTGCAGCAGCCAGGGGTACTGGCGGGCAATAACGTTCTAGAACCCTGGGGATGATTGCCTTTCAGGCATTCAGGTAATTGTCACCATGAGAATATTACGCTGCCCCCCCCCCCACCCCTACGCCCGGAGGGCGATTCCCACCGACATTCCTTGGCTGGTTGATTGTAAATACCTGACTGTGTGTCCAGTGAGCCTTTGAAGAAGAAAAGGAGAGAGGGGGGGGGGGTTGAAGGATAGTCTAAACAACTGGAGGATCTAACGACTTTGTTTCGAAGCATTGTGAGGCTCATTCTACTCTAGTCGGATAACTGTGTAATATGAGCAATCAGATTCCCGCCTAGGAGCAACGCAACCAAAAAGTGCCTCTACCTCAGCCCTTAGCTCAGTAGTGGGGACCCCCATTTGTCCATCCCCCGAAATGCAGTGGTTGTGTTTTACAAAAAAGCATTTCCATCATTGACTTTTGGGATGGTTTCACCCGACAATGGCTGAATATTCCCGGTAAGAAGTATAGGAAAACCCACCTAAGCCATACCTTGAGCACTCCCAGTGATTCACACAGAAATGCTGCTGATCTCATATCACCTTGCACAAATAAGACATGAAGACATGACTATATATTTCATACAGGAAGTCCCTCCTTGCTTTACAGATCTGAAGGTAATTATTTAATTTTCATAAACTATCTGTCTATCATGTGTGCTCATTACAGGTCTAGTGTAAAACAGTGTCTTTAAAAAAACTTTGAGAAAGTTTGATTTCTATCGACTTCAGTCAAACACAGCAGGGTTCTGAGGTGAAATGTGTATTGGGTGGTAGTACTGTTGGACCTCATAAATAAACAACCCACTGAAAAAAGATTTCAACATTTTTTAAGCCAGTAAAAAACCAAACTCAATCTCGTCATCGACAGGAATACCCAGCTGCATCCCAGGTAGAAGGAGAAACAGGAAGTGACCACGAGGAGGAGCGCTGCCAGAGATATTGGGCCCCATGTAAAGATCTCACATTTGGCCCACCACATTGGGCCCCAGCGCCCCAGAAACCGATAGTATTATAACTACATTGTAAATTAAATATTATATTAATGTAAATTTCAATAACAAATAAAAAGGTTATTAATCCTATTTTCTAATATCTTTTGAGGGCCCCTGTCAGTCAGAGCCTTTGGAATCGTCCTAACTCAATACTTCTAAGAGACAAAAAAAATAAAAAAAAAATGTACCAGCCAGTTTATCAACCTAAGCAAGTTTGTACGCGATATGTCCCACCGTATACTTTCCCCTTGAGGTCCTCAGTGACACCATTCAGGGGCCTTTGAGTTCAACTGAATATTTTCCCTTGCTAGTCCTTACTGGTGCTGCCCAGCACTCTAGTTTCACTGTGGTGTTTTTGATCCTCTCTCTCTCTCTCTCTCTCTCTCTCTCTTCTCTCTCTCTTCTCTCTCTCTTCTCTCTCTCTTCTCTCTCTCTTTCTTGTCTCTCTCTTGTCTCTCTCTTCTCTCTCTCTTCTCTCTCTCTCTCTCTCAAGAGGGAAAACATAACGCACCAGCGGCTCCCCAACTGCAGCAGCACTCATTAAATATTTACAGACTCTATTCTATCCCTGCCACAGGGAGGCGTAGAGGGAATAAAGACTTGAAGGGGTCATTTGTGGTGAGGCTCTCAGGTGGGGCGGAATAATGAACCCTGATATGCCGTGTCCAGGACCCTCACTGTGGGCGTGTCCAAACCTCAGGCTCTCGCGCCATTTGAGTCAAACAGAGGCTTACGACGTGTTGATGTCAAGGACCGACGCTGAGCAAGATAGTTATTGCGGTAAAACTCGAGACGGAGACGCCGTCAGTCAATTTGAGAAGATGTGTCCAAAACATGTCAGAAACTGCAAATTCAGGGTGTCTCGGTGGCGTGGCCTGTAAGAGCACCGTCCACATGCTCATAGGGCGGCTGTGGCTCAGGAGGTAGAGCGGGGCGTCCGCTGATCGCAGGGTTGGCGGTTCGATCCCCGGCTCCTCCTGTCCACATGTCGAAGTGTCCTTGGGCAAGACACTGAACCCCAAATTGCTCCCAATGAGAACCTTGCATGGCAGCTGCCGCCATTGGTGTGTGAATGTGTGTGTGAACGGGTGAGTGAGAGGCCATTGTAAAGCGCTTTGGATAAAGGCGCTATATAAGTGCAGTCCATTTACCATTGTGAGCCATGACATCAAAATTCCAAACAATATGTATACGAGAACCCAGATGAATCTCCACACACATAATCAAATCAAATCAAAATGTATTTCTATAGCACATTTCACAACCAATTGTCACAATACGCCTCACAGAAAACCCCCAAAAGAGCAAGCCTGAGGCAACAGCGGCAAGAAAAAAACTCCCTGGTGGTAGAAAGGAAGAAACCTTGGGAGGAACCAGACTCAAGGGGGGAACCCATCCTCCTCTGGTCTGCCCCCTATTATTCATTGATTCACACGTGGGAATTATGATCACTGGTTCTGCATTGCCAGTAGACAGGTCTGGCATGGCAGCTCTTCTTAACCATCCTCTGAATGACTGTTCAGGAATCACCCGTTTGGGGACAGCTCTGATCTTCCCTGCCATGTAGAAGTGTTTCAAGTAAAACATGCTTTGATTTCCCAGAAGCCCCGATGTGCCACTTTATTATATTATTCTCAAGCAAGCAGCCATTTAAGAATACGTGTAAAATTCTTGGGCTACAAGCGGTGCTAATCCATTGCAGAATAAATTTTTTTATTTTATTTTATTTTTTACTTCTAATCTATACGCTACATGTTTGGTTGAAGGCCAAAGAAACCAAAGCAGTACTAAAGCAGAGAGGTTTTAAGTAATGATTGTACCTAAGGAGACCCTTTCTCATCTCACCATGAAAAAATAATAATACAATCTCAAACCTTCTTCTGATCTCCCCACCATCTCCATGGAGGTTTGAGCAAAAAGCTCAAAGGCGCTTGAGGAGAGTCTTATGACTAGAACCTTCCATCTTTAGCTACCGGGCAGGCCAGCAGAGGATGGGCTCCCCCTCTCCAGCCAGGTTCCTCCCGAGATTTCGTCCCATCGGGGAGTTTTTTCTCGCCACTGTTTGAGTGTTTTTCTCCTCACTTATGGGAGTTTTTATCTTGTTGTCTTTTTTGGGGGTTTAGGCCTGGTTTTTGCCCTTTTTTTTCTGTTTCTATGTACAGCATCTTTGAGACAGCTCTCTGTAAAAACCGCTATACAAATAAAATTGAATTGAATAGAAGAGCTATTTGTAGGCAAGAGTTGGACAGCCACACTCTTTCAGGTACTTCATACATGACTGGGAAAGCAAGATGGTCCTCTTTAAATTAGCTCTTAAACAGCTTTCTGGCCTGTATAATTTATCAACAAGAATCAAGGGGAATTTAAATGTTCCTGTTATTCATGTTTCTGACCTTTTATACAAGGTTAAAAGCTTCTTAAACGCATCTTATTTTCTGAAGTCCTCATTTCTCTTCCTTTAATGTTGTGGCATTTTAAATATGTCGAGACGGACGTATTTTAATTCGTCATAAAATATATGTTCTAAATGAATGACAGTCAAACGTATCTTTGTGAGATCTTAAAAGCGTTATTTTTTTCTGAAATGTCATAGTTGTGACTATTGGTGCAAACTATTTTGTATTCCTGAGACAGTAATATTCTCTGTACATCGATGTTCTCCATTACTGCTCTGGACAAAAGCGCCTGTCAAGTGATTGTAATGTAATGTAACGGCGTCTATTGCCACAGCTGACCTATTTTAAACCCTTGTCCAGTTACACAATGAACATAGGCCTACTACAGTCAATAAAATATAATTCAAAATAATTCGAATTCAGAAAGCCTCGTAACATCATGATCAAGATGGGTCATTGAAAACAAATCCGCATATGTTAAAACAATGAATAATCTATGAACCTGTCATAATGCTGTCATTCGGTGATTAGGGTAATGTATTACCATTATTACTAGGTTGCTACACATTAACCAGTTTTTTATATTAATTTAGTAAATTATATTAATGTAAAGTTAATAAAGTGTTTTCATGAATGGAGCATAAAAATGATAAAACTCAGGTTTTTGCTAACAAAAACGAATGCATGAATTAGCTTCTTATTTATTTTTATTTTTTTGGAGAATCCAGACAGCATCGCATCGCCCCATCAGGGGACCCAAAGATTATATACATTTCCTTTCCATAATATTTTGAAGTCAATGGAAATACCACATAATGTTTTGAAATGGATGGAAAAAACAACGGCAGTTTGCGTTCGACCCACCTCCTGGCCCAAACCTTGTTTTTGTCTCGCTCCCCCAACCAGCCCTGGTTTGGAATTTTTGATTGCTACATCAACATGGACATGCGTATATATGTTTTCATTCATAAGCCATACAGGACAGCATACATTTCTTCTATTTGGAAACATATTTATAGGAACATTTCTTTCAGAATGAATGCAAATGAAGGAAACGCCATACACATAAAATGCCTCCAATATTGGTCTTGTGCATACACCGACTTGAGACGTTTTCACTTCCGCTGATCTCTTAATTAGGAATGTAGGCTGCCTATGCGTTAGGCTACAATTTCACCAGCCTACTTCCCTAACTCGTTGTAGTCTAACAACAATCTAGGTGGGAGAAGTATGATTGTAATATAGGCTAGTGTGTAGCCTATATATAATGTAGAGAAAGAAAGCCGAAAGCAACAAACAAATGTTAGAACCCAGGTACCTAGACGAACCTCGCAAATGACGGTGCCTGCTGGCGAACGGCGGTCTCAGTGTCGGCCTGTCAGCCTAGTATTTCCCGCTTCGGCGGCCAGCTCCGTGGTCTTCGCTGCGATCAGTTTAAGTTTTTATTTTGTTCATAGCAAGACTAGTGTCACCTGTGACCGTGACCGTGCCCTGCTCAGTTCCGTGGTCTTTCTCCGTGCTGCTGCGGAGTAGGGGAACGACGTCGATCATTCCTTCTTGGTGGTTGAGATAGCCTAGGCTATACTGCAGACAGTCGGGCTATTTAGCCTATTATTCGGTAAACGCGCATATATAGGCTATATTTCATTGTCAAGTAGGTTAATACCACAACCTTTTTGACCAACCAAACGCCAAACCCTTCTTCCACTCCGGTTATCCCGCCATTATGCCACCCTAATCACCTGGAACTCCATTTGGGCAATAAAAAGGGTAGTCCGACTCACACTTCGAGAGACCCATCAACAGCGTGATATAAGCAGCAGGTAGGCAAACCATTAGATGGGTGTGTTCCTAAATGATGTTAAGTATTTCATAATTAGGAAATTAAATGTGTAGGCTACACATTCAAAATGTAGTGACGCTGGTGTTCTAGCCTACTTAATAATAAAAACTGTTGTTTAATTAATTTCTATGGGTTCTAGAACTTCCAGTAGGCCTACAAATAATTTTTAGCAACAAGTGTACCGACAGTTTCAATAAGACAGTTGCTCAAAATATTCTCCAGGGCCAGTTATTGTTGTTTACAAGAATGTATTCACAATATTGTAGATAACTGCAAAATGAAGGGAAGGTCAGTTGAGTGAGTATTTCATGCTGTTCAATGAAGATACAATTATCTAGACTAGTTTGGACTTTTAAAAAAGCATAGGCTATCCATAAGGTAATGTTTAGGAAATTATGACAGAGATCATTTTAATTCATACCTCCATGAGTGATACTCCGTGTATCCTACTGCACCGTTGAAATATTTTACTAAAGCTCTTGTGAAATACAACAAAATAATGGTTGTACTTAGAACACAATGATAGGTATGCTATTTACACAAAATATTGTATTGGGGAGACTTCCCTGGCTGGCACCACATTCTTTTCCAAAACAAAAACCTAAACCAACAGTGAACTCTTTCATGCGATCAATGTGGCTGGTACCATACATAATATGTTCAAATTACGAAAAATATCCCAAATTGAATATTTTTTGTTTGTGTTTATGGTGCGCCTGTAGCGTACGGTTGTGTGTGTGTGTGTGTGTGTGTGTGTGCGTGGGGTAAATACTGGTCAGGTGACGGAGTTAGTTAGGTAGGCGCTGTGGGGGCTATGTCGGAGAGCCGTGTAGGCGGTAAGCCTCCGCAATTGTACGCTCACCACGCATCAGGGGGTGGAGAGATGCTCTGTAGTTAAGTCGACAGCAGCCCGCGGATTCATGATCACTTGCACTGTGACACAGAGCGATGATGGTAGTACTCCCCGAAACACCGAGGAAACAAGCCCGCTTTGTTGGATACTGCAGTCAAACAAGACAAGAGAGTCAGAGAGAGAGAGAGACAGCGAGAGAGAGAGCGCGCGGAGACAAAGCATGCAGAGCACGAGGAGCGCTGGGAAGCTACCGTCTCAACCATGTGTAGCCTATACAGGTAGGACCGAACTTAGCTACTGTACCCCCCCTCCACACTCGACCTCTCATGCATCTTGTGCCGAGTTTCACGCGAGCTTCATATCGCTACATTCGAGTTTTACAGTAAGGTGCCTTGCGGGTTTGTTTGTTTCGCCTCACAATTTAACTTTGAAGCTGAGCTATCGAAGAGGCTACATTTGCGTGGTTCGTTCTTTTTTTCCGCCGTGTACATCGTATTTCACATTGTTTTCATTTGTATCCTTATCGTTTTCCTTCCTTAAAACAGTGTTTTAACATTCATTATTATGGAGAATTATGAGTTTGCATTTTGTTACTGTATCATGCTGTTCTTGTGCCTGGTCTATAGGGGAAATATAGCCATACTTATATGAATATGTATTGCTGTTCACAGATTTGGCCATTGCATGTTGGGTGTCAGTCAATTTGTGACTATATTTAGCCTAGTGCAATCATTGTTATGGTTTTATATATTTTTCGTATTTAACTACTGGCTGTGTGCTTATATTTGTGTGTACGGATATTGTCGGTAGTTGGCTATATACATATTTGAACACCTTTCTGCTATTGAAAAAAAAAACATCGAAACTCATCATGGGTGTATAATGGTATATTCAGAAACAAAATGTTATTTAAATCACTGTATTCTATTAATTATGTATTTGGAACTTTGTGTGTGTGTGTGTGTGTGTGTGTGTGTGTGCGCGCGCGCGCTCATGCATGCACGCACATGCATGTGTGTCTGTCAGTGTGGACTATGCGTATTGGGTGATAAAAGCACCTAGCACGTACCCCATAACCGCACACAAAGCCTAGGCGCCTGTCAGAACCCAGAGAATTCCTGCGCGCTCTGAAACGCCGCTGAATGGTGCGATGAATGCCGAGAATTCCATTTGGAACGGCAGGACAAAAGCCAGAGGACATTTAAGAGGGCTTAGCTCAGACGAATCCATGGGAAGCAATCCCTTTGCGCGGTGGGAAAATCCACCAAACGAGCCTGTATTTCAAGTCGCGAGGGAGACGGTTGCACTTGGCAAGGGGGTTTCCCAAACTATAGCCCGCTGAGGGAAACGGAACGAGACACCTATATGTGGCACAGACAAAAAAAAAAAAACCTGGTAAGAACTAAAAAAGTGTCTTGGCACTTACTGCTCTTCCATTCAAACTATCTCGTCTTATGAGTGCATTTACCCTGAAAACAGTTGTGAAATCTAGTTCCATTATTTCCAGTGAGTCTTGTGGCAGGGAGGGGGGGGGGGTGCATTTGTGTGATAGATTTACCACTGGTCATTTTGGCAGTTTTTAACTTTAGGGCTGACATTAGTGTGATAAGTATCAGACTCTGAGTGTGATTTGTGTGTGTGTGCATGTGTGTGTGAGAGAGAAATAGAGAGAGAGAGGAGAGCGAGTAGGAGAAGTTGCTTTTGTGAAGTTGCGAGGCTTTTCCATAAATGATCATTCCAGCTCCTAAAATGCTCAAAATGTTAACAGAAGCAGCTCGGTTTGTGGAAGGAGGGGGTGTTGTACCAGTTTTTCGGTTCATAGTCATGATAATGTTTTATTTATTTATTTTTGGCTGTATATTCAATTTCTATTTTTTATGAATCCTTAAAAAAATTGATTGGCCAATATGATCTCTCTCTCTCGCACACAGACAAACACACACACGCACACACAGACAAACACACACACGCACACACAGACAAACACGCACACGCACACACAGAGAGTCACACCACTTGGTTGATAATATAACACGCAATACATTTTCTCTAAATGTTCTGAAATCATATGATTTCGGCGAGTTTGGTAAGTCCGCTACGTAGCCTAGGTTACTGTAGACGAGGGCAACCACTAAACAAATAAATAATAGCAGCGATAACGACGATAAGGAGTCATGAAGCAATTAGCATTTGTTTTGCTCTGGGTGCAGCCACCAGCACAGGCTAATTAGAATTCCACAGCAGGACAACAGCCACTGTCTGGAAAGCCTCGGAGGAAACGGGGGGGTAATTGGGCATTGTGTTACCTTTGTTCACAAAACCACTGATGTTCAAATAGATTGGGAGTTAAACAGTATGAAGTGTTTGATTAGTAGTCTTTTCAAGCTTTTGCATTTCTTTTGTGCAATACGATGAAGAAACTTTCCAAAACTTTTGAAAGGGGCTAAATTATTACAAGTGGAGAGTGCATGCTTGTCTACGAGTGGGCAGTCATTATATACAGACAGGTGACAAATTAAAGGAAAAACCCCTACAGTGAGGGGGTCCGGTGGCTCTGTTATGCAAATCAATACATTATTATTTTGAGTGATCACCTTTATCCTATGATGAAACATTTCTACCCTGAGTGGTGTCTTCCAGGGTGACAATGCCCCCATACAGGGCACGAGGGGTCACTGAATGGTTTGATGAGTATTAAAATTATGTGAATCATATGCTATGGCCTTCGCAGTCACCAGATCTCAACCCAATTGAACACCTATGGGAGATTTTGGACCGACATGTTAGAGAGCGCTCACCACCACCATCATCAAAACACTAAATGAGGGAATATCTTTTGGAAGAATGGTGTTCCAACTTCCCTGCCTCCAGTAGAGTTCCAGAGACTAGAGACTACGCTAGACTAGAGGTAGAATCTATGCCAAGGCGCATTGAAGCTGTTCTGGCGGCTCGTGGTGGCCCAACACCTTACTAAGACACTTTATGTTGCTTTTTCCTTTAAGTTGTCACCCGTCTGTATATATACATATGTAGATATGGCTTTCAATTCAGGAAAGCATAGACATGCACGCATTGTCCACAGAAAAACATCTAGTCAGCCGCTGCTTCTTTTCACTCTGAGTTCACCTGTTGAGTTCACCCGTTGAGCTCGCACAGACATTGAGTCGGAGGAGGACTTTTAACCCTTTGAAGAGCAGGTTATTTTTATGGAAAAACTCCATTGCTTTCAATTACCAGCAGTGATTGTTACCTCAGCATTAGAATATTCAGTTAAGAACATTCCAATCACATTATTTGTGGTCTTCCACATTAAGGGGTTAATGCACAACTTGTGCTGCCAGACTGTGGTCCCATGGTTGACCAGATGGGATCGCTATTTTGCAATGAAAAGTGGTCATCCCACCAAATCTGTTATTGGTCGACGCTACGGCTAATTATGCATCGCCCTGCAGGGGGCTGCCCGTCACAGTTGGAGCAGTTCTTTAATAGGATGAGCCACCCATTCACCCACACAGAGAAAATGTTTTAGTAGCACTACCACTGTATACACCTTAAGCTTAAAAAGTCTTAACATTTCAGTCCTCCAAGCCAAAAGGTGAAGAAAGAGAAGCTATAGTTAGGTAGTTACCTGGAAATGTGACGTAGCTAGCTAGCTAACATTAAAATGTGAAATCAGTTTCTTTATTTGTTCACAAACATATGTTGCATTTTAAAGTGTTGAAGCTGATTGGGAATTACCTTCATTGCTTCCATTGTCCAAAAAAAAAGCATTTTTGCCCCCCCCCCCCCCCTTTCAAGGATCATGGTAATTTCAACTATTATTACGCGCCTCTATTACCGTCATTACGGTAGCCAACATCACGCCAACAACCCCATTCCGCTTACATTAGACACTGTTCAGAAACTGTGCTCTGTGTCTAAGTTGTCAGAACAACATCAGGACAATCAACAGGGCACAGTGGGAGACGTTAATATTTATCCCTGCTCCACCAAAAATACAGAGGGAAAGCAAGAGACACAATCAGGACTTGGCATGCCTTGGTTTAGCACAACTGCAGAAAACTGGCTATTGATCCCCTATAGCTGGGGATGTGGGGCGGCTGTGGCTCAGGAGGTAGAGCGGGTCGTCCGCTGATCGCAGGGTTGGCGGTTCGATCCCCGGCTCCTCCTGTCCACATGTCGAAGTGTCCTTGGGCAAGACACTGAACCCCAAATTGCTCCCAATGAGCAGGCTAGCGCCTTGCGTGGTGGCTGCCGCCATTGGTGTGTGAATGTGTGTGTGAACGGGTGAGTGAGAGGCCATTGTAAAGCGCTTTGGATAAAGGCGCTATATAAGTGCAGTCCATTTACCATTTACCATGTATTCCTAAAAATTCTTAAGAGCAAATAATAGCCTCCAAGCCTTGAAATTCTTGGGAAAAGCAGAATTGTTCACAGTGTAATTCAGAAATACCAATTTAGATTATTCCTAAAAACGGCAACAAAAAATAAAGTTGGGAGAGCCAATACACGACCACAACAACCTTGAAATTTTCATTCAAGATATTCAAGAAACTAAACAATGTCTTTGAAGTCTACAATGGCAGTGGATGAATGAAAAGATACCAATTAGATCACGTAGGGAGTCTGTCCGCGACTGATTTAATTATAAAATTAATCATGACGGACACAAAATGAATATAATTCAGCTTCTGAATCAAACATTGTGACAACACTGCAAGATATTTAGCCATCCTAATATGGATACACTTTGGCAAACACTGTCTTCCTTGTTTGTGTACCCTTTAAGTTACGCAGAGTGCCATTATAAATGCACTCTCACAGATCAGTACAGTTACTTAGGGAGAAGGAATTTCATAGTTGAAGTACATTATTAAAGTTAAAATGTAATTAACACAGACACCCCCCCCCCCACCCCCCCAGGAGAAGCTTCGGTCAGGGATGAGTAGACGACAAATAATTGAGCAGACATTTGATGTCTTTGTAGCAATTCACAAAATAATTATTTTTTATTGTCATTTATACTAATGCCCATTCTACCTGCAGAAAAACAATGATTAAAAAGCTGCAATCTGTAATTACTAAACAAAATCGATTTACGATACAAAATTGCTATATTACTGTGCGGTGCTCTTATAAATTAGATTCTTCCAGACATTAATCTAATCCATTATAAATCCACCTATGCAGCCAGACACCATAAAGTTGCTTTGTTTATTATTATTATTATTATCATTATTATTATTAAGCTGACCACCCTTTAAATAACATTCAGTTTTACAATTTTACCTTTGTTTTGCAATCATGGCTTTGAAGACAGGAATTGCAAGATTTGAAACAGTTTTGTACTGGGAGAGACTGATGAGTGAAAAGATGGAGGTGTCTCCTGTACAGACAGATAGCGATAGCCATAGATGATTGCAGTACAGTATGTTAGAGCAGCTTGTACTCAGGAGGGGAAGGACAGTCATTTCAATGGGGAACATGACACACTCTCAGAAATAAAGGTACATAAAAGTACCTAAAAAGGCTCGTCAATGGGGTGGTATTCTATAGGTACATACATTTGTACCCCTAGCCAGCAATATACAATTAATTTGTAAATTTTTTGCTTGAAAAGGTACTTAGTACTTATCAGGGAAATGTTCTTTAAAGAAGAAAAATGTATCTCTACTGTATCTTTATTTCTGTACAGAGTAAGGATGTGTTGGATAAAGGGTGTTATCTTGTATCCTGATGTTTCGTAATACAGCGTCTCCTGTAATCACGCCTGACTTCTATCTTGACTTTGCCATAGCTATACTGACTTAGCCTTAAGACTTAGCCATAGCGATACTGACTTAGCCTTAAGACTTAGCCATAGCTATACTGACTTAGCCTTAAGACTTAGCCATAGCTACACTGACTTAGCCTTAAGACTTAGCCATAGCTATACTGACTTAGCCTTCAGACTTAGCCATAGCTATACTGACTTAGCCTTCAGACTTAGCCATAGCTATACTGACTTAGCCTTAAGACTTAGCCATAGCGATACTGACTTAGCCTTAAGACTTAGCCATAGCTATACTGACTTAGCCTTAAGACTTAGCCATAGCTATACTGACTTAGCCTTAAGACTTAGCCATAGCTATACTGACTTAGCCTTCAGACTTAGCCATAGCTATACTGACTTAGCCTTCAGACTTAGCCATAGCTATACTGACTTAGCCTTAAGACTTAGCCATAGCTATACTGACTTAGCCTTAAGACTTAGCCATAGCTATACTGACTTAGCCTTCAGACTTAGCCATAGCTATACTGACTTAGCCATAGCTTTACTGTGTAAACTAGACTTGATGTTCATGGCTTTGGATAACTGTTATTTTATGTTACAATTATCTGACCTGTGCCTGTATTTGTTGCAATGACCTTCGGTGTGCACCTATCGTACATCGCTTTGGATAAAAGTGTACACCAAACAAATGTCATTTAATGTACTGCAGTGGTTGCTTTGCATAAATTTTTTATGAATAATGTCACATCAGAAGGATACATGAGAGACTCCCCATCCTGTAATTCAGTAATTTCAATAACTGATGAGACAAAGCACATCAGGCTGATATGATTTAGAAGCTGAATATTATTTTTGTAAATTTTGGATACCACAGCAGACCGTAACATTAAAAAAAATCACTGTAACCACCTAAACATACATATATCTGTGCAAAGTCTGGACCAAAACACGGCAGTATTCTAGGATGCATTGTGTCGACAAGCTCCAGAATACTGGCGTGTTTTGGTTGAGACTGTGTGGATATACACGGTTGGCGTACTTCGGTAGAAAGTCGTTTTTGAGAAAACCGTGCACAACAATGTCTGTGGATGTTCGTGAGTAACCGTGTCATTATATTCGGAAAGAGACATTGCTGTTGATTTTTTAGAACGTACATTCTTTGGCGCTTAGAAACAAACTTTGGACCCGTTGAGGTTTGTTAGATTAGGGTGATATCACGGGGGGCTGCAGTGGATATCGATGTATAAAACTAGTGAAATCTCTGCAGACTATCTGGATGGATAGATAGCAGTCTGGGTACATAGAAACATAGCTTAATTACATCTCTTTTAATTCCCTCAGCAATACAGTTAGCACACCTCCCCTTGTTGTTGTTCCACAGAAAAACATTTTGGCACACGCAAAACCAATAACATGACTAATCATTGTTTGTGTTATTAGTTTTGCGTGTGCTAAAAGGTTTTGCACATGCTAAAGGTCTTAGTAAATCAGGCCTTTTGTAAGTAAGCACATCACAATTTAAGAAATTACACAATCTATACTTGTGATTTTTGCATTGTGTGGAACTATTTTTATGTTTTTACTTGTGTTACTACTCATTGTATAATGTAAAGCACTTTGGGCTGCATTCTGTATGAAAAGTGCTATATAAATAAAGTTATTATTATTATTATCTAACATCCATCTGTACATCAATATTCAGCATGGTTCATTTGGCCAGAAATGTTTTTGTGCCTCAAAACACTTTTCAGAGCGCTAACAGCTAACAGCAACGCCCAGCAGATGTGCTCCTGTACATCATAAGTGGTGGTAAATATTCGGAATGGCTGTATTGAAACACAACTAATGGTAGTCTTGTGAGATTTACTTTGGTAAGTAACTGGACGTCTTTTATTTTATTTATTTATTTATTTGTTTATTTATTTATAGTAAGTCAGTGTAACTATATACAGTCATCTAAACAGAATATCTCTCACATTAATACACCAACACAAATCATGAAGTTGCTGTAGAAGAATCTCTTTATGTAATAATTTTGTAAACAAACGTATAAAGGGTGATCTGATTGCTTGTGTTCGTTAATTAAATTAAATTAAAAGGGAACACATTTTTCAAAATGACCTAATTGATCTTATGGGGATACATTCTGCATTTGGTGAAACATTTTAACTTGATTACACGTCACCATTTTCATTTGAAGCACAGAGTAGTTTGTACCTTCTTGCCATTTTGGAAATTTATGTAAATTGACAGGCGCTGCCCACAACCTCAGATTATCCCCTTTCATTCCATGAAGGCCTGAGCCACGATTCTGTAGGCTTAAAAAAATTTTTAAAAAGAGGGACTGAGGCGTCTTGAAGGGGAGGCTGTGGTCTATTAGGTGAACTCCCATTGTCATTCTGTTTCCTGCCAGTTGGAGAAACCCCAGGTATAGCAAAGCTCACTTTCAAAAAGGTAAAGGACCAAGCCTAAGTTTTAACACAGTGGTTTTGTTTCTGTTAGGGTGCATGATCACAACCTTCTTAACCCAACATTCTAATGCTGATGTAACAATCACTACCGATGGCCTGTCACCTACGTCACAATTTGGCCAGACACGCCCACTTTTTACGCAAACCGCCTTACTGGAAGACCAAATGCCAGTGTTCCATAACGTTATGCAAACCAAACTAATAGGCTATCACATTTAATCGGGAGGTTGCTTAATTTCCCTTGATTGCCATCATCGGAATTTGCTTTGCGCAATGCTTACAGGTAGTTCAGCAATATACAAAATATACAGTGCACAACATAACGAAACAATTTCTCAGTT
Source organism: Ilyophis sp. 1 JC-2022 (assembly GCA_022702515.1). Lineage (NCBI taxonomy): Eukaryota > Metazoa > Chordata > Actinopteri > Anguilliformes > Synaphobranchidae > Ilyophis > Ilyophis sp. 1 JC-2022. The sequence goes on along the minus strand of CM040398.1, from coordinate 8,590,591 downwards.
TGGCGGTGTACAGAGACCGCGGCACTGCATGTATTGAGGAAATTCGTGGATGTGGAGTTTGTGCGTTGGACTGCTTGGTGACACTGGACATCTCGGGACAGCGGGGGCCATTTTTAATCATGGCTGTATTGCACTTTCATTCACTTGATTGATGTAATGATTCTGTTGGATATCTTTGTTTGATATGTTTGTTTGTGTGTTGTGGGTCCCACTGTCTATGTCTTTTTTGTTGTTGCTGGGGCTACAACTGAAGTTCCCTGCCGGGAAATAAAAGTTATTATATTCTATTCTAATAATACCAACATAAACAAATATTATAAGGAGTATCGCGGGGGTGTACGTACGAAGTAAGATTAATTATAGTAAACCCCGGAACCCTCCCAAATCTGGAACATGCATGGGCTGAAGTAGAAAGAGCTGTTATGGGTTTTATTGAGTTATCCAGCTAGTACTAACTCAGTAATCCTGCTTTGTAGTATACCACCTTGGTAAGTAAAGTGCTTGTGCAGTTAATATGGGAGCAAAGTGATACGTTACATGTTAGGTAGGCTACAGTAGCCTACTTCAGCAATAAAACATTTTAGCTCGATGGATAGAATATAATAACTTTTTTTCCCGATAGGGAACTTCAGTTGTAGACACCATAACATTTACCGTTACTTTCATTATTACTTTCAATATCATTCATTATTCATTATTGCTTAATATCGTAACGTTACATTTTATTTTCGCCCTCTTCTGGATTCTCTCATATTGCTCGAACCCTGCCTGGCCAGCACAGGTAGCTAATGTTTACAGTTTAACCAGTCTATTTGTGAGACATCGTACAACGTAGCACCCCTAGCAATGTAATAATAGTTCAAATGAACACTGTTTTGATGTTCACAATATGCTTGACGTATCTCATTAGGTTAACATTAATGTTTCGCAGGCGTAGCAGTCGTTCACACAAATGATATAGCTACTAACGTTAGCTAAACCAAGCGATTAATTCACTTTTAACTTTCTAACATTAAGATAATGCACATAGATGTACATTAGGCCAGCTAGTTATGTATATATTAACTGGCTAACTTTATAATTTGTTCATAAAACGTAATTTACCATTAATGATCCGAGCCTATGCTGTCTAAACCCTGCTCACCCTTTCAACCACCAGTCTCTTCTTTCGGTCGTAAAATTGAGTTCGTTCACCCTGCCTGGTGGTTTAGCTACTATGGTGAGTCCTCAAATTATCATTTAAAAGGACATTTTCGCCTTTTCCCAGTTTTATTCGCACATCAGTACGCAGTGCAGAAGTTCGTCATTGTAGGACAGCAATCATAGTAGCGTTAGCATGAAACTCGTTTCATGGAGTAGCGAACAATACGAGTTCAGTGGTAACGTTAAGCGTCTCTGTTAGGGATTGACCTCCAACATGGCGGCGCGTCCCTGTAACCATTGGTAACGACAGTTCTAGTTCTATGTGACAGGCCTCCATTGAAAGCAATGTAGTTCTAGAACACAGACTTAAAATTTTGAAAAACCATTCCAAAAAAGCTACTCTTCAGAGTACATATTACATAAAATACATATTAAAGGCCCACTCAGTAAATTTGGATGCTAATCGACAAAAATTAAGTGGATGGCAACTAAGTATTTATCCACTCTTATTCAGCTGTGCTCGTGTCTGTGTGCTGGATTTATGCACTCTTATTCAGCTGTGCTCGTGTCTGTGTGCTGGATTTATCCACTCTTATTCAGCTGTGCTCGTGTCTGTGTGCTGGATTTATCCACTCTTATTCAGCTGTGCTCGTGGCTGTGTGCTGGATTCATCCACTCTTATTCAGCTGTGCTCGTGTCTGTGTGCTGGATTTATCCACTCTTATTCAGCTGTGCTCGTGTCTGTGTGCTGGATTCATCCACTCTTATTCAGCTGTGCTCGTGTCTGTGTGCTGGATTTATCCACTCTTATTCAGCTGTGCTCGTGTCTGTGTGCTGGATTTATCCACTCTTATTCAGCTGTGCTCGTGTCTGTGTGCTGGATTTATCCACTCTTATTCAGCTGTGCTCGTGTCTGTGTGCTGGATTCATCCACTCTTATTCAGCTGTGCTCGTGTCTGTGTGCTGGATTTATCCACTCTTATTCAGCTGTGCTCGTGTCTGTGTGCTGGATTTATCCACTCTTATTCAGCTGTGCTCGTGTCTGTGTGCTGGATTTATCCACTCTTATTCAGCTGTGCTCGTGTCTGTGTGCTGGATTTATCCACTCTTATTCAGCTGTGCTCGTGTCTGTGTGCTGGATTTATCCACTCTTATTCAGCTGTGCTCGTGTCTGTGTGCTGGATTTATCCACTCTTATTCAGCTGTGCTCGTGTCTGTGTGCTGGATTTATCCACTCTTATTCAGCTGTGCTCGTGTCTGTGTGCTGGATTTATCCACTCTTATTCAGCTGTGCTCGTGTCTGTGTGCTGGATTTATCCACTCTTATTCAGCTGTGCTCGTGTCTGTGTGCTGGATTTATCCACTCTTATTCAGCTGTGCTCGTGTCTGTGTGCTGGATTCATCCACTCTTATTCAGCTGTGCTCGTGTCTGTGTGCTGGATTTATCCACTCTTATTCAGCTGTGCTCGTGTCTGTGTGCTGGATTTATCCGCTCTTATTCAGCTGTGCTCGTGTCTGTGTGCTGGATTCATCCACTCTTATTCAGCTGTGCTTGTGTCTGTGTGCTGGATTTATCCACTCTTATTCAGCTGTGCTCGTGTCTGTGTGCTGGATTTATCCACTCTTATTCAGCTGTGCTCGTGTCTGTGTGCTGGATTTATCCACTCTTATTCAGCTGTGCTCGTGTCTGTGTGCTGGATTTATCCACTCTTATTCAGCTGTGCTCGTGTCTGCGTGCTGGATTTATCCACTCTTATTCAGCTGTGCTCGTGTCTGTGTGCTGGATTTATCCACTCTTATTCAGCTGTGCTCGTGTCTGCGTGCTGGATTTATCCACTCTTATTCAGCTGTGCTCGTGTCTGCGTGCTGGTTTTATCCACTCTTATTCAGCTGTGCTCGTGTCTGTGTGCTGGATTTATCCACTCTTATTCAGCTGTGCTCGTGTCTGTGTGCTGGATTTATCCACTCTTATTCAGCTGTGCTCGTGTCTGTGTGCTGGATTTATCCACTCTTATTCAGCTGTGCTCGTGTCTGTGTGCTGGATTTATCCACTCTTATTCAGCTGTGCCCGTGTCTGTGTGCTGGATTTATTCACTCTTATTCAGCTGTGCTCGTGTCTGTGTGCTGGATTTATCCACTCTTATTCAGCTGTGCTCGTGTCTGTGTGCTGGATTTATCCGCTCTTATTCAGCTGTGCTCGTGTCTGCGTGCTGGATTTATCCGCTCTTATTCAGCTGTGCTCGTGTCTGTGTGCTGGATTTATCCACTCTTATTCAGCTGTGCCCGTGTCTGTGTGCTGGATTTATCCACTCTTATTCAGCTGTGCTCGTGTCTGTGTGCTGGATTTATCCACTCTTATTCAGCTGTGCTCGTGTCTGTGTGCTGGATTTATCCACTCTTATTCAGCTGTGCTCGTGTCTGCGTGCTGGATTTATCCGCTCTTATTCAGCTGTGCTCGTGTCTGTGTGCTGGATTTATCCACTCTTATTCAGCTGTGCCCGTGTCTGTGTGCTGGATTTATCCACTCTTATTCAGCTGTGCTCGTGTCTGTGTGCTGGATTTATCCACTCTTATTCAGCTGTGCTCGTGTCTGTGTGCTGGATTTATCCACTCTTATTCAGCTGTGCTCGTGTCTGTGTGCTGGATTTATCCGCTCTTATTCAGCTGTGCTCGTGTCTGTGTGCTGGATTTATCCACTCTTATTCAGCTGTGCTCGTGTCTATGTGCTGGATTTATCCACTCTTATTCAGCTGTGCTCGTGTCTGTGTGCTGGATTTATCCGCTCTTATTCAGCTGTGCTCGTGTCTGTGTGCTGGATTTATCCACTCTTATCCAGCTGTGCTCGTGTCTGTGTGCTGGATTTATCCACTCTTATTCAGCTGTGCTCGTGTCTGTGTGCTGGATTTATCCACTCTTATTCAGCTGTGCTCGTGTCTGTGTGCTGGATTTATCCACTCTTATTCAGCTGTGCTCGTGTCTGTGTGCTGGATTTATCCACTCTTATTCAGCTGTGCTCGTGTCTGTGTGCTGGATTTATCCACTCTTATTCAGCTGTGCTCGTGTCTGTGTGCTGGATTTATCCACTCTTATTCAGCTGTGCTCGTGTCTGTGTGCTGGATTTATCCACTCTTATTCAGCTGTGCTCGTGTCTGTGTGCTGGATTTATCCACTCTTATTCAGCTGTGCTCGTGTCTGTGTGCTGGATTTATCCACTCTTATTCAGCTGTGCTCGTGTCTGTGTGCTGGATTTATCCACTCTTATTCAGCTGTGCTCGTGTCTGTGTGCTGGATTTATCCACTCTTATTCAGCTGTGCTCGTGTCTGTGTGCTGGATTTATCCACTCTTATTCAGCTGTGCTCGTGTCTGTGTGCTGGATTTATCCACTCTTATTCAGCTGTGCTCGTGTCTGTGTGCTGGATTTATCCACTCTTATTCAGCTGTGCTCGTGTCTGTGTGCTGGATTTATCCACTCTTATTCAGCTGTGCTCGTGTCTGTGTGCTGGATTTATCCACTCTTATTCAGCTGTGCTCGTGTCTGTGTGCTGGATTTATCCACTCTTATTCAGCTGTGCTCGTGTCTGTGTGCTGGATTTATCCACTCTTATTCAGCTGTGCTCCTGTCTGTGTGCTGGATTTATCCACTCTTATTCATGTAGATCATTTCTCAAGATTTATCCACTGTTATTCAACTGTGCTCATATCAAAATGTGTGGTTACGAAAGTGTGTTCATTTTTATTCCACTGATTTTCATTGGAAAAAAAACACGTTATTTAGCTTAATTAAATTTAAAATAAATGTACATTCAGCTGTTTGAATCTTTGTGATGATTAAACACTTTTCTTAGATAATAATGAAAATTACTGCAACAACACATTTATAATGAGTTTGGTTTTCTGGAAATAATTTTGTTTCTTATAGTGGCAATCCCCTAGTCCATTACGGCTCTGTAAAGGTATCACCCACATAACTGAAATTAAATTCTTGTTTCTGCTGTTGCATCTTCGTTTCTGTCTCATTGTCTGAATGAAGAAATCACACAGTAGAGTTTAATTTGAAAGTAGTCCGATATTATTTAATGGAAACGCAACTGAAATATGAAAAGGTATAAGATATTTTCCTTTTCATGGTTGCCAAATGTGTCATTTCATGTTCTTGTTGTGTTATTTAAAGCAATTCAAAAAGTGTAACTTTTTTCAGTTCGACATATAGGCTATTGAAATAACAGCATCCTTTGGGTAACTAGTCGCCTACCAAATGCATGATATATTTTCATGAATTCATCAGTAAAATATGCAGTTTTTTGAACTCACAATTTTTAAACTAAGCTATAGATTTTACACTTGATAAATTATGTTATGTTTAATGTGCCATTAAGGAACAATGTGTAGACTGTATGGCGAGTGCCGAATTGAACATCAATTTTATTTGACTATTGTATACCATTGCTTTTGAAAAACTATGTGTGCTTTATCTGGATGTAGGCTGCATGTTGCATTTAGAAGTATTTTTAAAACTAATGAATAGCTTATTTTAAAAATACAACTTATTGATTGGCTTTCGATTTATGTTGCTGTGAATGGCAAATTAAGGTAATTTCACTTTAACTACATCAGTTTCCTCATTTTTGCCATACCATAAAATAACCAAGATCTGAGGGGATAAATTAGGGGAATACCCATGTGTTCAGGCTTCTCGTTTTCTGCTGAACTAGAGCACATCTTCCAAAACGGATTCTGAAAGGTGTTGGTTCCGTTTGTGCCTCTCATATCAGCCTCTAAGTACTTTCCTTTCTTACATTCCGGCGCGAAATATACATATTTCGGTCTCCTATCGTAAATGCTTTGCGGACAAGGGACGGTCCCGCTATACGGGGAATTCATGAGCGACTACGGCAGGTTTTGAAGTCCGCGGGGGCAGAGTTTGTTTATGTCAATGGGCAGCCCGTGGCTCGCGCATGGAGCTCTGAAGCCAGTGGCATTTCCCACCGATATGGTAAAGCCTCGGGGTTATACCGATAACGGGAAAGGGAAATGACAAGCACACCAGTGAGTGATGACATCATTAACATTAAGTGTATTATTCGACTGAGGCTCTCGTTCTTTTGTTGAACGGTTAACCCCCCTCCCTCCCCCCCCCCGTGGATTGTTTCTTGTCTTTCTTTTCGCGCTACCTCTTGGCAAAAGCTCGAGTCTGTTAACCAGCAGTGCGTCTCTCTCTGCACCTCCTCCATCCAACTCAACAGCGGAACGACAGGCGGCTCGACAGACAAAAGGTAGAAACGAAGGATAGCCTACATCCGTTTTGGAACATTTTACCCAATCACTTCACGTTCATGCTTCACTTTTTTTTTCTACGGAGTGGCTCACCTGTGTTAGTGAAATGTTTGTCTAACACAGGGCATTCGTTTAATAGGCTAATGTTAGGGTCCACCCGATATAGCCTAGTAACGAGTAGGCTAAGTGGCGTCAATGCGAGACTATTTACTTATTTTCTAGGCTAATTAAATAAAACTGCTTCAACGAATGTGTCTAAAACCGACGTTTTTTTGCTGCTGTTTTTATGAAAGAGATCCGCAGACTTTGCATCGATTTGATTCTCATGCCACTGTGTCCAACCAGCAGACTAGAGGTACTCGCGGTATTAGCATTATGGTTTGCAAAGTGTGTGGTCCTTGATGCTCTGGCTAGAGGAATGCAATGCGTAGCCTAGCTATTCTGGGTCTGAACATGTCTGGGAGTCAGATAAACCTAAACGAAGTCGCCGAAAGGAAGGACTATTGATTGTATGAATGTTTTACTTGTAGATCTATAAAAGCAGCAGGGAGGTTGTGGGTCGGCCTGGCTGAGAAAGTTTCAGTAGGCTATGTTTATGTTCTTTAAAGTTAGGGGAGGGGTGGTATGTGAACGAGAAGAACATTCTTGTGTGCGTTCTGGAATGCGATTACCCCGGGGAGACCCCGTGACTGAAGGAATTGAGTGAGTGAGTGAGGGGATAAGAAGAGAGAAGGGGGAAGAACGGGATGGAGGGAGGAGGCTTGGGGAGGGACCCCGTTTCCTTTTTATTCTTCGTTAAGTGACAGCTGGTGATGTGTGCGTTCACACGGCAAATTACGGAACCAAGTTAGGCTAACGTTACTGTTGATGCGTTGATTGTGCAGGCGTTAAATTATCGGCTCACGTCGACACACTTGGCAGGTTTGTTCACCTCCGAGTGTACTCGTAGAAACCCTGACTTTGCACCACGCGGAAATTAAATACAATTATTTAGGAGGCTGATGCAAGTTTATTTATTAACTTGTATTATTTAATTCATACAATTGCCATCTCTGAACTTGCGGATGTATTGTTTAGATAACCTGTCAGCGTGCAACAGGTTTTGCTACATTGCCTATAGATCACTGTCTAACAGTTGTAGTCAAAGGCAATGGCAAAGTGGTTAGGATGTCACCTCTCTGTTCCCGTGGGGAATTCCCTTTTGAATGATTCAAGTTTCATTAATAACGTTCTTATGTCAGCCCGATATCTTTGTAGATTTTGAATCAGGATACCAGTGTCAATGTATTGCATGCTGACATTTTTATTGATCTTAATCTTGTACGTTTGGGACACTAGACAATGTTTTCTGTTGAGTTGCATTAATAATTTTGTGTTAAGTTAAACCTCTGATTAAAATTATTTATAAATAAGTATCAAAGTACTTGGGTGACATATGCAACCCCAAGTAACAAGAAATGCAGACAAGAGGGAATTTTTGTAATAATTAACTTTTTCTTATTTCAGTTGACTTCAGTTGTTATTTTCAAATAAATAACGACAGATGCTCTTTTTTCAATATTATTATTTTTCTGTTAATATTGTTTCTTCCTTTTAAACTGTTTGCAACAAGGGGCATTTATGGACCACAAAGTATAACTATGGTCTTAAATTACGGAGATCAAGCACCGTAGACCCATTTGTCAGCTAAAGGGGCTGGGATTTTAAATGGTACATTTTTTGTGGGAAAATTAAATGGCTCCAGGAACACAATCAGATATTATATGTGCTCAACACACAGTGTATTTGAGTGCTTATGTCCAAAGAAGTTCACAGTGTAACTGGCTGAAACTCACACAATGTAGTTAGTTACCATCATTGTTATACATTTGTGTGTTATATATTTGAGTGTAATTCAGAAATGGATGTTTTGGCAATTGAATGCCCAGCAGTCACAACTGGCTGTTTGTATGGATATAGCATTTTAGTGTCATTCAGGATGGGAACATTAATCACCTTTACTCACACATCTACGGTGAGTTCTCTCACGGAGGCTTTGCAAGAAGAATACAATTAATTTAAAAGTGAACACTTTGGAATGGGCAAACAAATTGATAAATTCAAGTTTTTCTCTTAAATGTTTCTTGGAAGGCAGTGACACTCATTATCTTTATCTTTTCCAGTAATGTTTATTATGTCGTGTAACACAGGCGTTTTCCACAGTCAGATGTCTGTCTCCACTTCATTTTTTTATTATCCATTAAAATGTTTCTCTTTTTTCATAAAACAAATGCAGACACAAACTACTGATCTTGGCTGATCTCAAATCTTTCTCCGATGCCGTCTGAAGCTGGCTAGCTAATATTATTATTATTATTATTCCTAAAAAAGTGTGCCTACATACATCTAGTGCGGCATTCTGTAATAGTCCTTAAGCAGCCTACATAAATAATTACGCTTACAGGCATCCTGCACAGCAGAAATGCCAGGGTAAATCTAACATTGGTGGTGAAAATGTAACACCCAAGGGTGTTAAATGTACACCACCATTTTTGCTGTGTACCTTTGCAGAAGCATGTTTGACCCAGCTTAATTTGGCTGTGTGCTAAGTTAAGATATTTTTGGATTAGGCAGAACATTGCTACTGCTTAATAAATGTGCTATTACACATTTATAGCAGTGGATGCAATTTAGCTTACTATGTCTACAGCATCTCATGTCTTTATTACGCATGCATTTTGCTTAATAAATGTGCTATTACACATTTATAGCAGTGGCTCCAATTTAGCTTTCTATGTAACACAGCGTAACTTTTTCACCCACTGGCCAGAATGGCTTGTGGATTTTTTTTAAAATCACCAGCCATTTTCAACATTTTACCAGCCACATTACCTTTTACAATATAACACAACCTGGTTGTGGCTGCTCGAGTAGAAAAATCAGCCAATAGGGCTGCACGATTATGAGAAATTATAATTGTGATTATTTTCTTTTATGTTGTGATTGTGATTATTAACTGTGATGAATAGAATTACAATAAAATAGGTTACTTATTTTGTTTAAACATAAGGAAATCTAGCCTATATATAATAAATCAGACGGGACCATACATACAAACTTTTTTCTTTCTTTTTGAATGAAGGTAATGCAGCTTTGTAAATGAAAAATAAAAGGTTTTATTCACACACAAACAATATACAGCCAGTGTACAAACTAGAGGTAAATGCCAGAGTATACATTAATCAATTAGCCTATATCGCAACTTTGGAAATGGGAAGACTGATTGTGGGAGGAGATGTCGGCTCTCTCTTGTCCAGGGTGTTGATAAGACACACAGTGTTAATTGGAGCCGTGTTTTTTGCTTAATAAAATGCGATAGTTTTGGTTATTTCCGTTTGGCTTCGAGAGCCTGCCGGATACGGGGATGCGTTATATAGTGAACCCATAATTGTTGTCTGTGTCGCAGAAAGAGTAGCTTCGTATGCACCACGACTGGGCTGTGTCCGAATCAGAACCCTATCTACTACGTCCTGTGTACTAGCATACAGTATCTACTGCTTACTGCATAGCCTGCTGTTTAGCCATGCAGTAACATTATGCTAAAAATATCCTCCATAGCCTACTATTATCAGCGAAAAGCTGGAAATAAGTATCATGCTGGGATATTAGAAGCACTCAATTGTTACAGAATTGTTGCATATTTAACAACTTTTTTTTCTGGTAGCCGACTGAGACTTGTGGTTGAATTTCATGTGATAGAACGCGGCACTGCTGCCACAAGTCTGTTTGATTTGCATCATCAATTTTGAAATAAAAATAATTCAAAACGAACGATGATGCTCTTTTTTGGTACTCGGCTTGGTAAACGCTTTCAGTGTCAGGTCGAATGGTACACATTTTTCAAGACTAGCTAGCCTCCAACAAAATATGAAAGGTATCACAAACAGGAAAAATACTTTAAATACCCTACTTGTTCACAGGGATCGGAGTACTTAAAGCGTGCTCAGCAGGACAGCCTGTGATTGGTTAAGACTATGAGAACGCCTCGCCTGTGCACTCACAGCACTGAACGGACATATCTGATTGGTTACAGCGCTCATTCGCTGAATGGTACAGTTTGTAACTGGGAAAGCTTCATTTTAGCACAGCAGGAATGCTAAATGGGTGCAGTAATCGTGACCCTTTGCGATTATAATATCGCAGCAGCCAAAATCGTAATTGCGATTAATACTCAATTAATTGTGCAGCCCTATCCAGCCACAATTAAAAATCTTACCCGCATTTGGCAGGTGGTGGGTGTTAATTTCACACCCTGGCAGTGTGAGGAGTGCTGACCCTAACTGTGGTTGTGCAGCCCGTGGCAATAGAAACAAGCTAATGGCAGCACTGCTTCAAGCGTGCGTGACGTATCAGAACAGTGCTAATTTGTGTTATTTTAGATGGGAAGAATGGCCCTTCATTTTCCCTACAACACCACACCATGCAAACAGAACCACTCAGCCGTTTAAAAGACCTTGGATCAAGGTCCTTCCATACTATTGAGTATGCTTGTTGAGTACACTGGGGCTATGCCCGAATTAACGCCCTTCCATACTATTGAGTATGCTTGTAGAGTACAGTGGGGATGTGACCGATTCAATGCCCTTCCATAGTATTGAGTTTGCTAGTGGAGTACATGGGGCTGTGTCCTAATCAACGCCCTTCCATACTATTTATTATACTGCATGTCGTGTACTAAACAGTATGCAGTAAGCGGTACGCAAAATGCTAGTTCACACTACACAGGACACAGTAGATAGGGCTCTGATTCGGACACAGCCCTCAAGATATATTCATAAAGTGCACCCCTGCAGGAAGGATGCGTTGACTCTTGACATCCTGTGACTGCTTTGTGCATCCGAGCTTCTCCTCCACACAGCGTATCTTCTTTACAGAGTTACTCCTCTGTCACCGTACACTGCCATAATGTTTTTCTCTCGTGTCTGTGGCGGCGGCCGATGTTCCACTCGTACAGAGATACCACAGCGAGCACTTTTATGAATACAAATTAATCCTGATATAAAATCCATTATCACAAGTAGTCTACTTAGAATCTGGCAGAATTCAGGCGGCTCTGTAATTACGTGCCTCAATTTAACAATGGCAGGCAGGCGGTACATTTTCCACTGGATTACTGGTTGAGGTGAAAGATTATGAGTAAGTACATGATGTCAGAGCACATCATGAATACAGATGCAAAAACAGCATGTGTATACATACTCTGCATATATTTATATATATATACACACCTATATGTATATATAGTTAAATACAAAAGTATTGGGACAGTGATACATAGTTTTTGTTTCTAAAATGGGGGGAATATGTATATACAGGGCTGTAAAGTAGTCTGCACTTTATTCCAAACCCAATGCGCCGGAGTACAGGACCAAGGTCACAGAAATTGTGTCACTGTCCCAATACTTTATTGTTATTATAAATCTGGACTAATTTAAAAGGTGTTTGTGAGCGGCAGGGATGTGCTACAGCCAAAGCTCTTCAGAGATTATTCAGGCGCTTGTGGAATATCGGTTGAGAGTAGTCGCCCACACAAATGTAAATTACCTTAATTAGCTAAATTAATTTGATGCAGAAATGCATTCTGCAATTTGTCCTAATTTTCAGGATTTCTTACATCTAGAATCATTCCTATTGTTAGATACGAAAGCCCTCAATGTGGAAATAAAGATATTCACCAAGTCTTCTATGCGGTAATGTTTCTTAAAGGTTCATTTACGGCACCACTTTAAAGGTGATTGTGTGCTGGGCTGGCCCAACATCCGCCAGCAACAGGTTCAAATTAAGATTCTGTGTATTGAAGAATTGCATTGAACAACATTTCCAGAAGAAAGCAACAGATAAGAAACATGCCAATACAATGCAGCAGGGGGCAGTAGAGAGTCTCTATATTTTAGAAGTCTGAATACTGCTAAATAAACTCCCATCAGGAATTGCATAGTTTCTTTAGTGCTTTTTCAGCTTTATTGGAAAGCACAGCGTAGAGAGACGGGAAGATTGGAGAGGGGGAGAGACATGCAACAAATGTCGTGCGGCCGGATTTGAATCCCCATCGTTGTGGCTCGAAATGAGCGTGTGGATGATGCTCAACAGGCCACACCCCAGGAATTGCATAGTTGTACACATCTTGGCCGCTGCTGTTAAGCTGCTGTGAGCAGTAAAATAGTTGAGCTAATATGGGGCAGGGTTGCCAGGTTTCACTCAGGTTAATTGTGGTGGAGGTGAGATCCCCCACTTCTAATGAGCACTTTGAGATGCTTGGATGAAAAGCAGTACATAAATGCAGAAAAACTCCTGCCTCAGTGGCGTAGCCTGTAAGCGCACCGTGCGCACGCTCATTGCTAGCTGTGACATCGGCGGTTCAAATCCGGCCACGCGACCTTTGTCACATGTCGCTCCCTCTCTCTCTCTACACTGTGCTGTCCAATAAAGCTGAAAAAGCCTTAAAATATGAAAAAGAGATTGAAAGAATGGACCACAAAGAAAAGGTAAAGGTTCTGAGAATCAGGGCACAGGATCCCGGTGTTGATGTTTTTTGGTTTGCAGCGAGCGCCGTTATATGTACGCCACTCTCTTCACTTTCTTCCTATGAGGCGATGTAGTGCTCCGTTTCTAAAAGGTGTTCTTTATTGTGGCGTGTTGGTGGATGTTGTATTAGTGAAATGTGTTCTTTATTGTGGCGTGTTGGTGGATGTTGTATTAGTGCGCAGTCACTTTTATTGCGTCAGGGAACGTTACCGTGGAGAGGGTTTACTTCACCCCTGATGCACAAGCCGTGCCTCCAGAAATCTATTTGATTGACTGCATGTCTAGTGGCTGGGAGGCAGGTTACTGCAGCTGAATCAGAAATCAGGGATGTTTCTCTCTCCTTCTCCTGGTTTTATGTGCAGAAATCAGGGATGTTTCTCTCCCCTTCTGGTTTTATGTGCAGAAATAAACCCTGTGATGGCAGCAGTTAAGAAGGCACAGAAAGTGATTCTTTGAGAAAATAAATGTGAGGAGCAGTATTAGGGAGGGAGGAAGCAGAGCTTTATCAGCCTTAGATGGTCATTAACTCTGTGTGTGTGTGTGTGTGTGTGTGTGTGTGGCGCACATCGCTTATAGTGACGGAACACTATCTCCCGAGGCTCCTATTCAAATGTACCTTGAAAACTTGTAATTTGTTAAAAGTGTGTCCTAGGTGTGTTTTCACGCACTGTAGAGGACCACGTGACACCGAGCGAACTTGAGATCCAGGCTCATGCTGTATCCCACCGGTCAATGCACAGCCCCACCGGTCAATGCACAGCCCCACCGGTCAATGCACAGCCCCACCGGTCAATGCACAGCCCCACCGGTCAATGCACAGCCCCACGGGTCAATGCTCAGCCCCACCGGTCAATGCACAGCCCCACCGGTCAATGCACAGCCCCACCGGTCAATGCCCAGCCTTGCTCATGCTGTATCCCACCGGTCAATGCACATCCCCACCGGTCAATGCACAGCCCCACCGGTCAATGCTCAGCCCCACCGGTCAATGAACAGCCCCACCGGTCAATGCTCAGCCCCACCGGTCAATGCTCAGCCCCACCGGTCAATGCACAGCCCCACCGGTCAATGCACAGCCTTTGGTAGAAGCAGAATCACAAGAGCACAACCCATCGGTTTTCTCGTGTTCATGCAGTAAACTAACAGGACTCTGAAATATTGTGAAGTTTTGTATGTACTGATTGGGTAATTACGCTGCAGCACTGTTAACTATAAATATAAATTATTATTTGTAAACAAATAATAATTTGCTGTGACCGTAAGAGAGAGAGAGTTCCAGGATGAAGCAATGTTTTTATTTTTTATGGAAAAGACCAGAGAATGGGAGGTTCTTTAAAACACCGTTCTGCCCTCACTCTGACCCAAGGAAAGATACGTCATGAAAAAAAACTATGTATCATCTCTAGACTTTGGGAGAAATTAACTAATTTGATTGTTCTTCTAATGTGCATTTGTGTTGCCTTTTAAGCCATTATTGTACAGTTCCCTCGTTACGATACTAATCTAAATGCATTTTTATTCCTGTCGTTCAGGCTGAATACTGCAAGGTTTGGAGTGGAGGATGAATTGAGGCCTAATTGGACCCATGCAGAGTGGAATGGACTCCAGCAGGTAGCGACATTACATTGATCTTTTACAGCCAGTTAATTCATTTTTTCCAGTCTGGTGACATCACCTGTCTGTCTTGATATCTGCAATGAGATAGACGTTAGTTATTTTACCTTTCTGGTCTGGACAGACACTGTGGCTGCAGTCGTCTAAGGGAGTTGGGCTGTGGCCTTTGTGGCATGTGTCTGTATGTGCGTACACGTGAGTGAGTGTCTACGGTGATGGCGTGATGTTACGGAACGTGTGTCTGGTTGATCGTTTTTTGAGGTGCCGTTTGTCAGGTATATTTCTGTGCGTACACGTGTGTCAGTGTGTACGGTGACGGCGTGATGTCACGAAATGTGGCCAATGTTGGCGCAAACACTCTGCGTTTGTCCATAACTTAGTAAAGCCCTTTCAGTAGAGAGGGAGGGGGGAAACAAGGAAGCATTCTTTCCCAGCAAGTGAGAAAAGACGGGAACAATGGCGGTAAGTTCCGCTGGAGACCTAAGCGTCCGTACACAGGGAGAGCGGGAGAGCCACTTCAGCGAGGCTCGGGCCTATGGGTACAGGAGCCGCGGGGCCAAACCATGTCACACTAACAGAGAGGGGGGGGGGGGGCTGTTTACTGTTTGTTGCATGCATTTCACCGTGTTTTACTGTTCGTTTCATGCATTTTACCATTTACCGTGTTTTTACCATGCGTTTTACTGTTTGTTTCATGCGTTTTAGTGTATTTCATGCGTTTTACCGTGTTTTTACCATGCGTTTTACGGTTTGTTTAATGTGTTTTACCATGTTTCAGTGTTCGTTTCATGCGTTTTACTTCTTGTTTCATGAATTTCACTGGGTTTTACGGTTTGTGTCATGCGTTTTACCATGTACAATGTGAGCCTTTGAGTGCTGAGTTGTTGATGGGTCAGTGTACAGGGAGGACAGTTTACTCCTTGAATCACACCCAAGGGCGATAGTGGACAATGCAGGAGTTCCAAGAAGTCTTTTCATGAGCATGTGCTGATGTTTACTGAGTGACAAGGGCACAACCTCCCCGATTCCCTTCTTACGCCACATAAATGCAGATAAAGAATAGAATCCACATCATCTCTCCCTCTCTCCCTCTCTCTCTCCCTCCCACGCTGCCCGTCATAATGGCCCAGGGTTCGACCGCCAGTCTTAACAACTTAATCAGTCCCCTGCGATCACTCCACTTTCCTTTTCCAGGGGGGGGGAGGGGGTGGGGTCGGGAAGGGTGACTGATCAGCTTGGCCTAACATCAGCAGTCTGAGATAATTGAAGGTGGTCCCCCCCTCCCAGAGGCTCTGACATAGACCCCTTGTCCTGCCCGGGCGAGGCTCGGAGCGGAGTGGAGCGGAGGGTGGGTGACGCGGGGGCCGGGGTGCGAGAGCAGGAAACCCCGCTTGGTGTGGCGGGCGGGCGGGCAGGACGGCGAGAATGGAATGTTTGAGAAGAACTCTCCGGGAGCGTGCAGGATGAGGGAGGGTGCCGCTGGCCAGAGAAGCGGCGGGAAGCCGCTGGCCGGCCCACCCGCCCCGCCCACTCACAGGATACACCGGGGAAGGGCGAATGAGCGAGCGGGACGGCCCTGGACTGGTGGGGCGTAGCATCCTGAGTTTAAGGGGCTGCGCTGTGGCAGGATGGAGGCTAGGCGTGGAGGTGGAGGAGAGCGGGGTGTGCACTGGGCGGGGGCGTAACGTGGGCGGGGGTGTGGGTGGTGGAGAGCGGGGCGTACCGTGGGCGGGGTGTGGGTGGTGGAGAGCGGGCGTACCGTAGGCAGAAACCCATGTTCTCAAGATGATTTTTAATTCTGACACTTTTTAACCCTTTACGGTGTAATTTCACAAATATAATCACAAATTTTTGTTTAGAATGTTCTTTATTGTACATTCTAAAATGCTGATGTAACAATCACGACAGGATATATAGTTCTTAAGTGTTAATCACATTTCTCATAAGTTGTTAAGGCTGGCGGTCGAACCCAGGGCCGTTATGACGGGCAGCGTGGGAGGGAGAGAGAGAGAGGGGATTGATGGGGATTCTATTCTTTATCTGCATTTATGTGGCGTAAGAAGGGAAACGGGGTGATTTGCTCTCATAGGGAATTTTTTTTTTTTTTTTTACAGCTAATGTCGACCATTTAGTCTCCAACACAATTGTTTTTCTCACTTTAGAAATTTAATTTGAAGAAGGAATATTAGTGAAAGTTGAGTCACATAATTTCACCTTGTATGTGAAATAAATTCAATGCTGTTATAATGTCCACCTCAAATCTGATGTTTAATATGTTTCAGATGTTTATCAGTTTCTGATCTGGAAAATGTAAATAACATCAACACAACAATTTTACTGCACTTACATTTAAATATTTAGGTATTTTAGCAGAAGCCAGAGTGACCTACACAGCTTACACTTTTTACATGCAATCCATAAATACATATATTTTTTACTGAAGCAAGGGTACAACAGCAGTGTCCTACCTGGGAATTAAACACACAACCTTTGAGTGACAAGCCCAGTTCCCTAACCATTATGCTACATGCCACAGATATGTAAATATGTATGCCGTGCCATTCTTTGAAGTTAAGTTCATTTCTGTCAGGAAAACTCACCTATTGAAATGTATTAAAAATCTGTTTTAATAAATGTGCTGTGATTTTGGTTTGGCGCTGAATGGATCCGGTTTAGGTACTACTAAAGGAGCACTAACCCTCCGCTAAACAGGAGATGCCCAAAAACCCGCCCGTACCAAAAGCAGATCCAAACAACAGGTGGAAGCTGGGGTGGTGGAGGGTGAAGCTGGGGTGGTGGAGGGTGATGGCAAATTTACTAACGCAGAAGCAGCAAAGCAAACAAAGGGCAGAACAGCAGTGAGCAGCACAGGGAGGGTTAGGGGAGCAGTGAGCAGCGCAGGGAGGGTTAGGGGAGCAGTGAGCAGCGCAGGGAGGGTTAGGGGAGCAGTGAGCAGCGCAGGGAGGGTTAGGGGAGCAGTGAGCAGCAGCAGCATAGGGAGGGTTAGGGGAGCAGTGAGCAGCACAGGGAGGGTTAGGGGAGCAGTGAGCAGCACAGGGAGGGTTAGGGGAGCAGTGAGCAGCACAGGGAGGGTTAGGGGAGCAGTGAGCAGCACAGGGAGGGTTAGGGGAGCAGTGAGCAGCACAGGGAGGGTTAGGGGAGCAGTGAGCAGCACAGGGAGGGTTAGGGGAGCAGTGAGCAGCACAGGGAGGGTTAGGGGAGCAGTGAGCAGCACAGGGAGGGTTAGGGGAGCAGTGAGCAGCACAGGGAGGGTTAGGGGAGCAGTGAGCAGCACAGGGAGGGTTAGGGGAGCAGTGAGCAGCACAGGGAGGGTTAGGGGAGCAGTGAGCAGCACAGGGAGGGTTAGGGGAGCAGTGAGCAGCACAGGGAGGGTTAGGGGAGCAGTGAGCAGCACAGGGAGGGTTAGGGGAGCAGTGAGCAGCGCAGGGAGGGTTAGGGGAGCAGTGAGCAGCGCAGGGAGGGTTAGGGGAGCAGTGAGCAGCGCAGGGAGGGTTAGGGGAGCAGTGAGCAGCGCAGGGAGGGTTAGGGGAGCAGTGAGCAGCGCAGGGAGGGTTAGGGGAGCAGTGAGCAGCGCAGGGAGGGTTAGGGGAGCAATGAGCAGCACAGGGAGGGTTAGGGGAGGAGTGAGCAGCACAGGGAGGGTTAGGGGAGCAATGAGCAGCACAGGGAGGGTTAGGGGAGCAGTGAGCAGCACAGGGAGGTCCGATTCTTGGCTTTTAAAATGGCGCTCCATTAGTGGTGTGTGCGCATGTGATTGGTTGAGTATGAGACATGTGGCTGCAGCAAGAGTTTCCTGACAGAACTTGCCATGCGCACTTCGTTCGTGACGCTCATTTCTTTGAAATAAAGTTAAACAGAATTATTTATTTGAATATTTATATAGATAGGTGAGTTGGCAAACAGATGGTTGGTAAAGCAATGAGGCATTCTATACATCTGCTGTGCCTTTAAACCCCCCCCCCCCCCCCCCACAGGGAACACCGGGGAGTCCAATCCAAAACCAGAGTCCTATCCTGACAAGATAAGACATGATGTAATGCCTGTGCAGTCGGACTGTGACGTCATGGCCATGATCTTATGCCACCACCCCTAGGGGCAGAGTGACACCCCTCCCCTAATATAGACATTGCTGCTGTAGCCCCCTCCCCCTACCGACTACATCCCTCTTGCCGCGTGGCCACTCACCAGTAGGGGAGAAGCCATGTTTCTCTGTGCGTTTGCTGTTTACATCGGTGGGGAGTGCTCTGTGCGACTCGTCAGGCTTTAGAACATGCAGCAGTGCTTTCTGTGGAGGCAGTTAATGTCACTTCACGTTGTGTTTTACCCGTAAGACCATTGGCTGCTGCAGAGGCTTTGCACCGTCGGTTTATTTGTGTAGTTTGTGCCACCATTTTATTATTTGTTCTTCTGGGGTCAGAGTTTAACAGTTTAAAAGTAGGTGACGTTTTATGCAGCTATTTCATGCACTATTTTTATTTTATGATATCCCTATGAGGTTAGTTTGCAAATATATGTATATCAATCTGAAATAATGCATCAGATTCAGTTTTTCGTTGGAAATATAATTCTTCACAAAACGTATTCTGCCGTATGAACAATAAATTCATGTACATTTCCTAGATGGCAGACAAGTTCACTTTAGGACTTTACTAGATAATATTGATTACTTTACAGTAAATCTTTATTCTATTAAAGCCTTCAGAAAAGATTGGCAGACACTGGCTAGTTTTTCACTGACTAAAATGTTTGAAATATTAGATTTTGTTTTACAGAATTATTTTAATTCCCAATGCAGTGACATTAATGACATTAAACATTCCTATTTAACATGTTTTCAGACTTAATTACACCAGTACCATAGAAATTGCAGCCAACAAAAGTCTTTTGTAGCAAAGAATCATAAAAAACATGCCATACCAATCACAGTGATTTAATGACCAGCGCAGCCATTTGAAGGGAATATTAAAACACTGACCTTTGTCCTACTTTTAACTTGCATCGGTTTGTATTTCTTAGGCATTTTAAAATAACATAATCAGCTGTGTAGCGTGATTTTGGAGTGTGTAGAAGTACAAGTTTTTTTCTTTCTTTGCTTTGCTTTGCTTCTCCTGCACAAGAACAGTTCCCAACCTGACAACATCCACGAGGCGTCCGGGAGCGTCAGGTCATCCCTCCGAATCTGAGAAATGTGAGGAATTCGGGTTTTTTCACTCCATGGGAAAGCAAGAAATTTTATGTTAAAACAGAAACAAGGAGGGCCTCTGCTTGCCTGGATTCCAGAGTCTGAATGTAACAAATAGACTGCTTGTGCTACATCAAGAGTATGCTACACAATTTAATTAATTTAACAGGAGGAAATGCATAGCTTCTTACTTATCAAATATAAGTCCTAATTTTATGTATTTATGATTTTGATTGACTGGGAACAGAATTATTTTTTTATTACAGACTTGTGAAATGGAAGTTCTAAATGTGCATTAGTAGGTAAACTATGATCTCAACCAGTATGATTAATAATAAATATTAAAGGTGATAACCTTTGACTGAAACGTCCACAAAACATCAGTTAGCTTAAAGAATATATATGCTACAATAAGGTATGAAATATAAATTCAATATTAAAACAATGAAACAGATTTTTAACTAGCGTTTAAAAATTCTTTCAAACTTCCATTTACATTTTGTGTATTACATTTTTTTTAATCAAAAATGAAGAGATGGATCTCCACCTTTTTAAAAGATAATTCCAAATGGAAAAGTAAAAAGGAAAATAAATGTAATATTTAGGGCAGACATGAATATTGTGCTGTAAAAAGAAGACTCAGTGACTAGTAAGCTACCTAAACCCCATGTTGATGGGAATCACCAAGAGCATAATGGTCTTTTGTGCTGTACATCATGACATAATGAACCTGAGTCACTAACACTCAGCTGCTTTTCTACAGCAGTACATAATTGAAGAAAATACTTTTTTTTAGTTTTTTTATTTGAAGCCTGAGGAAGAGCACGATGACACATTGCAACATTTCAGTCATCTCTCAAGCCCTACACAGTAATGTTCAGTGTTGAATCAACTCTGACAGAGTTTATACCAGTCCACTATGGCCAGTGAACTCATATAAACTCTGTTAGAGTTGAATTACCACTAGACATTTTACTGTGTAGGTTGTTTAAAAATGGTGGAATATGGAGATAAACAGTTGAAATGCTGATGTTTCTCATTTCAGTCATTTGGAAAAACAAGTGTCCTGAGTTTGACAACCAAAGAGCTCCTTTTAAGGGATAATATTTTAATTGAATTATGTTGTATGAATCCTCTAATTATAATTTTAACAAAACATATTTTCTCATTCCCTCCTGTAAACATGCAGTAATATTTAATCTTGATATTGTCATCCCAAAACATATATATATTAACTCCTGTTAATATATACATCATAACAGTCTAGTAAATTTAAATTAAAATTTTTTAACTCCCAAACATCAAATTTGAAAGGAAAAACATACGGCCCTGAAATGGTACAGATACGAACCTGAATTATGACATCCAGGTTTGGGTTTATTATACCAAGGGGACAACAACCCGTCTTTATTTTGCTGTTCAACCCATTGTTTCCTCTCCATGCTAAGGCCATAACCAGACTTACTGATGAGCAACTTTCTCTTCACTATTTTCTATAAATATGTGCGCAATCATTTCCTTTGGTTTCTAGAGGCTGCTAGTCTAGAATATTTCAATGTAGACACATCCTTTTTTTAAAATAAATGTATAAAGTTTAATCTATGGACTCAATTATTTGTATTGCTATTTTTGTTTGAATTAAGTAAGATGATTTAGAATCTTTAAACCGAGCTATCTGTATTTGTCCTGGCTTTGCCAGTAACTGTGGTGTTCTTTGTGTGGAAAGGAAAATAATTTTGTCTGGATTAAATTGTAAAATAGACTGAGAATATGAAGATAATTACTTTGTTAATGAAACAAAAGCTGTATACAATCAGTAAGTAAAATAATTTCAAAACAGATTTAAGTACCAAGTTGTTGCCATCAACATTTTTCATGCTACAGATTTCAATTTGTAATTCCAAATGATATTTGCATTTGTATTTCCATTTTTATTGATATATTGAGAATGTGTGCAGATTATAATACTGTACACTCTGTAAAAGATGGTTACTTGACTTATATGTTGAAAGAAAATTTATCAATTTTGTATGTATGTAAATACATATATAATAGGCTATTTATAAACAGAAAAAGAAAAGAGAATTCTTTAGAAAATATTCAATGCGATTTCCATTAGTTCTTATCTTTTAAATGTGGGTGTAGTTGTGGCTACAGTTAGAGAATCAGGTCAGTTGACAGAATGCGAAGCTGTAGATTCGTTTGTGGTGATCGAGCGGCATCTGGAATGTTCCAGGCATTTCTCTCATTTAAAGGCTCTGACCATTATTCCTCTATCACTTGGGTAGGGGAGTTTCCTGCTTTTAAGAACCGCTTCTCTCTCCCCCCTCGCTCGCCCCCCCCCCCCCCCTTCTTTTTTTCTGAATGGGTGTCCTCTCTCTAACCTGTAACAGGACACTGCCCCGCACGGCGATAGGCTCGCCAATGATTGGTCGGCCCCTTGGCGGCCTTCTATAAGAGTGCTGGGTGTCTGCCTCGTGTGTGAGTCTCCCAGAAGCCTGCGATTCCGCCGGTTTCCATCAGAGCGAGAGAGATAGAGTGTGAGAGAGAGAGAGAGAAAGAGAGGGGGGGGGGGGTGTACTCGGTAACATGTGATACAGCCGCTGACAATGTTCGGCCCCAGCAGCACCCTAACTGAAATGGGAAAGCACCTCTCAGGGAAGACCAACACCAGCCTGCTCTGGCCGTGGCGCTGGCCCTTTAAGAACGCGCGCACCGGTTAAACTCAGAGAGAACTGCACGCAGGGGGAGAAGAAAAGGAGCCCGGAGAGGGAAACTTGTGCGGACCGATTCTTTATTTTATGCTCCAGTGCGTTTCTGAACTTCTGACGCGCACGGAAGCCCACTCCGGTGAACGGGCTGAGGAGAGGAGAGAGGAAAACGTTCCCGACGCTACGGTCTCTCCCCCTCACTTCCCAGCGGCTCCCAGCCATCAGGAAATACTCCTTCCACCTCAGACTGAGTAAGTGAAAGAAGGGGAGCACGTCAGGCTGGTAATGGAGATCATATGGTGTGCATTAAAATTGTGAAATTGTTTGCAGATTCCTGATAACTGGGCAAAGATATCTCGAGCGAAAGCAAGGGGGCTTTTGGTGGGGGGGGGGGGGGGTGTACAGAAAAAGTCCGTAAATGTGTACAAATTATTACAATAAAATACCAATATAGTCTGAGAAAGAGGACGGGTGTTTGGAGCTGACGGTCATTCATTAACAGTGCTGTTAGGTTTTCAGTGTCCTCTCTACTCAATGAAAGGACATGACAGGTTAGAAGGAAGTGTAAAAAAAAATGTTTGTTGAGTTGTGAGATTGTACAGGAAGGGTATGGCTATTCCTCAGACAGATCTCGCTCTTTTAAGGAGAGTTTCCATATGGAAGCCCCGTCAGGACAAGCCACAGTCGTGTGGCCGTGCGAATGAGCGTGCCACAGTCCAACACTGTATACAGTATCTTGTGCCGTACAGTGCTGTTCTTATGAATGGACTTCCCGAGAACGAGCTGCGATTGGCTGGGGACTTGCATTAACATGAGGGTGCGCCCTTGGGTTGGTCGAACTGCTTTGTGGCCAGGCAGTGGGCGGAGTCAACGGCGTGTGGGTTCTCCTCCGTCAGCCACGGTCTCCCCCCTGCCCCGCCCCCCCCGGCGACGGGCTGTCACGGCGATGTTGGGCAGAGTAAGCGGGTGGGGGAGGGGTGCTGAACACTGAATGAATCATAGAGGCGCTATGTGGTGCGCGTGTTTGCATAGGCGGACTTACTCACTGGTCAAACAGGCAGACGGCCTGAAGACAGGGTCTGAAATGGGCCCCCTGCCAAGGTGCAGTCTCATACGATCCTAAATGTGCCATGAGGAACTACGTAAACAAACTCTCACAGCTGACCACTGATCTTGTGACTCATAGCCAGGAATAATTCCAGCGGAGACTGAAACACCAGAGCAGTCCCAGTGCAGAGCAGCACGTCGGTAAATGACATGTGGGAAGTGGCTAGTTATCACACACAAACTCAATATTGTGAGTATTTCCCCCTTGCAACAGTGTTGTTGAAAAACATTGGCAACACTTTTCAGCTAAATCAACAATTTCAGCACTTAATTTCCTCCTCCCTGTGACAAAACTCGTTGTTAAGTAGTTTTTTTGTTTTGTTTAAAATGTCTAAATTAAGGTAACACATGACTGTGCAGTGTTTTTAATGTAAAAAGCATATTGTAAGTAAAAAAATTACTTGAGTTAAAAAGTATATATATAAGTATATATAGGGCGGCAGTGTAGTAGAATGGTTAAGGAGCTGGACTTGTAACCAAAAGGTTGCAGGTTCGATTCCCAGGTAGGACACTGCCGTTGTACCCTTGAGCAAGGTACTTAACCTGAATCGCTTCAGTATATATCCAGCTGTATGAATGGATAAATGTATAATAAAAAGTTGTGTAAGTCGCTGGGGATAAAAGCGTCTGCTAAATGCCTCTAATGTATATACAGTATTTTTTTTTTAAAAGCAGTGGAAAAAATGGAGCAAATGCTATGTGCAGGACTGCTTCAGATTGGGCCCAAATACCTTCCAGAAAGCAAAGGGTTTCTCTCTTTCTTTCTCTTTCGCTCTTCCCGTCTCACTCCCCATTTTTTACACATTGTGATAAGTGCAGACTGTGAGTGTCACAGCCATTGGACAGACGCCCCTTGCGCGAACCTAATTATTTTATGGCCGGTCATACATAGCTCTCGGAAACGCCGCAGAACAATGGGCCGAGCTAAAATTGGGCCTCAAGGCTACCGGCTGCTCTCGGGACGAGCGGCAGGAGAGAGAGAGAGGAAGGAGGCCGAGAGTCCGGAGGGCAGGGCTGAGGCGGGGACGCACACAAAGGGCATCCTTTCACTGCTACACGCTACAGAACGACACACGCAGAGAGTGTTCTTTTACCGCAACACGCTACGGAATGACACACGCAGAGAGCGTCCTTTTACCGCTACACGCTACGGAACGACACACGCAGAGAGCGTCCTTTTACCGCTACACGCTACGGAACGACACACGCAGAGAGCGTCCTTTTACCGCTACACGCTACGGAACGACACACGCAGAGAACGTCCTTTTACCGCTACACGCTACAGAACGACACACGCAGAGAGCGTACTTTTACCGCAACACGCTACAGAACGACACACGCAGAGAGCGTACTTTTACCGCTACACGCTACGGAACGACACACGCAGAGAGTGTACTTTTACCGCTACAGAACGACACACGCAGAGAGCGTCCTTTTACCGCAACACGCTACGGAACGACACACGCAGAGAGCGTCCTTTTACCGCTACACGCTACAGAACGACACACGCAGAGGGCGTCCTTTTACCGCTACACGCTACAGAACGACACACGCAGAGAGTGTACTTTTACCGCTACACGCTACAGAACGACACACGCAGAGAGCGTCCTTTTACCGCTACACGCTACGGAACGACACACGCAGAGAGCGTCCTTTTACCGCTACACGCTACGGAACGACACACGCAGAGAGCGTCCTTTTACCGCTACACGCTACGGAACGACACACGCAGAGAGCATTCTTTTACCGCTACACGCTACAGAACGACACACGCAGAGAGTGTACTTTTACCGCTACAGAACGACACACGCAGAGAGCGTCCTTTTACCGCTACACGCTACGGAACGACACGCAGAGAGCGTCCTTTTACCGCTACACGCTACGGAACGACACACGCAGAGAGCGTCCTTTTACCGCTACACGCTACGGAACGACACGCGCAGAGAGCGTCCTTTTACCGCTACACGCTACAGAACAACACACGCAGAGGGCGTCCTTTTACCGCAACACAACGACACACGCAGAGAGCGTCCTTTTACCGCTACACGCTACAGAACGACACGCGCAGAGAGCGTACTTTTACCGCTACACAACGACACACGCAGAGAGCGTCCTTTTACCGCTACACGCTACGGAACGACACACGCAGAGAGCGTACTTTTACCGCTACACGCTACGGAACGACACACGCAGAGAGCGTCCTTTTACCGCAACACGCTACAGAACGACACACGCAGAGAGTGTTCTTTTACCGCAACACGCTACAGAACGACACACGCAGAGAGCGTCCTTTTACCGCAACACGCTACAGAACGACACACGCAGAGAGCGTCCTTTTACCGCTACACGCTACGGAACGACACACGCAGAGAGCGTCCTTTTACCGCTACACGCTACGGAACGACACACGCAGAGAGCGTCCTTTTACCGCTACACGCTACGGAACGACACACGCAGAGAGCGTACTTTTACCGCTACACGCTACGGAACGACACACGCAGAGAGCGTCCTTTTACCGCAACACGCTACAGAACGACACACGCAGAGAGCGTCCTTTTACCGCAACACGCTACAGAACGACACACGCAGAGAGTGTTCTTTTACCGCAACAAAGAGCCTCCTTTTACCGCAACTACACACGGAACGACACACGCAGAAGAAGTGTCCTTTTACCGCTACAGAACGACACACGCAGAGAGCGTCCTTTTACCGCAACACGCTACAGAACGACACACGCAGAGAGCGTCCTTTTACCGCAACACGCTACAGAACGACACACGCAGAGAGTGTTCTTTTACCGCAACACGCTACAGAACGACACACGCAGAGAGCGTCCTTTTACCGCAACACGCTACAGAACGACACACGCAGAGAGCGTCCTTTTACCGCAACACGCTACGGAACGACACACGCAGAGAGCGTACTTTTACCGCTACACGCTACGGAACGACACACGCAGAGAGCGTCCTTTTACTGCGACAAAATACAGCTTTAGTCAGTGTTCAGCTGCTTTCCGTCAGTCAACCTGTACATTTTTTTTATTGCTTTAAAATTATTATTATTTTTTTATTAGAATATCACCGTGTACTTACCTCATTGCATTATAAACCATAACAATTACTTAAGAAACAGCCACCGAGCTGTCAGGTTCCTTAAAATTCCATTCCTAAGGTATAGCGATTCCAAATTTTGCGGAGCTAATGTCCATAAATAGTCAGACAAAATTAGCAATCTCTACAATGGCAAACATAGCTAGTGTCATACACTAATGTAACTGTGGCCTCTGATGTTAGTGTCTGTCATTAGTCTTCAAGGGCTGTACGTTTCGTTCATTGCAGAATGCCATTTTGTTAAAGGTTCTTTACTTAAGGCTTGAGCAAGAGCTGTTCTTATTAATCTCAAGCATTTGTTCTCTTACTTTCAAAGAAATTGTATTTAATAGGGAGTGTACAATCACATACCCTATTCTCATTACCAGCTAGTTAAAGAATCAAACAGCCGTCTCTGGTAATTAAATAATAAAGAAGGAAACATCCTATTTGCCAAACATCTTGCCGAAAGGCTCAAACAGGAGAGGAATTTGATGTCGGTTGGCACCCACACCCCATAGGTACCCCACCCTAGAGCCCATGGGGGCACTGTTTGTTTTGGCACCCTGTCCCAGTACTGAACACTAAGCCCACTGCTATGCCCCAGTACTGAACACTAAGCCCACTGTTATGCCCCAGTACTGAACACTAAGCCCACTGCTATGCCCCAGTACTGAACACTAAGCCCACTGCTATGCCCCAGTACTGAACACTAAGCCCACTGCTATGCCCCAGTACTGAACACTAAGCCCACTGCTATGCCCCAGTACTGAACACTAAGCCCACTGCTATGCCCCAGTACTGAACACTAAGCCCACTGCTATGCCCCAGTACTGAACACTAAGCCCACTGCTATGCCCCAGTACTGAACACTAAGCCCACTGCTATGCCCCAGTACCTCTCCCAGGCATGGTCCAGTAGCGATGATGACGGTAGGTGGGTGCGGAGACACACCTTAAATAAAACTATAATCGGGTCAATTTATCAAGTGACTAAGTAATTGTAGCGTTGTGTAATCACAAAGGCCTTCTTTGTTCACATTTTGTGGCGATCTATTCAATGTCAATTTAAAATCTGTTAGGCTATGTGAAGAATGTTCTCAAAAGTGGCTGTATCTGTGGCCTCAGCTTGGGGTTATGACAGTGGCAATGGGATGGGACAGCTCTCTTTGAAGAGAGGGGACCGGCAGGCATAGTTCTGTAAGAGCCTTTTACATACCTGGGATTTGTGTGTCACTATGCCTATATATGGGTGCTACTTCCTCCACATGGGCGGATTAAAGACAGCATATTGAATTGCAATAAGCATAGAAGCCAGGAAGTGACTTTCGGAACCAGGTCACATCGTGGAAAATGAGAGTAAAAGCACAAACGGTGGAAATTGGTGGTCTCTACATATTCCCTACAGTAATGATGATTCAGGTAATTACATCAGATGTTACAACCTCATTAGAATGGTGCGGCCAAAAGCAGACTGGCTTTGAGATGAATTGAGGATTAGCGCATTATAGAAAGATGTATGTTGGTAGCGACATGTACACAGACAGAAATTAAATTTGCTTTAATCAAGCACTGGGTCATTTTAGACATTCGTATGGTGATGGAAATTGAGAGTGACACTCTGTTGCATTATTGCATTGCCACGCAAGGAGCGACTGATAACGTTTTCCTTATCTTGCGGTTATCTTTAAGCAGGTGGACTGCACCTGTATATAAAGCACCTGCTTGACACGGATCCGAGGCGGGAAAATGATGTGGAAACAGATGGGGGCCCGATAGAAAGACTGCCAATCTTAATCTAATCTTAATGCAACCTAAAAAGGGGAATTCTAGGCCGTTAAACAGCCGGTATTCAAAGTCATGAAGCGCCTGTATACCTGCCACACATACCTTGAGTTAGATGTTGTCCTCCACGCTGTTACACGCTTCTGCCTTACACGTTGTCCCATTGATACAGGTTGGACCCAGATCCAATCCAGTAAACCCTGATGCTTGCCTTTATGTAGACACTGGACAGTTGTGTGTGTGCCCATGAAGAGGATAGCGCAACCTGAAACAGAAAGGGAAGGTATTGCTCTTCAGAGAAGGGATGTGTCTCATGGTCGTGCAGTCTGGTTTGGAGCTTGAATGGGTTTAGTATATACACATACCCGCATACCCATTCGCAAGTATGCAAATGGAAATGACAACGCCGGGCCCACACACTGCAAGCGTAAGGCCCGGTTGAACAAACTCAACAAGCGTTCTTATGTCCCTGTGGAGGTAATCAACCCAAGTCCTCCAGGGGGCGAACCAGGACAAATCAGAGCGTCTGTACACTGACTGCGGTTCTCCAGCTCGGTCCTTGGGGACCCTCGTGCATTCCAGTTGTCGTTCCAACCACATGTTAATTTTTATTAATTACACTTCATGTTTTGAGGGATTGCTAACTCTCATAGGCCACATTATGTCAGAAATAGCTACGCATGAAGAATAAAGGTTCCATGTTCACATGACTCATTGCTGCTGTATTTGAATGAAGAGGTGACGAAGTATCATAAATGTGTTTATGTGAGAAACTCAGCAAACTGGGCTGCCGTGACATTTGTGAAAGACAGAGCGGAAGAAAAGCACAAAACGAAGAAGACGGCTTCTTCACAGCGGAAGGTTAGAGCGAAGCCAGCGAATCCAAAGCGAAGCAGGGGAAAAGGTCAGATAAGCGAGTGGGTCAGAAGGTCAGACAGAAAGCCGTTATCTTCAGCCGTAGCTCAGTCCGTCACTCCCGCTCAGGGTCGCTCAGAGGGGCCGCGATTTATATCGCCGTTTGGCCCCAAGGCCGTCGCACGGCGCGCGTTTGATCTGCCGCTTTTCTCCCACAAGCAGAAGTTTGCCGAGTTTAGTGCACTCACTGCGAATGTGTGACTGACAGAGGTTTAAGAGAAGTGACCTTCCTAGTTTGGGGGCGCAGCAGGGGGACAGGAAAGTCACATTCGTTTGGGTCATTGGTGGGTGGGAGGAGGGGTGACACATTCACTAGAATTTTTAAGTAATTCTTTTGTTCTTTAATTCCTCTTTACTGTGGTAAGAGTGATGACAGATAGCAAGCCCAATTCAACACGTGATTCTCGACTGACCTCTCTATGCTGTACAACCCCTAGTTATAGTCTTAGACTTTGTGAGGGAAAACTTACTTTCATTTTGACTCCAACAATATTTTTTAGTTGATGTTGAATAAATTACGTAGCATTTTATATATATATATATATATAATGTATTCTGAATACACCTTTGCAGCATCAGTTTTTGTCTTACACATTATCAAAGGCAAGACATTTCTAGCACACTTTTGGATTTTAAATAGCTACATGCAAGTTGAGCAGATACTATATTCTGTATATATTCAAAGTCAGCACACAGACTGGACTGCCTATATATATATATATATATATATGTGTCTGTGTGTGTGTGTGTGTGTGTGTGTGTGTGTAGGGGGGGGCTTTCAGATTGAGACTCCCATCGAAGTAGGCCTTAGCATTCACCAGGGAGGATGCCTGCAATATGCCTTCAAGTGGAGCAGGGGTCCTCGATCTCATCCAGAGAGGACCGGTGTGGTGCAGGCTTTTGTTCCAACCAAGCCGTTACACACCTGGTTCTACTAAACAACCACTAGAGTCTTAGCTAAGGACCTTGATTAGTAGAATCAGGTGTGTTACTGCTCGGTTGGAACAAAGGCCTGCAGTCACAGCGGCCCTGACTGGATAACATTGCATTGAGGACCCCAGATGTTGGGCCTTGGGGGAGGGGGGTGTCTCCCAGGGAAACCAACAGGGGTTCCAGCAGCGGAAGGGGTTCTTTAACACCCCACCAAGACCAGGCCCCAGCTCCACATCGAACGCCCTCAACTCGCCCACCACCACGCTAAACTCCACACTCCCTGCTGACACTGAATTACACACAGTACACACCACATCATCTACGATGTGCAACACGCCACACGCAACAGTCTCTCTCTCTGCGTGACGTGTGTGTACAACGTGGTTTCGCGCGTGAGGTAGACACAAATACAGGCAGTTGAGCCTCATTGCGTTTAGGTTACGGGTCAGTGCACATGTACTTAGGTACTGATCGTATGAGTGTTTGAGCCTTTCTTTACCAGCCTTGCTTTCTCAGAACACCTCAATACTGGGGCGGCCATTTTGAAACAGCTCCCTGGCCAAGCGGCAGGGGAAGGAAGGCGCGACAGAGAGAAATGGAGAAAAGGGAAATTTGGAAGGCAAGAGGTAATGAATGAGGGAGAGAGAAAGAGATCGAGAGAAGGACAGAGAGGGGGAGAGAAATTCCCTTAGAGAAATATTGGAGTCAAGTGACCATCAGCTGGTGGAAGTATGTCTGATCAGTATAGTCACAAGGGTTCAGGTATGCGGGGCTTAGATGAGTGACAGGACGAAGCTCCGCCCTGCTGCTGAGGTCACAAGGCATTCCAGTGGTTATATGCTTTTAATGTTAACTGTACTTCACAGAACGCTAGGTATTTTCTCTCATGTTTTACGTGATTTATTTGGAAATGTTTTTCATGTTTTTTGTGATTTTGCTGCGTCATGTTTCCGGTTATTCCAGAATGCTCAGTTGCCTGAGGACAAATCCAAAGTTAGATGAACTTGCAGTGAATGAAAGTGTGTGTGGTTCGCAGGGCATGAAATTAACTTTTTCACCCACTGGCCAGAGTGGTTTGTGGATTCTAAAAAGCACCAGCCATTTTCAACATTTTACCAGCCACATTACCTTTTACAATATAACACAACCTGGTTGGTTACCTGCCAAAGTAGCTGCTAGAGTAGAAAATCGTACCAGCCACAAGCAGACTTTTACCAGCATTTGGCTGGTGACGGGTGTTATTTTCACACCCTGGTGGTATGTAAGGAAAATGTATGTTGTCATAATGAAGGACAGTGATTCACGTGAGCGTACAGATCGTTGTCTTGGTTAGTAGTGGACAGGCAGGGACATTGAGTTAGCTCCCCTCCACCGCCGTCTACCACCTCTCCTCCAGCCAATCACCTTCCACTGAAACGTGTGCTTCTGCAGAGTGACGCACGTCATACCTCTGCAATCCGGTTTAAATGTTAACGATGAACAATAACCACGACATCTAGTGAATGCAACGTCAAATCGGACTGATCCGTAAAGAAAATTAAAATTTAAGCGCGTTTACTCCAACAATCTGATTGGCTGCGCGAGGCCCTGGCAGTTGCCATTGCCTTGGCCAGGCCGTGTCGCCGGTTGCCGTTGACCCCAGAGGCTAATGGGAAAGAATGACAAAAATCCGCTGACAGCGATTAAAAACGCGTTGAATGAAGGTTATCCACAGTGAGGTCCTGAGGTTGGGCTGTCCGGCTGTATCAGTGCCCATTGTGTTCGAATGACTGACTCTCTGAATAGAGATCTCTCCCTCTCTCCAATTAAATTCAATATGCTTTATTGGCATGACAAAATTGTACAATTGTATTGCCAAAGCTTGTTGGATGAGAAAAAGGAACATGTCAACTTGAAAAAAGTAACAGTGTGTACTGTCTCCAACCTTCTCCCTATCACATCCCTCTGCATTTCTCTCCATCTCTCCGTCCCTCTCCATCTCTCACATCCCTCTCCGTCTCTCACATCCCTCTCCGTCTCTCACATCCCTCTCCGTCTCTCACATCCCTCTCCGTCTCTCATATCCCTCTCCATCTCTCTATCCCTCTCATATCCCTCTCCATTTCTCTCTCTCTCTCTCTCACACATCCCTCTCCATCTCTCTATCCCTCTATCTCTCCGTCCATCTCCTCTCTATCGGGTCTTTCTCAGCACCATCTAGGCGGCTCTGTTGTTGTTAATTGGATGTTTTTATCTCACTCTCTCCCTCTTTCCCTCTGTGTTTCAGAGTGAAGCTGGGGGACACTGGTGAAAGCATCTGAGGCCCACACACACACACACTGGTGATGCTCATCAGGTGCTCAGTATTCAGTGTAGATCCTGTGCCAATCAGCAGCTACATCTGGCTACTGGGTCTCTGATGGTATCCTCTCTCATCCTGCTGCCTGGGTCCCCTCTGCCAGGGGCCCTCCACCTGGGTCCCCACAGACTGCGGCCTTCATCAATCACCAATGTGGGTCATACAAACCCGACAGCTTTTATACTCCTCCTTCTCTCCTCCGTTTACCTCCATCAGGCCTCCTGTCCCACTCCATTCAACCCGCTCACATCCTGGCTTTGTCTCATTTAGAATTTCTTGCATTTTCCAGGAAGAAAAAGAAAGAAAAAAAGCCGCGAACAATGCAACTGACAGCTGAGCTCCCAGAACAATTTGGGAACAAAAAAAGGAAGAAAAAAAAATAGAATGGCTGCTTGAGTAAGTGTGTCTGCCAGTCATCTCACAAATTCAAAATAATAGCAGAACAGGGCCAGTGAACAGAGCACTTAGTTTCAGTGTGAATTAAACAGGTGTGAATAAGGTGGCAGTTCACTCGAAGATGGCGAGAGTATGATTGTGATGAGGCTTTTTCAGGACAAACGTGTTTGCCCATTTAATCTCAGGCGATTTGAGAAGAGCTGTAGGACACAAACATGGGCCCGACTTGTCAGAACAAGAATAGAAAAGATGGCGTTTGAGCTGCTCCTATAACGGATCCAGGGTTGTATTGAGACGGGACTGACTCTTCCCTGAGCGACGCATCATTATCAAGGTAGTGTTCAGTTGCTTGGTGGACTTCAGACAGACATCAGTGGCAGATGGTACATTCATATATCCTCACATTTCACAATCCTGTCTATCAAGTTAGCTGGCAAATCATTTTCAAAAAACGTTGCTTGCTCGCCCACCAGGCATTTTATCCAGGAAATGCTGTATTTTTGGGAGATGGAAAACGTCTACATCCTGGCACTGAATTTTTATTGCATAGGGCTGGAAAATGCATGAAAGAACTAGATAGCTTTGTAAAGAAACATAGAAGACATTAAGATACGTGTAACGGCTTTGAAGGTGCTTTCCCCGAAGTCATTGCATAGAAAGCCAACCGCGTAGAGCTATTTGCGGAGCTTCAGATATGTCTGCAGTTGTTTATCGAATATTTATATAGTGCGTGCCGCAAAGATGGATTGAAATGTCTCTCAGCCTCATTGTCTGAACTGATAATGGTCACTTTACACAGTCAACAGTGGTAAAAATGTCCTATTTAAAAGGAGCTTGTATTTTCTTGGGTAAACACGTCAGTTCAGATAGTTATTTTTAAAAGAGGGCTCTATTATTTTTGGAAATGTTTGATAAGGCGCAGGTTTACCGTTTAACGTGCGCCGCGCATTCATTGGCCATGCTTGTGAGTGGTGACTCTGCGCGAGCGGACGATCTGTTCGAGACGCAGGTGAAAAAAAACGGGTACGGCCTGAACCTGGCATACAATGTAGATTTCTGTGTTGCTCGAGCTACAGCTACATTGTCTGCTGGGTTTCAGGCTGACCGTGAACGCAGCCCATCAAGGTTACACCCGCCCCGCCCCCCCCACAGGTGAGCTCTATAAACTTTCCATTTTATTCAGGTCCATCTGTGCACTTCCCTTAATCTTACAGCTACCAGAACAATAAATGTGAATAAAGCAACATTTCCGCTGTCCTTTGGAGTTATTTGGGAAAGGCGTGACAAGGGTTGGTCTCGGCAGGGATCAGAGGGGTAATTACCAGATTTACACTCACTCAACCCCTGTGGCACACAAGACTATCAAACTATCAAAGGATTAACCAGGTTTCTAAGATACACCCACAGCACATTGATAAGGTATTTTCTTATCACAATTATCCACCTGTTAGCCAGAGCCTGGTGAGAAGAAAGGCATGCAATCCCTCTATCCATCTTTACTTCTCCCCCCCCATGGAAAATATTGGCTGATTGGCAGACATGGCTGATTAATATTCAAACGGAAGCCACGCTGTGGTTGGATTGTTGCTCAGTTCATTGCGTTTATGGCAAGAAGAGTTGGCTCCTATATCCCCCTCTGGCTGTGAAATTCTAACATATCGGTGAGCCCAAATGGCTGTTCCACTCCCGTTTTTACACTCTACTATAAAAAAACAGCATTAAATAAAACGCTTGTCTGCATTAAAAGAGGTGTTTTTTTTCTCCAATTTGCATAAATCCACTTCTTTATGAATATCACACAGTTTTTCTACACATTTGACAGGCTTGTGTGAGTTTAAAGGGTTTAAACATTCCTCTCCTGGAGACGGCTCTCTGGGAGGATTCCAGAATCCCGTTTTTATGTGCTGTGATATGTGCAGCACATATGAGAGAGTCGCTGTGAGGAGGGGGTGGGAGTTAATACACATGTACATTTAACACCCTAGGACTCCACGGACTCATATATACAGTGCCCTCCACTATTATTGGCACCCCTGGTAAAGATGAGGAAAAAGGGTTATAAAAAATTCTGTTTGGTGAATTAGCTTAATCTCACACTGAAAAAATTAGAAAAATCCAACCTTTAATGGAAGTAAGTATTTTTAACAAAACCACGTGTGCCACAATTATTGGCACCCCTGCATTTATATATAGAGTATATAGAGAATAAAGTAATCATTTTTCATATTTGGTGGCATATTGTTTTGCATGCCATGACTTCCTGATGTCTGTGACCCAACAACATAAAAATCCATATCTACTGCATATTTGGCAGCAGAGTGATGGTTTGAGGCTCATTTGATACCTCAGACCCTTGATGACTTACAGCCATTCAGCCAACCATGTATTCCATACTGTTCCAGCATAATTTATGGCTAAATCTAGTCCCACCCCCCAATTCCCATAGAGATCTATTCAAATGCAGAGACGTTATAGTATCGCTTGTAAGAGTACCAGAAAATAAGATGGGTCACAGAGATCAGGACGTCATGGCATGCAAAGGATATGCCACCAAATTTTAAAAATCATTACTTTATTCTACATTATGTTAAACTGTCCAATATTTTTTGATGCCCAAAAATGGGGGGGTGGGGGGGGGGGGGGGTGGCTATGTAGAAAAGGTTCTAATATTTCTAAACGGTTCATCCGATATGGATGAAAATACCCTCAAATTAAAGCTGACAGTCTGCACTTCAACCTCATTGTCATTGTATCCTTTCAAACTCGAAGTGCTAGAGTACAAAACCAAAATAACAATGAGACAACTGATAATTTTGCAGTGGTCTCAATTTTTCCAGAGCTGCATATAAATAAAAACGCTTTAGGGTGTTAAACGTACACCATCATTTTTGCGGTGTATCTGACGCTTAAGTCATGGACATCTGTGTGGGAGTTTTATTAGGCTATTTATTATACTTTATAATATACTATATATATATAACATTTAAAAAGTTTCTGTCCCACAAAATATGTCGGAGTGAGTCCCCATTATGTATTTTGGCGTTTCAAGAGGAACATTCTGGTATCCAAAAAAACAAAAACAAAAAAAGTTTAAGGCACTGATTTACAAAAGCTGGACTTTGACTAAGCGTGTGGAGCGTGGAGGTTAAGCTCTCTGAACGCAGCGATGACGCTGCCTGCCACGGGTACGAGGTAGCCCTGGGTCACTGACAGAAGTGTGCGAGAGGTCGTCTGTGACGGACTCGGAATACCAGAGCGCATTCCTCCTGACTGTTACATCAGCGCTGACATCACGGCCGCCGCCGAGCCTTCCTCAGATCCGTAATCAGATTAAACTTGCGTAGCCGACTCGCGTCATTGCCACAGCCCCGTGCGCTCTGTTAACGCGTTCTGCTAACGTTGGCACACTAAGCACATGACACAGCAGGGTGGCTTTACAAGGTTACAGGTTTTTTTGTTTTTTTGTTTTTTGAAGAAAAATAAATAAAAACGGTTTGGTTTGGATGTATGCGTCTATCTAAATCCGGTTGATTCACAGTCTACTTTTGTGTGGCTAATATAAAGTGCGTGTTGACATTTTAAAAAAGAATATCATTTGAAAATATATTAGTGTCAGCACCCCACCACTCACCAAAAAGTTTTAAAAAAATCATAAATACTTTGAATGATTCATTTGTCATAGGAGATGAGGGTTAACTGTCACGGTGAGCGGCCTGGTGACTCCACAGAACGGACACCAGGGCAATGCGCTAACCAGCAGAATGATAACTGATGTTCCGCCATGTGACCGGCTGGCACTGATTACAGCGGAGAAATTCAAAGCCTCGTCTGACGATAAGAACAACACTGCGCGCCTCAGGTCCGCATCAGTCCAGTTTCACTTACGTAACGGCACAGGCCCTGCTGCAGGGGGGTGGGGGGTAAAGGCTTGGGGTCATGGGTAATAGCGTTTTTTTTAGCCCTAGTTTTTCTGGCATACACAGCAAAAATCAGGCTCGTTGTAACACAGGACTTTATTGGTAGCCTATATCTCGGCCAATCAGCCGCTTTCCTCCACGAGGCACATTTCTTTCAGGTGATGTCATCAGTGTCATTGATCAAGTACAGAAGATGCACTTTCCAGGAAACCCTCAGAACAAAACCTTGGAGAAGACTTGAATAACGGGGTAACTAAAGGTCACGCAGAGCCATTTATCATTGAGCTGTTCCACAGATCGTTAAAATGATTGCCTTTGAGGGAGCACATATCATACAACCTTTCTTCTCCCTAATAAAGAATGGGACAAACTTGCCCACCAGACCTGAATTCAAACACAATTTAAGAAAGAGCATGAGCATGATACTTGTGCGAGAACTTTCTCTCAGAAATAGAAAACTGAACAAGATATAGGATTATTTATTTATTGGAATGTGTTGCAGGCATCAAATTCGGAATTAGCGTATATTTACAAAAATCTATAAATTTACCAAAAAATTACCAAATCAAAGTTGACATTAAATATTTTTCTTTGTACTGTTTTCAATTAAATATATGCAAAAGACAATTTACAAATCACTGCTTTTATGTGCATTTTACAGGTACTCTACCCAGAGTGACTGAGATAAGATTTTATGGTGCTGCTGTGTCCCTTGGGAAATTTCAGTTGGACCACTTCTATGACCACTTTTAGTTTACTCATTTAAAAAGTCTGGGAGCAAAAGGACCCAAACAGTAAACTGAAAAAAGCAAACGACGAGCCACAGGTTTACCCAATTTAATCTTCATTTGATGTCCGAGAATGAGAGTGCTCAGTAAAGCAGATGATATCCTCACCGACAGAATGGAGTATAAGTTGCAAGTGAAAATAAGGATAGAAATGTGTTGCGCGCACGTTCCCACGCGTGTATTCATTGCACTCTGGGGTTCGTCATGCAGCATAGGTGCAACAGAAGAAATGCGTAGGTGGGTATACTGTAGCATAATGGTTTGGGAGCTGGCTGTTGTACCCTTGCACAAGGTACTTGACCGTGAATCGCTTGCATGCAAGTCGCTCTGGATAATAGCGGAGCCACAAGGCTAGTTCCATAAGCGTTATACTACACTGCTGCCCCTGTAGGCCTGTATATGGAAGAGTGAGTGATCCATGTCACGTAACACCACCCAGTGTGCTGAGTGTACACACACACACACACACGTGACCATCTCATGACCAAGGTGCGTTAGCGTGGTGGAGATGCGTAGCGGAGATGTTGGGAGTGTAAACAAGCAGACCGGGTGGTTTGGAAGCCATGCAGTACGGAGCAGTAAGGTGGTGGAGGGTATGGGATCGAATGCCTCTGAGATTCTCACACTCACCCCTCAGTCTGTGGTTGTAA
The DNA here is from genome assembly GCA_022702515.1 of Ilyophis sp. 1 JC-2022. NCBI lineage: Eukaryota > Metazoa > Chordata > Actinopteri > Anguilliformes > Synaphobranchidae > Ilyophis > Ilyophis sp. 1 JC-2022. Next base: position 8,552,164 of record CM040398.1, on the reverse strand, counting down.
TAAAAAGGGCCGTTGAACCCATTCTGAAATCGTCCCTTCCACACACCGCAGGTATTATGAGATAGCGATTTTGGAAAATTCTTTAGCGCATTTACCATTTCTCACAATTTACATTCATGACGTCATGAACAACAATCACTGATGAATACACTTTTATTTGATAGTACCATATATGGGGTTTTACTAATGTTATTAATTCTATTAAACATATTATAAAATTACAATGAATGTGTGCAATACTCATAAACGTGACTGTAATTCATAGTACAAAAACAAGGGCGTTAACCTGTCAGTTGGTCTAGACATCCATTTCTGGAACCCTACTATAAAATTGGACTGACACATGAGTTTGGTAATCTGTTGCTTTTGGCAAAAATAAAACACAAATGTGGCATGAAATCGTGGGTGTCATTGTGCATATTTGATTTTAAAGTGATAACACCAGCAATGTTAATGTTAAATAAAATTTTTAAATAAAAGGAATATCCACAGCTCTGTCCAAGGCTCTTAGTTGTGGAGCCGAAGCACTTTGCCCGCCTGGTTCAGTACTCGAGGGGAGGAGGTCATGTGACTCCCTCTCACTTTCCCGGCGATCACGCTACGTTCCTCTGCGGAACGCGTGTGAACTTTCCGGCAGCCCTGGCTGTGGCGGCGGCTGGCCGTCGCTATCCGCGGAGGAAAGGCGACCAAACGGAACACGCCACACCACCAGGATGCGTTTCACCCCGGAGAGGGGGGGGGGGGGGGGGGGGGTCAAACAGGAAGAGAGGCTTGTGGGAAATAAACGGCACATGACCAGGGGCCAGAGTACAGTGATTTCTCCCCTCGTTTTCTGAGGCCACTGTCACCACTGTGTCAGGCAACGCTCTCCTCTAATTACATTAGGAAGCACCTGACGTTAGAAATGTGCTGGGGTTGTGACTGCTGCCCGGCCACAGAAACCACGCAAGCGTAAACGTTTCACCAAATCTCTGTCTGTCCAACTGTGAGCAAGACCATCCGCACAGATCACAGATCACAGATCACACTCTCCCTTCCACAGCTCAGCCAGTCTTAGAGGGAGTCCTTTTGTTACTGTTATTGTTACCTAGCAACTAGAGTCCTGGAGTGTTACCTATTTTTACTTCTTATTTTTAGTGTGTGGGGGGGGGTGTCAGCTGACTACACTTTTTCCACTGCGTCGGATGTTCCACGGGGGGGGGGGCTGGGGGTGGGGAGGGTAGTAATCTCTAGTGAAAACCTGTTCTACCTGGTAAGTCCAGGAGTCGCTTTTTTTAATCAGCGATTATGGGACAGGGAATTGCGTGCTTCCATGGGGGGGGGGGGTGAATTGCAGAGACCGTGTGCTCGCCTCATGCATGTTGGAAAATGAGATAAGCAGCTCTGATGTCACGGCCAGCCACTCGCCCGTGTTGGGAGTGTGTCACCTGTCCGAAGGAGGTACGATTCTCCTGGAAGTACCACGGGTTGCCGTCCACCCCCCCAAGCCGTAGAGCCCAATACACTCACAAACCAGGAACTGTGGTCCACAAGGCCACTTTACCCACTTTATTTACTGCTTCATGAGGCAATAAAGACCATGATTTAATACATTTGACGGCAGCCACAAGTAATATATAATTATTTCATACAGTCAGGGATCGTGAATTTAGCTTCAGGCTGAAATACTTTTACATTTTAGGCACATGGGAGATGTGTTTACCCAGAGAAAATTATACAGCTTTTATTTTATACATTTATACAGCTGGATATTTACTGCAGCACTTTGAGTTATTTGAGTTAAGTGCGTTTAGCTCAAGGGTACAACGGCAGTCCCCGCCTGGGAATCAAACCTGAGATTCAAGCCCTGTTCCCTAACCATTGCGCTAGACTGTGAGCCCATTTCTGACGTAATACACTTGGAAAGTGCATTTTGTGTCATCCTAATATTCTAATCCATGTCATTTCCAATCTCTGCACAGACTGGAGGGGGCTCAAATGCAGCCACGGAAAAAAGAAAGAGACCACCCCATATTTTGTGAGGAACCAAAATATTCCACCAAATACTGATTGATTGTTGAACCCCTTCCTAAGCAAAAACCTTTCACTCAGATGCATAACCCATAAACTGTGACACTGAAAAAAATTAAGATCACATCAAATTTTCCCATACCTGGACAGATGCACATAATTTGTTAGTATGTGAGTGAAGTCCACCCTTGTTTTTTGCTGGAAGATAAGTATGTTTGGGCATTAAGGGTTAAATCCTCCTGCTAGAGACCTGAAAACTGAAACCCACAGGAAACAGGAAGTAGAAATGGGGGAAGAGGGGGCGGGGGGATTCTGGGGTCAGAACGAGTCTCACATTTTCCTGAAGAGCAGCGGACGGGGCTGAGCCCGGCTCACTGACTGCCTCATTGTTTGGCGGTTTGACTAACGCCATTGGGTCGCCCGGCGTCGGCGGCGCACAGGGACACCGCTCCGCTCAGCGCACCCCTTCAAACTGACACTGTTAAACTGCCAAAAGGGCCCGTTTCCGCAGAAGAACCGCTCAGCCCCCAAAAATGTAGCGGTACTGAGTCACACTTCCTCCTGGATATGACACTACGCTTCCTTCTCAAGCGCATTTGTGCTTTCCTCTCCCCACTGTTAAAAACAGGTCAAATGTTTCCCATAGTGCACTGGCAGTCTTTCTCTAATAAGAGAAGTACAGTATAACAGAATTTTAGTTTTAAGCTATTACAAGATGGAAATACTTTGTAAGACTCAATTATACACATACCATGTGCAAAGAAAATACTCCTGAATATGTGGAAAATAAAGAACATGAATAGTGATCATTTAAAAATGATCAAAAGCGCTCACATAGGTAGTAATGTGTCACAGTGCCTTGTCTTGTCTAGATATGGACCATTTATTGATGTGAGGCACAAGAGTGGAAAGTTTCTGTGGCTGAACGAGCAGAGGGTGTGCAAACATCACAGAGCCAGCCTACGTACGCCGTCGCACACCTGTGTCACTCGTGACGTCACACTGAGCAGGTGCCGCTCGAGGAGAGGCAGGATCCTTACTCTTTGTTTGTTTGCACACACTTGGTAATTGTGAATGAAAAAGGCACAGGTTGGCGTTATAACGTCAGCACAGGAGATCTACGCTCACAGTGCGTCTCACTCATGTCACTGAAGCACAGATTTACTTTTCCTGTTGTGCATAAAAAACACAGGAAGTGTAAATATCACCCCCCCCCCCCCCTCCAGCCCCACCTCCCACTCCATTCACACTCCTACACACACACAATTTTGCTCTGATAAACATAAATCCCCACTTACAAACTATTTGAGTGTCGAATTAACATTGAACATTTTATTGTGATTTATATTATAATTGCCAGGTTTGCATGCTGACCGTTTGATATCATAACTCTCACTATTAAACTGATCCTATAGCCAAAGCAAAACCTTCTAAATCAGCTTCCAGTACAGTTTCATGCCATTACAGATTTTAAACTGCCAACGGTCCCCTTGAATGTGTGAACAGCCAGACCGCTCTGCTCGGCCAAAGTGAAAGCTTCCCTTTAAGCTTGGTTTCGTTTCACTGGGCCGCTCTGCGGATGTGTGCGGATGTGTGCGCATAGTTACAGCGTGACTCATGCGCGGGTCTGTGGCGGGAGGGGATGGGCGTGTGCTCACAGCCTCCAGTCAACATCAGGGGTCCCGTAGTGGGACAGAGTCCAGGAGTGGGACAGAGTCCAGGAGTGGGACAGAGTCCAGGAGTGGGACAGGGTCATAGAGTGGGACAAGGGTCCCGGAGTGGGACAAGGGTCGCGGAGTGGGACAGAGTCGCGGAGTGGGACAAGGGTCCCGGAGTGGGACAGAGTCCCGGAGTGGGACAGGGGTCCCGTAGTGGGACCAGGGTGTGAAATGAACACCAGCTAAGCATATGATTGGGTCTCCTCCTCCCCTGCTCTGTGCACACACAGCCTGGGGCTGCAGGGTGAGAAGAAGCAGCTGGCTGACACCGCCTTGTCTTCACTCTCCTGAGCCAGCAGTAGGGGGCGTATATGAGCATACTTGTACATAGTTTGTGAATTGTACATTCCAAATTCAGGTGGGATTGGAGATGCCAAATTTATAATAATTATTATATATATACACACACACACACACACACACACACACACAGTATATACACACACCACTGTCCACATCCACATCCCAGTCCTCCCTCATAACCCACCAGTTGAATCACAGTCCAGCAGTCTGTGCTCGTCAAAGACCAGATCCCAAAGGGGAGCCTGCAGTACCCTTTTCAGGACAGAACCATGCCGTCACGCTCCGGCCGCATCTCGTCATCGCCCAAGCGTGAACAGAGACGGGAATCATCCGCTCAACCTTTCACCAAAATCTATATATCAATTTCCACAGCGCTGAGCTCTTACACATTGAGATTTCCATACAATCTGCTTTCTAGAATCACCTTCCCAAGCACACATCCAGCTCGGCGCCAGCGGAACCAGTTCTGACCCGTTTATGCCTTTAAGGTGTGAGGTCACAAATATGCGATTGGAATGTTCTTAACTGAACATTTAAATGCTGAAGTAACAATCACAACTGGTAATTGAAAGCAATGGAATTCTAGAACACTGACTTAGAATTTTGGAAGAAGAAGAAAAAAAAAAGAAAAAAAGTTAAAACATTTCAAAAACCTACTCTTCTAAGGGTTTAAGTCAAGAGACTCTGGTTCTCAGCCAGGTAAAATGAAGCAGAAACCCTGTCGGCTCTAACAATATTGTCACTCATTTTAAAAAGTCAGTGTGAAAATCATCTATTTGTCTACTACCACCTACTGGCCCTATAAAAAATAAAATGTCATATGCATTTACATTACCATTTAAATTTTTTATTTATTTAGTAGAATCTTTCATCTAGATCAACTTAAAACATAGGTTAATGCATACAAGGTGAGAATGTTAAAATTCACAAAACAATTTGCAAAAAAGCTCAGGTATATCTGGCTGCAGGGTAGAGTTTCACTTTTTGTTGTCCTAAAATCAAAAAGTAATTCATATGTAATATTTTCAAGGGTAATGTCAAAGGGAATGGAATGGGGGTGGAAAATACGCCAAAATGCTAAATGGGTCTGGTGAGCTAAAACTAAAATGACTACTAATCTATGTACACTATTGTCTTCTTTTGTGTGAAATTGCACATGAATTGAACAAACTTTAACATATGCAAACCAATGAATTAAAATTTGAAAATGTGTTATAAGTTGGTTGATTTTATTGTTTTTATTTTTTAATTATGTATATAATTGCTCACTTAAATTTACACTGCCAAAAAAAAATTATTAAATTAATCTAATTAGCTGCTGCTGCTATATGGCAATTGTTCAAAGGACACAGGTTTCAAGGAGGGTCCATGTTTTTTGGGATCAGAAGAAGAGAGCACGTAAAATGAACGGGTCTATTAGACAGCACAATGTTGGAATGGTACAGCCTGGGGGATTGGATTCTGGAATAATACTGAAGATATCACCTTATTTGAAGTCATTAATTGAGTTTATTTGCTACTGCTTGGACTTCGGCACAGAAGCAATGGTATACATTAGGGAAATAAGTGTTAATGTCCGACTTGATAAAATGCTTTTGCGTCTCGTATAATTTATTTATTAAAATGTACGTACCATAACTGGTTTTTAGACTTTTAAACATTGTTAAAACAGCTTAATAAAATTCCATTTACTTTCAGATCCCAAAAGGATGGACAAGCAGAGTGCAACAAAAAATATACTGGTGTGCTTTACGTGCTAAAATTATATTACTGAAATTATCATTTTAATCAAAATAATCCTATTAAAAACCTTGCAAAAAAAATAGACCTGTACCTTCAGATAATTATATATAGTCCCAATAGTGCACCACTATGGGGGGAAAAAACACTTTCATTTCCATTTAAATTTGTTGACCTCTCTCCAACATTTCTCCTTATGATTCATTAGTGTATTCATGCAACAAGAATGTTGGGTTAAGCAAACTACAGAGGCTCTTAAAATAAACTGTGTTTTTTCATCGCACAGCACACATCCAAGCACATTATATGACACACCCAACACTGAATCTATTACAATGTAAAGGCTAAATCCCACGTGACTGATATGAATCCAAACGGTTTCTTCTGCTGGTAACATTTACACGTTTACACATGCTTGGACAAAAAAATACGACCAACTGCAACTGATGTTAAAATACTGCCCAAGGAAAAGCCATTTCTACACGTTCATTGGAAATGGCTTAATTTAGCATCGGAGAGGTATATAATGTGTATCAGACCAGAGAGCTTAAGGGCAATTAACCTCAGTGCTGTGCAGGTGCAAATACTGCCCCTGTGTGGTTCACCAATGAAACAGCAACACCCTTTGCCAGCCAGATATGCCAGTGATTAGAATCATTACAGATTCCCTCCTTTCTGTAAAAAGCAGGCAATCAACAGCTAATTGAAACCTGATTTAATTAAAAGCAACAGCTGGAATTAAGACCAGCATGGCTGGTGGTGCGTGAGGATCGGAGTTTGAAACGGCATTGTCTGTCATGTTGAAGTATGACGATTTGTCGATAGATTTGCAGATGCATCTAGGCTGGCTCTTGAATATCTCTATGTCATTGTTAAATATATATGGCCAGAAAATATTCCTCACAATACCATTCGGCAAAAGCCAAATGTAGACCTATTCTTGGAGTGTCATTTAGACAAAGATGAAAGTTAATTGTTTTTAAAAAATCTATTAAAAAAACGGAAGGAAATATTTTTAAAAAAGGAAAATATAAGTATAAATACAAGTTAGATAAATATAAATACAAGTTCTTCTAAAAAAGGATCATTGCCCTATTGTAAGGCGGCCACGGGACAAAAATTACAGATGTTCAATTACAAAAAATGTACCTTACAAATGCATTTAGCTATATTATTCTACGATTAATATAGTATTATGAAGATGTATGCGACTGGGTATTATACGAGCGGTTGCACAGTGTATCGCGTGCAATGCGAGTCTATATTACACCTAGTTACATTTACTGGGCTGCCAATTTGGGTGACGTTGCATATTGTTGCATCAAGCATCGTCTACACGCAGCATTTCTTGTTGTAGGCTATGTTGCAGCTTAATTGCAAAACTGATTGCAATTTATATTGAAGGTGTCCATGGAATAAATAAAAAAATTCTGGCTACATCAAAAAGTATTGTTATGTGAGTGGGTAGAAGCCATGTCTTTGTTAAATATATATGGCCAGCAAATTGTATTTAAAAATAAAATAATTAATTATTATCTTTCCCTATGCATATAGTAATGGGTTCATGTCATTTACAAAATGTTTACAAAACGCGTTAGTCTATAATGTGTAGCGGCAGTCTAGAACTTAGCCTATACTTGGCCCACGAGTCAAATTAAAGATAATGAATAAGTGCGATAGACCAGCAAAGAAAACTAAGCAATGATGGGCAATATGGTCACTGGAATACATTTTTAAATTCTGGCTACATCAAAAATGCCAAGTGTGGAATTAGCCTAATTTTTTAATCGAACGTATTAATGCCAGTTATAGGCTAGTGTATCCGAATAATAATGATGAACCTACAATCCAAAAAACAAAAAAACACAAAAAAAAGCGGCCGTTTCTTTTAACGTGCCCCACACATTTTTTGGCCATGACAGGACTCTGATTCTTGTATTTTTAAGAGCCCAAACATTATTTCAACGGTTCCCCTTTCCTGTCATCAACTTCGCCCGCATTGAAACATCATGGAATGCACAAAGAACACCGATGAGTTTTGATAAACATGCGGGAACAGAACGACATTGCTTGCGTTGACCCCGAAAGCTTTGGATGCTTCAGGAGCGTCTCGGGTTCACTTCCCACCTTGTCCTAAATCCCCTAGCCGAGTGCGCGTGCCACGACCGACGCTGAAACCTAAAGCGGCACATCCTGTGACTCACGGAGCAAGCAGCGACCACTCATTTGACAAAAATCCGGGGGATTTCTACCGCATCCGGACCGAGTGGTTTGCAGGTTTATTGCACCGTGATAGGAGATTTGAGGATGTTCCGCTTGCGGGATTTCAGTTTATAACGGAGACGTGCATCGACTTAATGACACTGGAAGTAGGCTAAGACCGTTCACCTTTATGCCTGACAAAAAGACATCACAGTGAGTCAAACATGTAAGGTCATTCCATGGATTGAAATCAAACATATGAATGTAACCAGAAGTTCTTCTCTGAATTTTTCCAATCGCAGCGCCATTGGTGTACTTAAATACTTTAAGATTGTGTCTCAAATACTTGAATGACAAATAATCATATCAGGCTACTGTGAAACAGTGATGCTAGCATCTAGATCGGACGAATTGAATATAGGCTACATATTATATTTATTTACATTACATTACATTACATTATAGACATTTAGCAGACGCTCTTATCCAGAGCGACGTACATAGTGCATGCTACTAGTATTTGGCTACTAGTCTAGAAAAAAATAATAACTCCTGCTGTGACCTGTGATTAGCTTACACGAACCATGTAGGAGTTTGTTTCAATGTTATGCCAGCACTTCCTCCGTTCAATATTTTCATGAAGTAGGCTTCAGGTTAGTCACTAGGTCAACACACTTCATTTCCTCGGAGCGATTAGGACCAGACCGCAGCGGCGATGAATAACGCCGCATGACTCATAAACGGACTTGTATTTATAAACCGTATATAAAGATTCAGAAACAGTTTCAAACTGGGGGGCAACTGAAACGGGTAAGTCGCAGACTGTCTATTGATTGACATTAGGCTACTTCAGACAATGCATCAACACGCACTAATTGATGCAGTATAAAGATTATGTAGGTTATAGCCCATTTCACATAGTTGGAAATGTTAGCAATTAGCATATAGCCTACTGGGGAGACCAGGGACGGTTGTTACAATGGAGTAATGGTCTTGAAACAGATTTTGTAACCGAGTTCATTGTTTGTGGAAATACTTTCAGCAACAGACGCATAAGTATAACCATTTGGCTAGTGTAAACAGTTTTTGAGGTATTGTGAAAATTGTATTTAAAAATACATAAATAATTTATTTTTTTATAATGTTTTAAAGTGTGACAACCGTCCCTGCTCTTTCCCTATACCTATTCTAATGGGTTCATGTCATTTACTAAATGTAGCCCAAGCACACTGACAGTACTGACGCGTTAGTCTATAATGTGTAGCGACAGCCTAGAACTTAGAATAGCCTATACTTGGCCCACGAGTCAACTAAAAGATAATGAAAAAGTGCGATAGACCAGCAGAGAAAACTAAGCAATGCTGGGCAATATAGTCACTGGGCTTCATATTTTAAAAGAGCTCAAATTAGAATTTAAAGTAGTTACGAGAACAAACTATTCAACTTTAAAATAGAACGAGCCGCTGTATATTATGCAATTTGGGGGTATAATATAGCCAACTATAGGCTATACAAACGCACATAAATTAATTTAACATCAAATAAATGTGATATTCCTTGAGAGCCTCAGCTGGCGCAAATTTACTTGAGCCAAACAAGATTTCCGCTCCTAATAAGACGCATGTTTTTTCGTTGGCGATTTGGAAGTAGCTATGAGTCATGAAAATCAAAACTTTCTAAGAAAAAAAAGCGTAAAATTGGCATAGTAGGCTGTAGTAAACAAAAGCTGAATCACGCGTGTGACTAATGTAGGCTACGCCTGGAAGAACATGAACATGTTATTGAGCTCGTCATACGTGCGAAACAAACTCGCTCCATTTTGTAAACGAATGGGGACATCTGCTGGTCACATTTCGCGCACATTTTCTAGTCTTGTGCAAGAACACGTCGTTTAAAGTGTAAAGTTAACGCGTGTGCGAGGGCGGGTGGATGGATACATAAATAAAACAGAAGAGCCGAGAGAGAACATTAGACCATTATATCACTGAAGACCACCATTATCTACAGTATCATATGATTCAAAGCAGTTTATATAGCCTACAGTCGAATGCAGACGTCTGGTCGGTCATACCTAGTCTAACTGCATGTTTTGTTGATCTTCAAAAGAAGTTAACTGTTTCAGGGAACAAAACCACTTGTCAGTACTGACTGACAAGGTGTCCAAACTTTTGGACGCAACGTTTAACTTTTTATTTTTTTCAAACTGTTACATTCAGCAAATGAATAGTAGGCCTAATTGTGCATTAAAATTGGCAGACATGTGTAGCCTGTAAAGGTTGTAACTTATTTTCCACTTAGAGATTCAACAAAACATGCACGTTGATCAGGGATGCCCAAACTTTTGCATAGCCTACCACTGTCAGTTCAGTAGTGGCAAAATGCACTTACCAAGAAAGACATCTGCCCAGCTTGCCACAAGTTCTTCTCAGACCCAATTTCAACTTCCTCCTTCCCTGCTCATGGCTGGACGCCGTAATGCTGTGGTCCTTCCTGTGCAAAATGTGTTGTATATTCAGCCTCTTCTGTTCGTCTCCACCGTAAAATTATCTTACATTATTTTATACTGCCCTTGTCACCATCTCACTCTAGGGTCGTTTCTGTTCGGTGGGTTTTTCACCTCAATCATCTTTTTGAGTGGGGCGTGGCTAATTAAATGACAAAATTGAGTCCAGCTGTAATTATAAGCATCAATTATTCTTTTTTTAAATGCATGAATTACAATTCCTACATGATTTCCCACACATTAACTGACTGGGAGTGCCAACCTAACATGCATTTTAATGTTAGCTGAATAGGCCATTTTTGACTTGATGTAGAATCAGAATGCACCCAAAACTTTGTCAATTGAGTTGGCTGGATAACTGCGCTGAGTAAAACCCGGAACTTGCTTCATAACACATGGGAGGGTTTCGGGTTTTACTCTGCAGTTATCCAGCTAACCTACTTGTCTTGATGCAGCCCCTGGGGCCTGTATCACAAAGTAGGATTACGTTGCCGCAGTTAGCTGGATAACTGCACGGAGTAAAACCCGAAACCCTCTCAAATCTGGAACATGGACAGAAGTAAAAAGCTTTTCTGGGTTTTAAGCAATAAAAAAGCCAACGTGAACAGACTACTAAAATAATGAAACCAGTTAAGACCCCTCCCTCCCCCCTAACACAGGTCATTACTCATATTACAGCATTACATGTTCCTTTGGGTTTCAAATCTTATAGAAATGTTTGTTTCCAACCAGAATTTGGACACTGGAGCAGTCACTTGCTAGCAGCTTTGAAGTGCACCTTGGTTCATTTGATTATAGCCAGTTTGTGCACCCGATTATTTTTAACTTAGATTACAATAAATAAAAAAAATCCTTAATTTGGAATGGCATATCACATTCAAAGGCATGTTGCAATACAGCAAAATCCTACTGGCTGGGCCACACAGACAACCCAACACTTACTTACACAAGTGTGTCTTACACAAACACCCCCAGTGCGTACCCAAAATTGTTCCCATTTCCCATGGACCCCAAAGCACTTGCGCACCATTATCAGACTCATAAACGCATCACCACAGTGCAGACGTGTGAAGAGATTAGGTCTTACTCTGCATAATCACAAAAGGCAGAAGATTCAATCAGGCTTCTTGCATCTTGTTCTCTTCGATGTGCTCTCAATCCAGGATTTGTTAGGGAAGTGTCTGTCCAGGGACTCCTGATCACACTGCTCAGCCTGTTTGAGGCAGTCCTCATCGGCTAACAGGCACAGCAAGTTATTCTACTGAGGACAAAAAGAATGAGAAAATCCAGCACAAAGCCACCAGAGGAACTCATGAAAATCCAGCACAAAGCCACCAGAGGAACTCGTGAAAATCCAGCACAAAGCCTTTTAATCAATCTGATATATTACCAATTAGCTGTGCTTTGGCACATTAATTTCACAATTTAATTTAGTTTTCATATTGAAAGATCCTTCTCAGAAGTGGCTGTTAATGTCCAACCTACTGGATAGGGCATCATAGGATACATAAATCCTGGATATCATATGATATACACTAATATACACAACTTCTATATAAAATATGGATTATTTGAGATTTCAATTATTGCAGAATTACTCGGGTGCAAGTTTTGATTGTAAATAAGATAGTTACACGTACTACAGATGCTATGAGGAAGACCTATTTCATCACTTTTTTTTTTTTTATAGTTGTACACTGGGGAAATCTACAAGATGCATGGAAGAAGTCAGGGATGAGTTTCATTCACATCAAGGCCCAGAGTCCTAAATGTGCTTGAATGTGTGTGTCTGTTGGTGGTCGTTTATGGACTGAAGCTCTCACAGGAAGTGGAGCTGCATAATTTGCATTAGAAGTACAGTGATACTTTTCATAATAAAGATGACAACATCGTTTTAATAACTCAGAACATTCTTCAAACAATAAAACAATTTTTTAATGTATGTTTCTGTACAATACTTGCTAAGCATTTTTATTTATATATAGAAAACGTAATGGGAGTAGTGTTTAAAATGACAAAACTCCTTAAAATTTAATGGCAGGTACTCTGGAAAAAATAACAGCATTCCATCCACAAATATTTTCAAGCAATAAATATGTATTTATAAATAGTGTAAATTTACATCAAGATTAGAAACAGAACAAAAAAAAATCACAAATTATAGTTTATTCCTTAGTCTATGTGCAACCCATTTTCTTTGTGACTTGGCTGTTTTTTTTCTCTTTTTCCTTTTTTTAAACCTAATAACTGAACAAAAATTAACATCATGTTTCAAAATAACAAGACAGATAAAACATAAAAGCCGTAAAAAATTATATCACCTAACTCTTCACATTACAAAATTTTTTTTTGTCGTTTTTTTTCTTTTTCTTTTTTTAGATTTTGCTGCCCAAAGAGACTTAAAATTTCTATCTACCATACAAAAGACCAGCTAAGCTAGTACTCATTTAAGGGAAAAAACTTCAATGAGAAAAAGGTCATGTATATCAGCCCATAAACAGAATACAAAAAGAGAAAGTTCTCAAGTCAGTAGTCTGTGTGACATTGCCAGTTGTGACAGTTAATATACACAAAACATTTTTTTCCAATATTTTTTTTGTTTGTTTTCTATATAAGTACAGCTGAACCAGCTATAAGCAGTCCGGGGAAGGAGGGGCATCCACTCCCATCCAGTAGGGGTTGACACTCCGCACTTGGCAGGTTGCATAGACACACAGCTTTCAGCCAGCCGCCTCGTGGGATAGCTACAGAAACCAGTGGGTGCACAACTGGGTCACTTCCTGAATATCAGAAATGGTTCATTTAGTCCTTGTGTAACGTCCACAGAACAATAAACGTTTATGTCATGAAGAGGACGAAGGCAAGAGAGGAACCTGCCGGAGGAGAGAAAGGGTGAGAGAAACATGAGCATACTTTATGTACATAATATTTGAACAAGTTTTTAACCCCCTATTACCTCGTACCCCAGTCTAGAATACCCGATTGTGTTTGTTAACCTGTTCTATCCTCAGTCAATTCAGGAGGTAGTACACTGGCTTGCAGCAGAAGCAGATGTAGCCAACGGCCACTTCTTTTCACTGTGCAACATGCTCGCTGTGCCGAGCTGTACCACCAGGGGGCAGCAGAGCTGACTGCAGGAGGCCAAATGAATGGTTCTCCACAGTTCAGGGAGACAGGAAAGAGCCTACAGCAGAGGTGGGCCCAATGAGGGCCACGTCCGTTTCTCCTCTTCATGCCAACTTCTGGCGTTAATTACTCAATTAGCCCTGATATTTACGCCATCTAACATTTTACATAGATTTCTTGGTAAGTGCACGAATGACAGCCGAAGACTGTTCTTGTGTGTCCCTATATTAAACGTGTTACTGTAATCTAATCTACTAGTGAACCAGTATCAGGGTTTCCGTTACAAAAATGTTGTGCCGGCCACCGTGAATTGATATGCAGGCTTTATAAAGAATGACATCATCAGGGGAATAGATTTATAATAGTTTTTAATGAAAGGTGATTTCGCAAATACAGTAGGCTAGGCTATAGCGTGAATATAAAATAACTCCCGTCAATAGACACGTGTTTAACGTCATTAAAAAAATAATAAAAATAGACGACATACTCTAGCCTATTGCGTTCTACGTAGCTAGCTACTTGCATGCTAGATAGTACGTTCTTCCAAGTAGACATATACCAGCTAGAACGTACTTCATAGTATGCAAAATCGCAAGTACGCTTCAATTTTAGAACACACTTGATGATAGTGTCAGAAAACCTTTGATCTGACAGGAAAAACAATAGAATCACCTCTGCGAAATTACCTTAATCGAAAGTTACGGTACAGTGCATGACATTATTAACAATAAATACTATTTTGCCAAATTGTCATTTTCATTGTTTAGACATTACTGCCATGGTGAAGCAAGCTATTTATAACTTTGTGTGTGAACAATCAATTGAGTTAATCTTAAGGTCTTTTAGTTACTGTCAACACGACCTAAGCAGTAGCGGAATCAGGCCAGATCATCTCATGCTACCAGTAAAACGGAATGGTAATACAGACGTATATTTATAGGCGACTGCCTAGGTCATGCTGTCAGTTACTGTCACAAGCTGACCTTACAGTTTCCTCTGATAAATGTATATATTTAACTAGAGCCAGTAGTTGCCGCAGCAATTTGGGTCGCAGTGCTTCACATTTTGATTGAGCGAATAAATGCCTCTCTTGCGAGAAGAGCTCATATGAGCTGCGGTTGTTACGTGTTGCGTGTTTTCTACAGTCTATGCTTCGCACAATGATCGGGTCATTCAACAAAAATGGTTTGAGTAAGTGTATCAGTGTTTGTTTTTTCATAATACACCAATAGGCCTATTACTGATCCTGCCCAGTCACTATTTGAAAACGATTTTCAATATTACGACCGTTATTGGTCCCGTCTATGACCCGACCACGTTCACGTCATGCATGTTATTCATTTCGCTCAACAAAAATCTATGGTCTGAGTAGCTACTGCTTTTTTAACATAGGCTATTTCCTATCAGCTGCCAGTAATTAAATGGTTTTCAATAAATATGCCGACTGTTATTGGCTAACTTTTATTTAGTGAATGGTTGTCATGTTTTGTAGGATATAGCCGATATGCATCATGGAACACAGCCAACATTTTTCCGCGCTTGCCTGAGTGTCCGCGTGAGGATGGTAACAATTTAGGCTAGTTTTATATTTTTTTTAAAAGCAACATTTTATTAGGAAGACATGACAGTAATTTGGGTGCAAATTAAAACAAAACGTAAATGTCTTAGTAAAAAAAATAGTTTAACCGACTAGAATTTCCCGACTAACAGGAGCAGCAGCGTTTATTCGGCCAGCCGACCAGTCCCGCACATCCCTAAACTTTGCAACAATACATTATTAATAACTGAAAAGCTCCTGGTTCCTCTTTTGCTCACCTTAGTTGTGCTACCTATCTGTAGCCCCTGGTCCTACCTTGGACCAGGGGGCCTTTTAAAAATTATTTTAATGAAAAAGTTAAGCATTCACTTCCATAACTCATTTAGCATCTCAAACCATAGTTTAAATTAAATGGATGCCTCAATACTGAAATTGCAGTAGACATAATGCTGGAACCTGACTTTTAAGACATTCATTTTTACATGAAAAAGGAATGTAACAAAATTCCAGAACTTACTTATGTCCAACTTACTAATGTGAACTGGTCATACACGTGCATGAGATCCTCCATTTTGTACTGTTCCAGCACCACAAAGTTGTCCAGGTTAAAGCTGCCCCTTCTGGCGCAGTCCTGACAGTGCACCACGTACGTCTTTCGCGAGTTGCTCTCGCTCGTCACGAAGAGCAGATCGAACACTTCCACCTGGAGCAGAAAAGAGAGACGGAGGCGTTGAGGGAGCTGCAGGGCGTGTTGAGGGAGCTGCAGGGCGTGTTGAGGGAGCTGCAGGGCGTGTTTAGGGAGCTGCAGGGCGCGTGAAGGCCACGCGCAGGCAGGGTTGGGGGCGGGACCCACCTCGCAGATGCTGCAGTAGTGGGCGGGCTCATCCTTGGTCCTCCCGTGCCAAACCACGTCTTTCCCTGCAGCTAGAAGAGCTTCTTTTAGCATCTGGCACTGCTTCAGCGTCCTCAACAAGCAGTATCTGCAGAGTGACACGCACACGCGCACACACACACACACACACACACACACACGGTTAATATTCACCAGCCCTGACGATGTGCGCTTAACTCAACAGTCTATACTAAAGGTCCTCCCCCACTGTTCTCTTCAAGTTACAGCGAAAGGAGCGTGTGCCCAATCAAATCCCACCGTAGCCTTCTACGTTCCCTGCAGAGAACACGGGCCACAGCGTGGATCAAAAAAACTTTAAACACTGAGAACTAAAGTCAAACAGGATAGTCCTCACAGGTAGTTTGTTGCACAACTCCACAAACAAATGCATTACCAAAACAGAAAAAGAACAACATACACCTACAAGGCCAAGAGCATCCATAAGACCAACAGAAACCATGTGACTACACAATTGACTCATGAGTAGTGGCACCTGATCAAAGATGGACAGCATCGCATCTACAAGTTGATATTACTTTGTTAAAAACCAGTCAACTCACTTGATCATCTCAAAGAGCTTGTGGTCGGAAACCTTGATGTTCCTGGCCATGTTCCAAGACAGGTGAATCATGGGAACGATGGATTTAACAGTCTGCAGCTTGTTCCACTCGTATCGTTCCACTGCCAGTTTATACTGGTATGCTGTGGGGGGTAAAACCTAAGTTTAGATTAAAGCTCAGTTCACACACCAGCTGAGGAAAGGTGTCCTACAAGCTTCTCACCTACTAAAGACCATGGAAGACAAGCCATTATAACCCTTTAATAATCACTAATGTAGTCACAACAGGCAAGGATGAACACACAGATCATTCGACACAAGCAGTCTTAAGCATTTGGGGCTGGAGTGTAAGTGTGTGCCTGGGGGCTGAGAAGCAGAGGTCCAGGGATCAGAAAGGAAAAGTCCTGCCGTGTGTTTCTTCCACCCATGAACTAATTAGTTCTACCTCCTGGCTGAAGAATTGTGCTAATTAGCAAATCCATGTATTTGAAACAAAACAGTGGGGAGGAGTTTTACTTTCGGAACCTGGACTTTCCACCTACGTTAAGAGGACCGCTGCTGTGTTAAAAGGTGGCTGTCAGGTGAGCGCGCGTACCCGTTAGCGGTCCGACGTTCCAGGCGATGTTGTTGCACCAGCCGATGGCCTGCACCCAGTGCACCGTGCCCGTGTTGAGCCACACCAGGTCCCCGGGACGCTGAATGAATCGGTAAACGGGCACGTTCGCCTCATACAGGTCCTCCAGGTTGGGCCACCACGAGCCCATGAGGAAATTTATATTATTCCTTTGAATATGGAAGCAGATGAATAACGGTCAGACAGCAGGGGACACAGCAGGAGAGAATTACATTTTAATTCTTTTTTTTTTTTTAAAGGAGAGCATGCTGTCTGCCCTCCTTAGAATTTTTGTTCCGTCAGACAGGAGGAAAGCAGTGATGGTTACAGATAAATATGGGATCACAGTGCAGAAAGTGCCATATGGGGGGGGGGGGGGATCGAACCCCCAGCCACAAACTGGGGGGAGGGGTCATATCATATATGTCGAGAGTCGACCGCCCTACTGGACTGCTCCACAGTTTAAAATATGGCATGCATTTAACAGTTATATATTATATATATTTTCTATATATTTAATATAACCAGAAAGTCACATCAACGGTAGATCACTGGATCTATATTCACTAGAGACAACATGGGGCACAATGCTAACCTGTGAAATATGTCAGATTGTGGCAGTAAATTCTACACTTTGCACATCGTATTTCATAAGATTGTCAAAACGCTCAAAGCGCAACACAAGGGAAAAGATATCCACATTCCACAGAGTTAAAGGGATGTAAGGCCAGACCATTCTGGCTGCATTAGCTGTTGGCTGAAAAGGGTGAACGATGAACGACGGCACTTTTACAGTATTTTTATGTAAAAAGTATTTAAAGACAGTGGCACACTGGCCATTCAAACGCGACCGTTATCGAGTTAAGCCATTCACATACTTTTCACACAAATCATTCATGATGCCCCAGTAAGGCTCCGGCACGGCGAACCATTCGCAGTCCCCGGGTCCGATGTTCATGTTAACGGAACAGAAGTTGTTGTTTTCTTGGTGACCTAAAAACAAACAGAGAATGACGTCAGTCTCCCGAGTTGCACTTGTTCAACTGAATAATTCTCTTGGGGACGTAATGTATATATGAGACATCTCTACCAAATTGACTTCAACAATACTGCCACACTGAAGACAATACATATCCTATCCCTTATAGACTGCGTGCTTGCGGGTGAGCCTATGTGTCGCTAATATGTCTGTGCACATGTACCTGTTTTTATGCAAGCTATACAACGGAAATAACATGAGCCATGTGTCTACATGCACACAAAGCAGCCAACAGGAGCCGCGTGCGCATGCATGTGAATGCGTGCACACGTATGTGTGTGGCGAGGGCCGCTGACCTGGCGTCCGGCTCCCAGGAACCTTCATGTAGAGCTGCACGGTGTTCATCCCGAGGATGGTGTGGCCCACGTGACTCAGGAGGTTTCCGGCAGACACCACCCTGGAAAAGGCTGGGAGCTTGCTCAACTCGTGCAGCTGCAGCTTCCACCTGCGAAGGATCACACCCGAGCCTCACTAACGGGCACCTACGGGCACCTACGGGCACCGTGCCGCCCCCCGGGCCACCTCGCTCTGCGGGCATGACATTTCAGGCCCCCTGCGCCGTCATAACCTGTTTAGAACACTGGCCTCATTACCTTACATTATTAATTTAGCGGATGCTTTTATCCAAAGCGACATACAATAAGTGCATACCGAAGGTCATCGAGACTACAAACGGGTTCGATGAAGTACAGTCCTATCATAAAGTAGCACCTATCCACAGACATGTACATGAACATGGCTTCAAACGGTGCCATTAAATTCACAGGAAAATATCAGCCGGTGTTTGTGAAAGCCCTGCGTTTCGATGCGCTTGGGACAACAACAGTTACAATATGAACACTGGGTAAAACTGGGATCAATACCCAAGTCTGCAGAAAGCGCTTGTAAATAACAGATCCTCGTCGACCCAAACGCTTCCGGAGAACAAAGCGCAAGTACTCACTTCCTTTCGTCTGACATGTCGATGTTCGTCCCAAACTTGATGTGCTTGAAGGGACCCTTTCTTCGTCGCAACAAACTAGAGAGAAAAACAGGGCATGGTTGTAAGACGAATGCAAACGTCAGGTGTGCGCTCACGCTATTCCTCCGTTAGAGAAGAGGACTGCTCTGAGACAGGTGTGTGCTCACGCTATTCCTCCGTTAGAGAAGAGGACTGCTCTGAGACAGGTGTGAAGAGGACTGCTCTGAGACAGGTGTGCGCTCACGCTATTCCTCCGTTAGAGAAGAGGACTGCTCTGAGACAGGTGTGCGCTCACGCTAATTCACTGTTAGCGGAAGGAGACTTACTTCTCTGAGGATGTAGACTCTGTGTCCGAATGCTCCTTCTGTCCCTTCTTCTCGTTCTCCTCCTGGGGATGTGAGGAAATAAAGTTTAAAACAAAGACACACAGTTCAGAGAATACAATACTTTTCCCCACGGCGTAAGAGCTCAATTTGTCACAAGCAGAACTTCAATATGGTCAAAGCCTCAATCCGTTCAGAAGCCTCGACAAAGAAGGGATCATCTAGTCAACGTTACCATGCTATATCTAATCTCTACACTGCAGATATTGCAAATCTATAAACTTTCATTATTTAACGGCCTTGAACAGCCTCACCTCACACAGGGTATGAATGATTAGAAATGAGAAGATGGCTCGATGATGGATTTCTGACAAGGTCCAGGGGGGTATTTCACGAAGCGGGATTAAGAACTTAGTCGGCTAACTTTTTGTAAATATTTTTTATTTGAATGACATCCGCCGACTGGATGAGAGCCTGGGTTACTTATTGAAAATATTTACACAAGTTAGTTAGCCGGTCAGCTCCTTGATTTCGCCTTGTGAAATATCACCCAGAAAGAGACGTGGTTTCATCTGAGCAGGTAGGCTACATGCTCTTCAATTGAGCACCCGCATGGCATGCTGGAGAAACTTCTAGAGATGCCCTATGCTCTGGATGCCAATATCCGCCTGCCGACATCATTTGGCATGTTTGACACGGCATCAGTTTGAGATTATATGCACGCACAAAAGGCAGCCAGATTGTTCTCTGAAAAATATCTGTGAAGTACTTCACAATTATCTTTCCAATTACATATCGAACAGAATTTTCAGATGTTGAGTTTCTTCCCTCCAGAAAAGTCTTTCATAACGAACCCCATTTTCTCACAGAAAAACTGAACAAACATCAACAGATCAAAAACAAGCAAAACAAAAGGTATATTTTACACAATTGGTTTAGAATTAAACCGTTAAGCACTGTCTTCCAAAGAAAGAGGTGCTATCAGTTAATGGAGATTACAGCTTTGCTACAATGCAGAAAATACCAACATCCACCTCTGACACAACCAAGAGACACAATGTAAGGGCCCCCCTCCCCCCCTTTGGAGCCGACAACCAACTAAAAGCGTTTAATAGACCATAAACGGAAACTTCAAATCTATTAAATAAACTGAACTTTGGTTCCAATTAAAGCCTGTAATACTCTTCCATACTCTATTACGCACAAGCAGACACGTTTGAGGCAGGTGTTGTGCATTTGAGGCGGTGAACGGCATTGTGGGGGAGACGTACTGACCCGCAGCGACTCCTGGAAAGAGGAGGCCTGGTACTGCGCGTACTTGGCGATGGTGGTGAGTGAACGGCTGCTCTCGCAGCGCCACATCTTCCTGCTGCCCGACGGGTCCCAGTTCTCGTCGGTGGGCTGCGAGAGTTGGGTGCGCACCTCCACCAGGTGGTCCGGGTTGGCCTCCACCAGGGTCTTGGTGGAGAACAGGCCCAGGTCTGGGGAGAAGGGAAGCAGAGCCACGTGAAGAGGCGCTGAGCATAATGCTGTGCAGGCCGATCCACAATCCAAGTAATACCACATCATGTACAATGCAACAGCATTAAAGAGTGAACCTTTTTACGTTTAAATATTCCCAGTATAAAACAAACGGACCATATCAGGGCTCTACAGCACTGCCATTTTAGAAGCATTTGCTCTTGAAAATTGATGTATGTGCTAACTGAGAAAATAACTCAGGAGGATTCTCATCGGGATGCATTAGTGTGCTCCTAAAGTTTTTCAACTTAGGAGCACATGTGCTCCTTGGGGAAAAAATGTTAAGTGTTGAGCCTTTATATACTGCAGAAGGTGAATTGTGAATATCTTCCCACTGGCTTTGATGTACCATGATGGACCATGCTATTGGGGAAATTATTCTAAACGATGCTTCGAGAGGATATGGCCATTTAAGAAAGCACCCAGCGAAGGGCCTCAAGATAAAAACCAAAAACAAATTCAGTCCCTTCTCAGAAAGCTGCAGGCAGTTTCCGCTGAATCACTGAGCCCATCTCCTGTCATAAGTACCGATACTCGTTCCTCTCTCCCTCAAAAACATTATACAGACAACAGATACCCCAGCACTCACTATTACCACCAAACTACATGAGTTGTCAGTGCTAGGCCCGGAACAAATTTATTCAGTTATGCTCTTCCTCCAGACTGCATATGAAGCCAAATTAAAGCGGTTTGGTTCTGTAATTGTGCTGTAGGACACTTCAATAACAGAACATTGAAGGTTGAATGCACAAGAGAGGACAGAAATTAGTATTGTTTGGAAGTCACTTCACCCTAAATAACTGGACACTGCAGCATATTACCGTGCAATGCACCTGTCAGCCTACAGGTGGTGCTGTTGTAACGCACATCGATTTCATACGCGCACACAAAAATAGAGGCTCCAGCACAAGGCTTTCAGCAAGATTTGACAGCGTGATCCACGCCGTGCCTCAACATCAGAGAATCAAGCCCCATTAAAGAAAAAGGCCACTCGTTAACATTTTCCCCAAAAAGCACGTCCGTCCAATGCGTTAGCCCGACCCAAATTGGGGCGTGTGCTACCTGTATGGATGGCAGATATAAGGCGACACACTCACCCAGTTTGAGCGCTCCAGCCAGGCCGCGGATCACCGTGACCGGGTTCGAGGGATTTGTGCAGAACTGATGCAAGGGTGGAAAGAGAGCGTCTCTCTTGTTCTCCAGCTGTAGGGATGTGGTTAGAAAAATCAAGCACTGCAATAAATGCACAAGCGCTCAAAATAAAACGTCAGCTTTTTATGAATCTGTTTTCTTACAAGAGAGGGGGGGGGGGCCTTGGCATTCGGCTGTAAAATTGTGTAATTATTCACTTTATTTTGCAAATGATTGTCTTTATTTATTTTGCCATGGCAACTGTGTGACAAAACCTACCAAACCACTTTCAGTGCAGTGATTAATGCTTGTTAGAGCAGTATTAAAACCATACATGTTGCCAACTCAAGAATGGCGCTATGTCTGAGAACAAATTCATCCATGCTGGGTGTAGGGGGGGGGCGGCTGAGGTAGATTTGGTGTACTCACATACACTGCACTCCAAAAGTGTTAGGACAGTGACACATCTTTTGTTGTTTTGGCTCTGTACTGCAGCACATTGGATTTAAAATAGGACAGTGGAACAATTTATTTTATTTTAACAGCAACTAAACCTCCGCCATGTCCGGACGTCCTTGGGGTGCTAAAAAGTCACAATCCGCTGGGCAAAGTTCCGTAAGAGGGCTGAACTCACCAGGATGAAGCCACTCAGATACAAACATGAAGTCCAAACATGAAGAAATCATTCAGGACAACTAAATATTAAATATGAACACGCTTGTTAATTTGTCCAATTACTTTTGGTCCCCTAAAAATTTTTTTGGGGGGGATTCTATGTATTAAAAGGGCTGCAATTGCTACACAGTTCACCTGCTATGAATGGAAAAAAACCCTCAAATTAAATCTGAAAGTCTGCACTTTAACCTCATCATCACCGTTTCATTTCAAATCCAATGTGCTGGAGTACAGAGCCAAAACAACAAAAAATGTGCCACTGTCCTACACTGTGCAGTGTACATGCTGTGTGTGTGTGGGGGATGGGGGAGATTTGGGGTACTCACATATATGCTGGGTGTGTGTGGGGGTGGGGGATGGGGAAGATTTGGGGTACTCACATATATGCTGGGTGTGTGTGGGGGTGGGGGATGGGGAAGATTTGGGGTACTCACATATATGCTGGGTGTGTGTGGGGGTGGGGGATGGGGAAGATTTGGGGTACTCACATATATGCTGGGTGTGTGTGGGGGATGGGGAAGATTTGGGGTACTCACATATATGCTGGGTGTCGGGGGGTTCAGCTTGTCCTTTGGCAGTGAGGGAAAAGGCGGGGGTGGCAGTCGAGGGGGGGGACACTTGTCCAACAATATGCTGCTGTTAGATAAACCATTCTTGCCCAGGTTCCTGAAATAGAGTAACACGGTTAAAAAAGACAGTTCTGGAATTTCACCAAAAATTAACTGAACAACAGATGGTGGAGAAGTGAGAATTACTGGATGATTCTTCCAATGCAAATCAACCTTTGCCAAAAACTGAATTAACCGCTGCAATGCTATTGTACTACTACAACATTAACAGAGCAATTTAACAGGTCTGGAGACATGGACATTTGCTAAGCTGAGGTGACATCACTCCTGGGGACGTTAAGTAATAGTGCACTTTCGGTGACACGTGACAACGGTCAGAATAAAGAACATGACCATGTGACAGCTAGTCTAGCCAATGAGAATTTAATGGATTCCGGAATAGAGCAAGGCTAAAATGACAGTAATGGAAAGAAACCCAGCCTTGAGCCAACTGTGCAATGAATTATGGGAAAAGTATGGGTAAGGTTGGCCTTATTCAGCTGGCATATCCTGTCAAAATGACCTGAATATGGCCTTTTATAGTTTTTATCACCTACAGGGAGTGAGTTGCTCATGTTAGTCATTCAGGTTTAATACAAATAAGCCCAAGGAGAAAACAACTTGCCTGGAGCATAACAAATAAAACCACTATCTTAATAATAATAATAATAATAATAATAATAATAATAATAATAATAATAAATGATTGCTTATCCACTTCTTTTTTTGGGGGGGGGGGGGGGGGGTTGACGTCTGCTTGGCTGTAACAGATGCTGATCAGTTCTCGGTAGATATGGAAGCTGTGATGTCAGCCCATACCTAGCACGGCAGTATAGTATAATGGTTAGAGACCTGCGCTTGTAACCCAAGTACAAGGTTCGATTCCCAGGTAGGACACAGGTTGTACCCTTCAGTAAATATCCAGCTGTAGAAATGAATACTATGCTAAAAAGGTTGTGTAAGTCGCTCAGGTGAAAAGGTTGAGAGTCTGCGAAACGACTATAATGTAATGCAACCTCTCAGGCACTGAGTGCCCAATACACACTGTCCACAGCATGGTGGAATGCATTCTGGGATAGCAGGAGGACTGACCTCCCAAAATGCTTGAGTCTGCACGGGCTTGATTCTAATAACTATCAACATCAGTGACTGGTGGCATAAACACAGCCACAAGTCTAGAAATAAGTCTGACAGTAAGTCAGACGTAGGTTAGCTGTCTTACAATTGGCCAACATCAGGATGCTTTAATTAGCAAACAAATGTGCTTAAAACTGTGAGTAAACATTACATTCAAGCATTTAAAGCATAACTAAATCTACAGCGCTAGCTGTTGGTCCAGACAAAGTGGCTACACGAAAAATGTATGCATGACTAACTTGGACAAATTGACGAATTTAGTTTTTACAAGCAAAAGATTATTTAGATCAGACTTAAACACTTTTATATAACCAACCCCAGGAACTTCGTAGTATGCGCAAATTCATTCCAGTACACTCACAGCAGACACATAAGGTGGTCTCCAAACACAAATTCAATTTAAATCACAAACTCCTGGAATGTCAAATGTTTACTTGTCTCTGCTAAGTGACTTCTTCGTCTTCACTTTTTTTGTACTGTAATGCTTACGATTGTTTATTGCCAATGTTGTCAGATGTTTATTTTGTTCAGACTTTGAGAGACATTGATGACATTTTTCAAGCAAAATTGGCTTGCCACAACACTGCATTGAAAGATAAAAAATAAAAAACACAGTATTCATCCACTATAAGAAGTAAATTTTCCACCTGGAAACATCACAGCAACACTGCTTGTTCTCAGCACTGGAAAAGGCCGTTTGGTCCCTGCGCTGGAAAAGACCGTTTGGTCCCTGCGCTGGAAAAGACCGTTTGGTCCCTGCGCTGGAAAAGGCCGTTTGGTCCCTGCGCTGGAAAAGGCCGTTTGGTCCCTGCGCTGGAAAACGCTGTTTGGTCCCTGCGCTGGAAAAGGCCGTTTGGTCCCTGCGCTGGAAAAGGCCGTTTGGTCCCTGCGCTGGAAAAGGCCGTTTGGTCCCTGCGCTGGAAAACGCCGTTTGGTCCCTGCACTGGAAAAGGCCGTTTGGTCCCTGCGCTGGAAAACGCTGTTTGGTCCCTGCGCTGGAAAAGGCCGTTTGGTCCCTGCGCTGGAAAAGGCCGTTTGGTCCCTGCGCTGGAAAACGCTGTTTGGTCCCTGCGCTGGAAAACGCCGTTTGGTCCCTGCGCTGGAAAACGCCGTTTGGTCCCTGCGCTGGAAAACGCTGTTTGGTCCCTGCGCTGGAAAACGCTGTTTGGTCCCTGCGCTGGAAAAGGCCGTTTGGTCCCTGCGCTGGAAAACGCCGTTTGGTCCCTGCACTGGAAAAGGCCGTTTGGTCCCTGCGCTGGAAAACGCTGTTTGGTCCCTGCGCTGGAAAACGCCGTTTGGTCCCTGCGCTGGAAAAGGCCGTTTGGTCCCTGCGCTGGAAAAGGCCGTTTGGTCCCTGCGCTGGAAAACGCCGTTTGGTCCCTGCGCTGGAAAAGACCGTTTGGTCCCTGCGCTGGAAAAGGCCGTTTGGTCCCTGCGCTGGAAAAGGCCGTTTGGTCCCTGCGCTGGAAAAGGCCGCTTGGTCCCTGCGCTGGAAAACGCCGTTTGGTCCCTGCACTGGAAAAGGCCGTTTGGTCCCTGCACTGGAAAAGGCCGTTTGGTCCCTGCGCTGGAAAACGCTGTTTGGTCCCTGCGCTGGAAAACGCCGTTTGGTCCCTGCGCTGGAAAAGGCCGTTTGGTCCCTGCGCTGGAAAAGGCCGTTTGGTCCCTGCGCTGGAAAACGCCGTTTGGTCCCTGCGCTGGAAAACGCCGTTTGGTCCCTGCGCTGGAAAAGACCGTTTGGTCCCTGCGCTGGAAAAGGCCGTTTGGTCCCTGCGCTGGAAAACGCCGTTTGGTCCCTGCGCTGGAAAAGGCCGTTTGGTCCCTGCGCTGGAAAACGCTGTTTGGTCCCTGCGCTGGAAAAGGCCGTTTGGTCCCTGCGCTGGAAAACGCTGTTTGGTCCCTGCGCTGGAAAAGGCCGTTTGGTCCCTGCGCTGGAAAAGGCCGTTTGGTCCCTGCGCTGGAAAAGGCCGTTTGGTCCCTGCGCTGGAAAAGGCCGTTTGGTCCCTGCGCTGGAAAAGGCCGTTTGGTCCCTGCGCTGGAAAAGGCCGCTTGGTCCCTGCGCTGGAAAAGGCCGTTTGGTCCCTGCGCTGGAAAACGCCGTTTGGTCCCTGCACTGGAAAAGGCCGTTTGGTCCCTGCGCTGGAAAACGCTGTTTGGTCCCTGCGCTGGAAAACGCTGTTTGGTCCCTGCGCTGGAAAAGGCCGTTTGGTCTCTGCGCTGGAAAACGCCGTTTGGTCCCTGCACTGGAAAAGGCCGTTTGGTCCCTGCGCTGGAAAACGCTGTTTGGTCCCTGCGCTGGAAAACGCTGTTTGGTCCCTGCGCTGGAAAACGCTGTTTGGTCTCTGCGCTGGAAAACGCCGTTTGGTCCCTGCGCTGGAAAACGCCGTTTGGTCCCTGCGCTGAAAACGCCGTTTGGTCCCTGCGCTGGAAAACGCCGTTTGGTCCCTGCGCTGAAAACGCCGTTTGGTCCCTGCGCTGGAAAAGGCCGCTTGGTCCCTGCGCTGGAAAACGCTGTTTGGTCCCTGCGCTGGAAAACGCTGTTTGGTCTCTGCGCTGGAAAACGCCGTTTGGTCCCTGCGCTGGAAAACGCCGTTTGGTCCCTGCGCTGGAAAACTCCGTTTGGTCCCTGCGCTGGAAAAGGCCGTTTGGTCCCTGCGCTGGAAAACGCCGTTTGGTCCCTGCGCTGAAAACGCTGTTTGGTCCCTGCGCTGGAAAAGGCCGTTTGGTCCCTGCGCTGGAAAAGGCCGTTTGGTCCCTGCGCTGGAAAACGCCGTTTGGTCCCTGCGCTGGAAAAGGCCGCTTGGTCCCTGCGCTGGAAAAGACCGTTTGGTCCCTGCGCTGGAAAAGGCCGTTTGGTCCCTGCGCTGGAAAAGGCCGTTTGGTCCCTGCGCTGGAAAAGGCCGTTTGGTCCCTGCGCTGGAAAACGCTGTTTGGTCCCTGCGCTGGAAAAGGCCGTTTGGTCCCTGCGCTGGAAAACGCTGTTTGGTCCCTGCGCTGGAAAACGCTGTTTGGTCCCTGCGCTGGAAAAGGCCGTTTGGTCCCTGCGCTGGAAAACGCCGTTTGGTCCCTGCGCTGGAAAAGACCGTTTGGTCCCTGCGCTGGAAAAGGCCGTTTGGTCCCTGCGCTGGAAAAGGCCGTTCGGTCCCTGCGCTGAAAAGGCCGTTTGGTCCCTGCGCTGGAAAACGCCGTTTGGTCCCTGCACTGGAAAAGGCCGTTTGGTCCCTGCGCTGGAAAACGCTGTTTGGTCCCTGCGCTGGAAAACGCTGTTTGGTCCCTGCGCTGGAAAACGCCGTTTGGTCCCTGCGCTGGAAAACGCTGTTTGGTCCCTGCGCTGGAAAAGGCCGTTTGGTCCCTGCGCTGGAAAAGGCCGTTTGGTCCCTGCGCTGGAAAAGGCCGTTTGGTCCCTGCGCTGGAAAAGGCCGTTTGGTCCCTGCACTGAAAACGCCGTTCGGTCCCTGCACTGAAAACGCCGTTCGGTCCCTGCACTGGAAAAGGCCGTTTGGTCCCTGCGCTGGAAAACGCTGTGATCCCAAATGAAATAAGAACAGGCCTGTAAACCAGAGCATGAAGTAGGGCTGGGAATCACAAGTATCCAAGAACCAGAACTACAACATGCACATAATAGAGAACTACAACTCCCAGGCTTGACTTGGTTGACGTGACACGGCTTGACATGCCAGTGTGTTGTCAATTGCAAAATATCCTCTTTACATCGCTCAGCAAGCTCCATTGTTTGCTAGGGATTAACCAACACTTGGAGGTATGTCACTTGCCATAAAACGCTGTCAGTACCCCCAGCATAACACGACACCTGCCAGTGCGGACAACATTATTACACCTTTATATAAATAAGCACTTTCCCCCTCAGTTAAGCTGAGAACATTCCAGAACATACAGTACTGGCATTGTGTGTACATTTATAGGCCCAGTGCAAGCAGACCAATGTGGCCAGGTTCAGGGGAGGTGGTTTCCTGAGTAGTATAAGACAAAGCAGCGGCCCCATCGACCCAGGGGGAAGGGGGGGGATCAGGTTAACATATTGCGCCTGTTATAGAATACGATCTCCCGCCGTCCGCATTTCATTCCGTAGAGATTGAGTGGCCGTCACAATCTCATATCCTTCCGTCTCCTGTGATCTCGTAGGCCCAGATGGCTGAAAGATTGTCCTTGCTTCCTGCGTGCCAGAATAACATCTCGTCATGGCGTCTCACAAAAGCCTTTTACTTGTGTGCAAACCCAAAAACCGAAAAGCCTTAATTGTAAGGCACGTCTCAAAACAATAGCAGTGATTCCGAACGCAGCGCATTTTTCCGTTCTGGTCACGCCAGATCTCCACTCCATTCCAGGATGAAAATTGAAACGGTAAAATTTCACACCATTCACTTCAGAGAAGCACCGCGTTAAATGCTACTTCATGTTATGGTTCTCAGATTTATGAGCTCAATGGACCGTTACACCTCTCATTCACAGTCACGGGGTGGGGGGACAGGGACCGTTACACCTCTCATTCACAGTCACGGCGTTACACCTCTCATTCACAGTCACGGGGTGGGGGGGTGGGGGGACAGGGACCGTTACACCTCTCATTCACAGTCACGGGGTGAGGGGGTGGGGGGACAGGCAAAAATGAGACCAGTCTTACAAAGAAGGGGGGAAAATATTTACCTCAGGTCACTTAGATATTGCAGAATTCAAGGAAAACTAGGATATTGTGCATTAGTCATCTACACAGAATGGAAAAAGGCTCAAATGCAGGACCTGAGCAGTATCAGTTCTTTTAATCAATCCCAGAGCCCGGGAGAGCTCAGTTTACATCCCTATCTAACAGGAATCGGTTTAGTGGCGATAGCCCTCCCATACAGGCCGAGGGGCTTACAGTTGGAGCATATGAGCCTTTTCCATTTCTTTGGGACCCGCATCTCACATTTCATCTAAACTCCCCGCTACCCTTTCCTGTAAGTGCATCTAAGCAGGACGAGATTATTATCAATTTTACAGCAGGTGGGAACGAGTGAAAATTACATTTACGTAGACAGGAATATGGACAGGGTGCACGCACTTAAAGATGCACAATCCTATTTAAATGAGTCCTGTTAAAACGTATACACCTCAACCCTCTAGAAAGCAACAAATAATGAACTGAATTAAATCGAGTCGGCTTTATCTTGGGCATGCTTCTGTGGTTAGTTTAACAGAACTAAGGGCAATGGATTTGATCTGGATTTTAGTTCCGTTTTCAAATCCCATTTTCAGTCATGTGACATCAGAGCCTTGAAGTTCTACAAACCCCAATTCCAAAAAAGTTGGGACAGTATGTAAAATGCACATAAAAGCAGAAAGCAGTGATTTGTAAATTATCTTTTACATATATTTAATTGAAAACAGTACTAGATTAAGCTGTAAATTACACCGGAATAGTATAGAACTCATGGTTGGCTAAATGGCTGTAAATCATCATATCTGGCAGTGATGGTTTGAGGCTTGATTGATACCTCAGACCCTTGATGACTTACAGCTATTTAAGCCAACCATGGGTTCCATACTATTCCTGTGTAATTTACAGCTAAATCTAGTCCCACCCCCCAATTCCCATAGAGATCCATTCAAATGCAGAGAGGTTATAGTATCGCTTATAAGAGTACCTGAAAATAAGATATCAAAAGTATTTTGATATCCTATTATACCCAGTCATGATAGCATCACCCATTTAGCTGTGGAATGTTCAAAACAGGTGTTTTTTGAACTTCCAAGTCTGCCCTTGTCCCAACTTTTCTGGAATGTGTTGCAGGCATCAAATTCTGAATTATCATATATTTACAAAAATCAATAAAGTTGACAAGGTAAAACATTAAATATCTTTTCTTTGTACTGTTTTCAGTTAAATACATGATCACTGCTTTCTGCTTTTTATGTGCATATTACATACTGTCCCAACTTTTTTGGAATTGGGGTTTGTACATAGTTGACAGCATTTTTACACAAAGTGTCTATGAATACAAAATTGCAAACCAAGCTATGCAAAGTGTGCGTCAGATCATCACCGGCATCCTTATTTTCTTCTGTTGCATTGCCAATGGTCCAAACAAACAATGTACAAAAGATGCAGCAAATTGAAATCACATGGCATTTCAGATATTCAAGTAATGAACGTGTAGAAAGGGAAGCTTCGCCAAACTTTCAGTGTAAGCACCGCATAACAACATCCCCCAAAGATATAGACCAATTATTTTTAATCGCAAAGTTTTTCATTAAATTAAGCGGAAATTGTTGTTAGTGTGGCTTCAAATTTGACAAACTGATCACTGCTGACGGAAAACACCGAAAGTCGTAGCGGAAAATTACTTATTTGATGCGTGACGTCACAGATGGAACATAAACAGCTCTGTTATAATTATACCTGGTTTGTGTTATATTACACATTTACACAGCATTGCGG
This sequence comes from Ilyophis sp. 1 JC-2022, assembly GCA_022702515.1. NCBI lineage: Eukaryota > Metazoa > Chordata > Actinopteri > Anguilliformes > Synaphobranchidae > Ilyophis > Ilyophis sp. 1 JC-2022. The sequence continues at coordinate 8,521,130 of CM040398.1, read as the reverse complement.
AAAAAACTGGTTGTGAATGATAACTTTTGCGGTTATTACACACTAACTAGGACAAATTTACTGATTTCCAGGGTTTATATTTTAGTTTACTCTTATCCTTTATGGATTCTGAAACAACACAGAGCCAGCCATCAACACAACACTGCTATACTTACAATACCAGCTTGTGGAGTGCCTATGTGAGTGTTACTCATAAACCTATGTTAATGATGAAGAACCAATGCTAATATTACAAGAACAGTGACAAGGGGAGTGTCTGTCCCACGCGATAGCTAGCTCGACCTGCAGCTGGTGTTTACGCCCTGTGCCGGAGCGCCAGTCCGTCCTTTTCATCCCAACAAAATTTCAGTGCTCACAGCAGCACAGCCAACGATGCTAATTTTACAGCGTCACACTTCTTCCATCTTCTACATCCCAGAATACGACGCAGGTGATTGTTCCGAAGGTTGGTGAAAAGGGGAGGGGGGTTCAAAAGAAATTACATATTTTAGAGTTTATATCTTGACTTTTTTTTTTTTTCTTCTTCAATAAAATGTTTTTTTTTATGTTGTGAATAATAAAATAGGACAGCTTCTTCCATTTGGCTGGTGTATTTGATGTTTTATAATACCTGGTGCTTAGACTGTAATTCTAAGGGCTGGAAGGTACATTAGTTCACATTTACAGGTTCAACCAGCAACACTCACACACCTTTAAAACCCCTTTCTCCTTCAGCCGTAACCTACAGGCCTAAATCCAACGACTACATTCACCAGAAAATCATTCAAATCTTGCGACACACACAACCACAATGCGCAAAACTACAGGCAGTGAGTAAGAGCTGAAGCATTAACATCCCCCTGCACTTATGAATAAACATTTTTTAAAACGAAGCACTAAACCCACAGCATTCCATTAATCTGACAATCATTAACAGTGATGTCTCCACACACACAACCACAATGTGCAAAACTACAGGCAGTGAGTAAGGGTTTGAGCATCAACATCCTCTGTACTTATATATATATTTTTAAAAGCACGCAGCACTTCAGGAGCGCTCACGGATGGAAACCCACGCTTGTTAAACCCGCCCCTTAACCTTGTTCTGCCTGAAGAGGGCGCTGTAGAAACCCCGCGGGGCTGCCTTACCTGCACGCTTTGAGCACGTCGGTCGAGCTGGGGTAGATGGAGACGGAGGAGGACGGCGTTATCGGCAGGGCGGGCTTGCGGCTGACCACGGGGGGGTCCACTTTCACGGGGCTCTGGGAGTGTTCGGCGCCTTTGCCGTTTACCGTAGGTCCTGGTCCAGCAGTGGGACTGGTGAGGCCGGAGACACTGTTGGACTTTGGGGACGGGGTGGCCGTGGACATGGCCGAGGAGGGCGAAGAGGCCACAGAGTTCTCCTGGGGCTTGGGGCCGTAGAGGGCCGGGTGAACGTTGTTGACTTTTTCGCAGGCCCCCTGGGGCCCGTCGCTATTGGCTTTTCCCATCAACAAGGCAGAGAGCTGAGGATTGTCTGAACTAAGTACACCTGGTGACGCGGATTCCGTGCGGGGGCCGGGGTCGGGGAGGCTATCGGACGCTCCCGTCGCCGCCGCCGCCGCCTGATGGACGTGATTAGCGAGTCCCTCCGTGGCGGCAGTGCCGCTGGGCGTTTCCCCGGAATGCCGGCCGCCGCCCGGGCCCAGTGCGGGGCTGCCGTTACCTGAAGGCTTGCTCTCTTTGGTTAAGGTGATGCCTTGTTGTCCACCTGAGGTAGCAGTGTGAGTGGGAGAGGGGAGGTGGTTGAGAGCGACGGCGGCAGCGGCGCCCGGCGCTAGCGAGTTGGCGAGCGTGGCGGAATGTCCAACCTGATTGCGAATGCCGGTTCCAGCTGCCTGGAAGTGCTGGGAATTCCCAGCGGAAGAGAAAGGCCGTTCGCCATTGGGACCTGCCGAATGCGAACCGGGACCTTTTTGAAGGCCCTGGAATGAAGAAGAAAAAAATAAAAAAATTAAATAAATAAATAAATAAAAAGCTGGTAAGTAACTCGGTTGCCACGGCTCCCGCAAATGTCTCACTAGTTTCATTTTTAACCACAGTCTTACCTCTGCTGCTCCTGTTGCAAATGCAATATTAATTCTCACCAACAAGGGGGTTCATGATGCACTAATCAAATAGAAATGTCTAATTTACTCAAAACCACAAATAGAAACATGCAAACTTCTGCCAAAAGAAGAGATTCCAACATCCCTTCGGGTACTTATCAGGAGTAAAGAATCTCAACATGAGCAAAGACCTGTCACATGAATGCAGGTGTTGATGTATTCACAATAACACTGATGGGTGTCCAAAATGCAAGTCTAAAATGCCTTCAGTCAGTGTTTTGTCAGAAGAGTTGTGGTTTAAAGCCATCATCCTTACATCCTAACTTGTGTGCTTAAATAAATAAATAAAATAAACGGCTCATGTTTAACAAATACATGCACAGCATCCATGTCTGAAATGTGCACAAAAAATTTTTTTTTGTTTTTTGGTTTTGTTTGTTTGTGTGAAGCTGTACCAGTGCGGCAGGGCAGAGATGTGCTCCGTACCTGAGTGGAGTTAACATGTTGGTTTTTCCACGGCTCCTCTGCGCTGCTGTTGCTGCCTCTGGTCGGGGTTGTGCAGTTGTGAGGTAGAGCGTTTAGCTGCAGGTAAGGCACATTTCCGTTGCTTCCCGTTCCTGTCGTGTGATTATTGCCTACAGAAACAGTGTCCGTGTTACCCAGCATTCCGGCTGTGCTGCAGGGGGCGGGGTTTGCCAGGAAAGGTCCGTTGGCCATCGACTGACCGGTGCAGGGGGTGCGGGCTGCGGGGGGTGGGGCAGAAAACGTCCGGGACGGGGTGGCGTTGGGGTTCTGAGCAGAGGGCAGTGAAGAGTTCGCTGTGGGGCCGTTGGGCACGACGGTGCGCACTTGCCCCGCCGCGTTATGTCTCATCTGTTCAGAAGAGGAAGAGGAGGGTGGGGTCATCTTCACCAATAAGCACAAAAAAGCAGACGGCTCAACGTGCCACACGTCGGGGTCAGGGTTACCGCTACATTGAATACACATTTACTTAGCAGACTCTCTCAGCCACATCGACTTCCACAGCTCACCATCATCTACAAATAGGCCATTTATACAGCCTTTATACCAGTGCTTGACATTAAGCTTTTTAAGCACTTGTCCATCGGACAAGAGGGACTTCATTTTTCACTTGTCCAAAAGACTGGTCAACTTGTCAGAGATTTATTGTGATCGAAATAGATTAAATTTGTTGTTGTATTTTCTCAATTCGTATTAGTACAATTATCTCATTAACAATGTAACCAGGATGGGCAGGTGAAATGAGCATCATGCAATTTCTACTTCTATTCAGAATCTATTCTATTCAGACTTCTAGCTTTGTTAAATTTTCCCCAATTTTTTCCCAATTTTGTAGCCAATTGTACCCTATCTAATTCAATTTCCTGTGTAGCAACCGCTTGAGAATTCGCCCGAGGCCATTTTTTGTATGTGAAGATTCTCCCCCACCACGGGAGTGGCCGCCAATTGCCGCTCCATCAAGGCACCGGCCATACTGGGATCCTCGGGGCGCAACCGGACAGACTGAAAGTCTGCACCTTAGACCGCTGCACCACCGCGGCACCTATTCAGATCATTTTTAATTGAAAATTGTTTATCTCTCACTTGGATGGAAATTTTTACTTGTCCGACCAAAACACATACTTGTCCCGGACAATAGGGCAAGCCTGAATGCCAAGCCCTGATTTACCCGTTTATTTAGCTCTCCCGAATTGACAACGGAGGTTGCCAAGAGCGCTGCAGCAACATTAGGCCTTCTACATTGAGAAGAACAGGTGGAAAAAAAAGGCAAGACTCGACACACACCTGGTGCTGATGCTGCTGCATGAGGTTGTACTGGCCTTCCAGCTGCTCCAGGATCTGCAGCTGCGCTGGCTTCAGGTTTGTCCGGTTCGCCCGTAACTGATCCAGGAGCTGGGCAGACGGAGAGAGCACGCAAAATCAGACAAGGGACGCGTTTACCGAGCACGTTCACAGACAGCACAGCGCCAACGGCTGCACGGGACAGCACGCACCTGCAGCTTCTGGGGTGTTAAGTACCAGTTAGGGACTGGCTGTTGGACTGGATTGTTTGCCCAGGAATCCAAAGATTTCTGTGATTAAAAATAAAAAATGTATTTAATAAGGGGGGGTGATCCAGAAGATGAATGACACACAGTCACGAAACGAAGCCACGCCTGGGCCTAGGCCCTGATTGAGCGGTCCTCACTACCTTGGCTGGGCTCGACGTCCTCTTCCTCTTGGCCGGGCTGGATTGGTCGTCGGTTTGGCTCGAAGGGCCCACGTGCTGAGGCAACGATTGTGGCGTCACCTGCGGGGGCCTGAGGCCTCCTTCATTACTCTGATGAGCTTTACAGGCCTGCCATCGACAGAGAGCACAGGAGACCATTATAACACTCCCCTTCCACAGAGCACAGGAGACCGTTATAACTCTCCCCTTCCACTGAGCACAGGAGACCGTTATAACACTCCCCTTCCACAAAGCACAGGAGACCGTTATAACACTCCCCTTCCACAGAGCACAGGAGACCGTTATAACACTCCCCTTCCACAGAGCACAGGAGACCGTTATAACTCTCCCCTTCCACTGAGCACAGGAGACCGTTATAACTCTCCCCTTCCACTGAGCACAGGAGACCGTTATAACACTCCCCTTCCACAGAGCACAGGAGACAGTTATAACACTCCCCTTCCACAGAGCACAGGAGACCGTTATAACACTCCCCTTCCACAGAGCACAGGAGACCGTTATAACCCTCCCCTTCCACAGAGCACAGGAGACTGTTATAACTCTCCCCTTCCCCAAAGCACAGGAGACCGTTATAACACTCCCCTTCCACTAAGCACAGGAGACCGCTATAAGACATCCCGTCCATAGAGCACAAGAGACCGTTATAACACTCCCCTTCCACAGAGCACAGGAGACCGTTATAACACTCCTTTTCCACAGAGCATATGAGAGCGTTATAACACACCCCTTCCACAGAGCACAGGAGACCATTATAACACTCCCCTTCCTTAGAGCACAGGACACCGTTATAACACTCCCCTTCCTTAGAGCACAGGACACCGTTATAACCCTTCCTTTCCACTGAGCACAGGAGAGTGTTATAACACACCGCTTCCACTGAGGCTGTTATAACACACCCCTTAAACTGAGCACAAGAGACTGTTATAACACTCCCCTTCCTCCTGCTCTCACCACATTCACACTCGCACTCCCTGTGGTGAGGGTGGTGGGGGAGGGCATCTTTACGCAATACGTAACTTCTACCGCATATGTGAACTACCACGCAACACCAGAGAATTAGACACACGCACACACACATCCCACTGTATTACCCTGAATCACTGTGAACCAATGAACAAGAATTATTAGCACAGCAGCAACAGGAGCTAAAATAAGCTGATATGAATAAAATAAAAAGATTAGCTACAAGAATTAAGAAAGCTAATATATCAAGCGTCAAATGGAAGCACACATGTAATTCGACAACATTTATCACAGAACAGAAAGCTTGTCAAGAAGATTGTTCTCCTCAGGGTTGCAAGACTTTCCAGCCAAACGGCGACTCAAAACTAGCCCAATATATATTTTAACCGAAACCAATGTATTTAAAACATTTTTCTTTTTTTTAAAATGTATTTTTTTCAAATTACAATAAGTGTGAGAAAACCATTGTAGCTACTAGTTTGTAGGCCTATTTATAGTCGCCTAAATGATGTAGCAGCAAAGAGCTTATATGATTATCATGTAGACATTCAATAAGCATTTGTTTTAATTTATATGAAGTCTATTCATTAAAAAATAATGTAATAATAATTTTAACATGACACTAAGTTCATTCATTTAATACTTCATAGCCTAAGTAGCAACTTGAATAGACCATATCCTGCTGTAACATGTTTGTCAAAAATCCTTGCCTATGCTATAATCCAAAACAAATGTGAGCCATTAACATCGTACTAAATGATTTAGTTAAGAGGTTATGAACTGTGACACAGGCAACAAACCAGCCCCCTTTTTAGTTATATAATAGCTAGTAGGCCTACGCAACACCATTGTGGGAGATTGAACATAGCTAGCTAATCATGTCCAATATCTAACGTTAACTATTCTGGCAGCTGTATTGATACTGCCTTTCTTATCCATCTTATTTTATTATTTCTCATATTATTTTAGCCAAGTTTGTCTACGGTTTGGGAATTAAATAAATAATTACAGAGACCTTCAGGATAGGCTTAGCGTGTCTGTTCTGCAAGTTCCTCAACAACACCTTTTAACAATATCCAGAGGAAGCTTAGTAACGTACACCTTTTAACAATCTCCAGAGGAAGCTTAGTAACGTACACCTTTTAACAATCTCCAGAAGAAGCTTAGTAACATACACCTTTTAACAATCTCCAGAGAAAGCTTAGTAACATACACCTTTTAACAATCTCCAGAAGAAGCTTAGTAACGTACACCTTTTAACAATCTCCAGAGGAAGCTTAGTAACGTACACCTTTTAACAATCGCCAGAGGAAGCTTAGTAACGTACACCTTTTAACAATCTCCAGAGGAAGCTTAGTAACGTACACCTTTTAACAATCTCCATAAGAAGCTTAGTAACGTACACCTTTTAACAATCTCCATAAGAAGCTTAGTAACATACACCTTTTAACAATCTCCAGAAGAAGCTTAGTAACGTACACCTTTTAACAATCTCCAGAGGAAGCTTAGTAACGTACACCTTTTAACAATCGCCAGAGGAAGCTTAGTAATGTACACCTTTTAACAATCTCCAGAGGAAGCTTAGTAACGTACACCTTTTAACAATCGCCAGAGGAAGCTTAGCTCCCGCCGTCAAATTAAATGATGTCAGAAGATGAATGACACACAGATGTCAGAAGAAGTCCTATATAGCAACCGTTTCTAAGGAAGGATTGGTGGACGGCAGTGTCAATCAATAATAGACTTCAACTGATGTTTGCAGTCATATGATTGGTGAATAATGATTACAAGTGATTTTGTATTTATATTTTGTACAGATGTTTGTGTAGATTAATAAATTGTTATTTGCTTGCCATTCTGTAAGACCGCCCAATAAATAGCCACATACTTAAAAATAGCCCAAGAAAGCGCAAACCGCGACCTTTCATTTTTACCCGCAACTGCACTTTGAAAGTAGCCCAATTTGGCGTGAAAACCGCGGACTTCGCAACACTGGTTCTCCTTAATTGTAGACTTTTTTTCTACAATATTTCTGACATCCTAAAGTACATAATCCCCCCTCCCTCCCAAAAAAAAATATTTTCATGCCGGACAAAAAAAATAACCAATTTCTTCTAAAACAAAATTCTTTTTTTCCCCAACCATATTTCTTACGTTCCAAAGTACATCAACTCCCCAAAAAATTCAAATAAATAAATAAATAAATAAACATTTTCATACCAGACAAAAACAACCTAAACAAGAGACAGTTCCTGAGTCATAAACTCTCGTAGAATCTTTCGGCACAATTTATCAGCCAATGTGTTTTTCTTGGCATGAAGGATGAGAAATAAAAAAATATATATATATTTTTTTTAAATGAAGAAACAAATTCTGTCTTGCCACCGTTTGCCATTAAAGCGGCAGTGTAGTATAATGGTTAAGGAACCGGACTTGTAACCGAAAGGTTGCAGGTTCGATTCCCAGGTAGGACATTGCCGTTGTACCCTTGAGCAAGGTACTTAACCTGAATTGCTTCAGTATATATCCAGCTGTATGAATGGATACATGTAATAAGAAGTTGTGTAAGTCGCTCTGGATAAGAGTGTCTGCTAAATGCCTATAATGTAATGTAATGTAAAAAGCATTTTTTCCAGAGGAGCTTTTAAATTCAAACGGCTGCCCAAGAAAACTACGAAGGAGTCGTTGGCGGCCCAGAGAATTTATGACAAAGTTAATGTCACTAAAATACTGACGCTCTTCAGAACCTGCCACAGACTGTTGACAAATCAAACCTCCACAGTCACAGTGAATAAAGCACAGGCGGTAAACGATCAACTGCACAAGAAACATCAAAGTAAACAGGAACATACGGTCACAGCTAAATGTTACCTGTAGACAATTCAAATAAATTATTCATGGCTTTTTATTTGAACAGGTAGCAGTTACCTGCATGTTGACAGAATGAATGAGTGGGAATTTCATTATTTGGAAACTGATGCATGTGATGGTTGTTGCTACGGTAAAAACGGTCAACCCCCCCTAAAAAAAAGGTTTGCTTATCTAAATATTGCTCCAGGAACAATGTTAAATACTACATTGTATTGTACTGCACTGTCAATAAACATACATTGAACAAATCTAAAAATTATGTTTGAACAAACAAGGGCAACTTTAAATAGTCTGGCTATATCTTACAATCTACACAAAGGCAAAATCCATACAAAACACTCCTGAATCTCAAATATACCCACACAAATTACATGTCAGTGCATCTATATGTAATTAGTTCTGTCTTTTGCCTTTAAATTTGTGTGTGCAGATTTATTCAATATTGTGAATATTGTGAAACAAAAACAGAAATAAGTCACATTCACTAAACATTACTTTCAGTGAGCATTCATTTCATTTCATGTTTTAAAAATTGTTATTTCACTTACAGTTCTTTTTTTTTCTCCGATTGTAAAAGGAGAAACAAAAATGTGAACGTGTTAAGCGTCACAATAACCGACGCACAAATTCAGCCGGGCTGTAATCAGAAGGCGCATATACAGGCATGCGCAATTTTTAGGTATTTTTAAACCCCGTTTACTGCTTGCGTAAAAAGATCTGTTCCTTGGGATCCACGGTTAGTAATAATTGCACTTTTCAGTTTTTCCTCGCACAAGGAAGTACGGGGGGAGGAGGAGAAGGGGAAAAGAAGGCTTCACTGGTGTAAGTGTTTAGTGAGGTGGGCGATAGCGGGGGTCTCTACACGACAGGCTAACTCTTCTCACCTGGTGGGCTGTAGTCAGGGCTCCCTGCCTGGAGGTAAGTTCTGCTGGGATTGGTAGGCTCCACGCCTCCTCAATACTAGGAAGCATTTTACTTTTACTCTGTAGACTACACAACTGAGCCTAGGAGAAATTGCGTAAAAACACATTTAATGCTGATCTACGTGAATTATCAACTCTAAGTGTTCTACTACGTCTTCCACTACACAGGTAGACACTACTTCATTTTAAGAAACGTTAACAGGAGACCAAGAGGTTTCATCATTATATATTTATAAATGAATGAAATGATAAAAATTTTAAACAAAAGGGCAAAACACTTAGTGGAGGAAAACGGCTGGTGGTCTTAATGACGTGAATATATGTTCACATGTTACAGGTGAAAATGCCCTCTCACTCACACACATTAAACACATATTGTAAAAAACCATCCAATATATGGCCAAGAATAAATGTAAAAACATAGACAGGTGTGCACAGTTGTGGCCTTCATTCAGAAACACTGAATAAAGGGCCACCAGCGACTTTGACTGCAAAGTCGCGCACACACACACTCCCACCATAAACAATAAAGAGTCTAACTGAAAGCGTCAAGTTTACTGATTAGTTCACTGATTAAGCAATGGCACACACTACAGCCAAAGAACCCAATAAAGCCGGCCTGCCGACAGGTACCTGTAAGCATTTAATCCGAGTGGCGAGGGCAGAGGTGTTGCTGCACGACTTGCTCCGGGTGGCGTTGATGTAGCATTTGATGGCGTCCTGAGGCTGGTTGCAGGACTCGTACAGGGTGCCCAGGTCCATCCAGGCCGCTGCATGGCCGTGGTCCAGCTGAACTGCACAGATGTAGGCCTGCAGGGCGTCCATGGGCTGGCTCTGCTGCTGATACAACACACTGCAGAACGACAGGAGAGAGAAAGGGAGAGTGTGGGAGAGAGGGGAAGAGGGAGGGAGGAGAGAGAGAGGGAAGGAGGGAGAGTTAGAGAAAAAAAGAGAGGGACAGAGTTAAACGGATGGTGAAAGAAACAGAAGATTTGGGGGGTGGACGCTAAAGAGAAAAGCAGAAGCCTTTAATAAGAGCCCATTTACAATTTAGTTCACAAAACAGAGAAGAAAAAGCCGGATAAATGATAAGCCTGGGTCCTGAGAGAGGTGTCTCTCGTTGTGCCCGTTTGGGTTGTCCCCTGGTCAATGGTTTCCTCAAAAACCATTCTGACGTTCTATTGCAAGCCGTTTGTCAGCTCAGCTCAGGACACACCGCGATGTGGGCGGGGCACTTCCTGTGCTGCCACAGCGGAACAGAGAAACGCGGCTTCGGTCAGAGGCAGGGTTTCTGACACCGCCAGCAGCAGCAGCACTATCCGTTTTCCCCGCTGCAGATTCACAGCTCATTTACCTACGCACTAAAACATCTCGGTGACAAAGGTGCCAGTTCCATACAACACGAGGGTGCACAGAAACGCTGCAAAGCAAATATCGATGTGCCACCAGCGACGCATTCCTGAGAAAGAAAAGAGTGAAACTTCATCTGTGTAGCTCGGTCAGCGAACGAGCCGAGCACGGGCCGGGTAACCCGCTAACGCGCTAGGCGCCTCCAGGTCACGGTCAGTGAGCAAACCGCTACTCCCCAACTCAGCGCTGGCTCTAACTGACAGATTTGAAATCGGGGAGAGAACAAAAAGATCGAAAGATTCAGAGATCTTTGAAAATTCTAAATTGTGAAGGGCAAAAAAAAAATATATATATATATATAATAAATTAAAAAAAGAAGAAATCAGAAATAAAGAAGCCTGTGTGGGACAGATGGACTGACATCAGCGGGTGTTTTACCCTATAGAGCACCACGTGTCTGCGCTGGCCTCCGATTTATCAATAGACTGCCTGTAGGAGATAAAGGCATCCTGGACCCTCCCGATACTCGAGTAGCACCTGGAGAAGAAAAGGCCAGAAGAGAGAAGAATATTACAAAATATCAAGCACAGAAAGTACCTCTACTTCTCACGCAATTAACATAAGACAACATGCAGACTGGGGGGGGGGGATAATTCTGATAATAAATTTAAATAAAATTCTATAAATACAAATTCATAAAACCATATTCAGGCCTATGGGTACACAGTGCTTCCAACAGGTACTAGGGGCTGCGCTAGAACACCAAGGCATCAGTGCAAATACTGAACCTGAGGTTAAATGCATAACAAACACAACAAGATTTTCCCGCCCAATCATTTTCCATTCATTCTTTCTGAGGTAAGCCAAGAGGCCGGCTAGATCAGAGGCACATTTGGTTCAATTCAGAGATAAAACACTGGTATAGCTGGACACTGCACAAACTGGAAGACTGACTGCAAACTCTTTAAACTACTCACTTCCCCTATCAGCTGCAACGAGTTCACCACAGAATGAGCTCGTTTCAAACAAGCTGTTGCAGAGTGCTAAAGACTACACCCCCACCCCACCCCACCCAGACTGGCTTTCCCAACACCTGAGAACGCAGCGGGACACAAGCAACACCGTTTATGAGGGCTCTGCAGGCACAACATTCAGGGGTCCAGTGTTAACTACGAGCCCGGTTTTTCCCTTTCCATATTTTAAAGTTTGTGGTCTAGTCTAAAGCAAAATAAATGGATAGAACTGAGCCGATGTGATGTCCAAATGCACTGGTCTGCAATACGCAGTTCATCATTCCTGAATCAGTCACACGGTCCTTCTGAAAGCCTCATGCTCCCTGTGTCGAGTGTCGAGCGAACAAACGAACGCACGCACGCCTACATCCAACACATTCAAGTCATACCGTTCTTGCACCCATTTGTCAACATTGCAAATATCAGCACACAAATGTATTTTATGGTAAATACAGTGTTGGACATTCTTTCGCATGCCAAAATTGGAGATGTAACAACCCCTTTTTAAAACAGTAGAATTTCCAAAGGAACACAGAAAAGCTCTTCTTTTTAAATTATTTTTTATTTTTTTAAACTTACCTGCCAAGAAAGTACCAAGACTGGCCAGAGTTGGGGTCTGCCTCTAGAGACTGCTGCAGACAGTGAATAGCATAGCTGTCCTTGTTGGCTTTATCACCCAGCAGTTCTACCGTGTGATGCATCCAGCCTAAGGCGGTGAAGAGAGAAAGAGGGGGAGAGGGGTGCAAGGTTTAAAATGCAGATGCTTCTTACCAAATCTTCCCCCATTAGTCCCGGTTTCCCTGATTAAAGCCCAGTAGCTGGCAGTGGATTTGCCTTAGTGAAGTGCACTTTACCTTGGTACCACCTTGGTCTGATTAATGGATAAATAATCTGCTCCTTGTGCTAAGTTTAGATGAGAGAAATCAAATGCCATTGGCCGGCTATAGAGAGTTGTTTAGCACAGATTAGGACTAAGAAGGGCTAGCGCTAGAAGGAGTTGGAGGCTATAGAGTTGTCTAGCGCAGATTAGCATGTTAGAAAAGCTAGCGCTAGCAGCAGTCAGAGGCTATAGAGTTGTCTAGCACAGATTAGCATGTTAGAAGGGCTAGCGCTAGCAGCAGTCAGAGGCTATAGAGTTGTCTAGCGCAGATTAGCATGTTAGAAAACAGAAGCTGCCTCATAAACAGAGCAAATGGCTGGTCTGCTCTTCAATGAGGGCAGAACAGGAGGTGGGGGAGGGCTGTTCAAAGCTCCCTCCCATCTGAGCCCAATCTGTCCAAAGCTCTTCCTCACTGTCACAATTCAGACGCCAGAAAAAACCCCTTCCCCAGCACGCCATCAGCGCCTATAGACCTGCAGCCACACGCGCACACTCGCACACACACTCGCACACACACACACACACACACACACACACACACACACACACACACACACACACACACACACACACACACACACAGCTTGTCCTCCTGACACCTGTGGCAGGCCGCCCAGGAGGAGATCACCATGCCAACCAGACCAACACCAGCAATTCGGCGCAGAATGGAAATGGTTTTACGACTGAGTGACATTCTGCTGGGGATAGCCTCGAGACAAGCCTACTGCATTTAGGGGAAGGGCTGGGGTGGAGGGTGTTTGGGGAAAGTGGTGTGTGCATGCATGTACTCCAGTCACGAGGAGTTGCATCATACACATACGTGTACAGACAGGAGTATGGGTGCAGAATTAGGGAAAGCGGGGGGGGGTTGGCAGAGCAGGGAACGCATGGGAACTGGGAATAAAAGCTCATGAGATTCCACAACACAAATACTGAGAAAAATGAATTTAATTTGTATATCCTGTGACTAAACTACCAATAACACTCATGGACTGTCAAGCCGTCATCGAACTCGGACATTCACAAGTCAGACCTTTCCCATTGTAAAGATAATGCAGACAAAGAAATATCAGAGTCTCCGCTAATCATACAGGTTTTTTAAAATTATTATTATTTTTTAAATAAAAACATTGTGACAGATATCACTCACAGTCCACTGCTAATGCCAAAACGCATTCGTCCTTCATTTAAACACACCTCTGCCTAGAACAGGAAATCAGGATCTAAATGTTTTTAAAACTACCCTTTTTAACTTTAAACAATATTTGGGGAAAAAATTGAGACAATGCACTTTGTTCTTAAATGCGTTTAGCGGGTTGGCGGGTGTTCCCTTCATAGTGTGCGCGCGCAGGTTTAACCAGCACAGCTTTTTATTTTTATTTAGATATTTTTATTTCCGCTGCACTTACCCAGTTGCTGCAGGGTCGTCGCCTTGACTTGGGAAGGAAGGCTCTCCGTCTGTAAAAGCGTTTCGTAGGCGTCCTTCGCCGTGCGGTACTTCTTCTGCAGGCAAAGGGGAGGACAGGAGAAGAGAGCGTTTGGCAGACAGAAAAGGGCCGCGCGGTTTATGGGTGCGCGCTGCGGGACGTAGACACAAAGGGCGTAGAGGTCTCGCCAGACGGACGCTGATAATGTGAAGGTTTTTCAGGCCGGCTGTGAGAAGGAAATGACAATGTTAACTAGTCTGTGAAGAGAGAGGGGGGGGTTAAGACCCACAGACCCTGGGGGAGGGTCAGTCTAGGGAGCTGCCATGCCAGACTCAACAAGTCCAGCGCCCCTCGGCCCGCCACCTCCGCCCCCACCCCCGCCACATTCACAGCGTAACCAGCCGCCAGTATCACTGAAACTTGAGAACTCCACTGCAAAAGTCTGTGTTTGTTTAGTTTTTTTTCTTAGTAACCTGAGGGCTGATTGGGTTTTGTCTTAGTAACCTGAGAGCTGATTGGGTTTTGTCTTAGTAACCTGAGGGCTGATTGGGATTTGTCTTCGTAACCTGAGGGCTGATTGGGGTTTGTCTTAGTAACCTGAGGGCTGATTGGGTTTTGTCTTAGTAACCTGAGGGCTGATTGGGTTTTGAGCCTCGTTGTCTGTCCAAGACTGAATAGCTCAGCGGCTTAAAGCACCGGAGTAAAAAAAATCCGCCTTCAAGGATCTGCGTGGTGACGCAGGTAACCGTGAGTGTGTGCTCCCCCCCCCAGAGTGATAAAACCTTGGCTTGCGCCAAAAACACAAAGATCAGGTTAAACGCCGATGTTCTGGACGACAGATGAAAGTAGATGCGTTAGCAACCTTGAGAAAAAATAAACAAGCCTCTTTATACGTCCTGTCTGTTGATGTGTTTTTGCGAGGCTGTGTATGCCTGGGTCTACGAGACAGACATAGAAATCGAGAAAGTGTGTGTGTTTGTGTGTATGCGCATGTGCGCACGTGTGCGTACATATGTGTGTGTGCGCAAGTGTGTGCGTATGTATGCGAGTGTGTGTGAGCGCGTCTGTGTAGATGTGCAGTGGCATAGTCACTCCTCTGTACATTCAAACAGCTTGTTCACTGCAGCACTAAAAACAGTGTATCTGCACACACACACACACACACACACACACACACACACACACACACGCCTGCACAGAACTCGACAGCTACAGCATTTCAGAAAGATGCTAAGTAAAAAATAAATAAATAAATAAAAATAAACGTCATTAAAATCTGCAGCAATGCAAACCGCTATACGATGCACTATGAGGAACGTTTCAAACCATACCAGTATCACAAATCTGGACGCAATGTCACTTTCATGGTGGGCGATCAAAAACCAAACGTAAAGAACAACAATGGCAGTCATACATCTGCATAGAGCAAAGGCCACTGCATGTGCTTTTCATTCTGTACCCGATAAAAAAAAATCACTATTAAGTCAAAGTGGCAATATTAACACAAGTTAAAGTGGCCTATACGCAACCGAGCCAATTACATTATCATTAACACCACATCTGGGTTTCTGCAGCTCAAGTGGTTACCATGGCACTGCTGTGGGTCTTGCGATGATGTCACCATGGGAGAAATGGCAGGACTGATTAATGAGCATGTTTCACAGCTAAATGCCCCGGGGGATTGTGGGAAATGAAGTCAGCTAAAGGGGGTTTTCCCCAAGGGGCCAGCTTTCCACTCTCAACCTCAGCACCGGATATAATGTCGCCCTCTGCTGATATCTATGATTTGCAGTTTTAAGCCATTCCTTTTTGACAGCAAATAAAAAATATTTCCATTAATATAATGATGTTAACTCTGCAATAAATTTCTTTAAAAAATCACTTATCATTTTTCCGAAGTAATTTTTTTTGTTCTTACCACAGACAAAAAAATTATTTTTATTTGTATTATTTATTTTGGCGCACAGACATTTATGAACAAACTTTGTGGCATCAAATAATTTCTTATGATGATAATTGGATGATAGCACTACACCCATAAAGTGAAATAATTTAAAGTGGACATTGTTAATTTCTGCGTGTTTACATAACGTTACACCATAGCTGTCACAATAAGTACATGGAATTTTCGATAGGTGTGTAGCTAACTCAATACGATGGAAATATCCGCCTAGTGTGTGCGTGTTTGTCTATGTAGTTACATGGAAATAGGCCTACTGCAATCGCACACACTCTCGTATAAACCAGTTAACAAGCAAACAACAAATCTCGGAAATTCATCGAAATTCTCATTATTATTGAAACCCAACGGACAACGAAGATAAACCAAATAAAGCGCTTTATTGTGGTAGTCTGAAATTATATAACATAAACAACAATTCACTTAATCTGCGAGGATAAAATTCGGTCAGCTGTATCAGCATCTAATTTTAGCTGTCAGATGATGTTAAAAAGTTTAGGAGTATCGCGAATGTCAGTATTAACGAGACAAATTAAGGTTGGATTTGGTCAAAAATACTTTTCTCAATATCGTAGAGTTGCTTGAATCTGTGAAAGCGCGTTTATTCCACATACATAAGTGGAGCCTGTCCTTGTCAATATCATCAACATAGCATTTATCCCACGTGTTTATCACCCCTGGGGGGAAGGGCTTTGGCATCGCCTTCTCTGCGTCACCGCTCTACGCCTTCCTCGCTGTATGTGACTTGACTGGACACAACTGCGCATGTGAGATGAGCGCAAAATGAAAACTTCCTGGTTCAGATGTGCTCCCCATTGGTTACTATTGGCATCTACATTATATACAGGTGCAGCTCAAAAAATTAGAATATCGTGAAAAAGTTCAGTATTTTTTGTCACTCGTGTCAGAAAGTGACTCATATATTATATAGATTCATTACACAGAGAGTGAAATATTTCAAGCCTTTATTTCTTGTAATTTTGATGATTATGGCTAACAGCTAATGAAAACCCAAATTCAGTGTCTCAGAAAATTAGATTACATAAGATCAATAAAAAAGGATATTTTAAACAGAAATGTCAGCCTTCTGAAAAGTATGTTCATTTCTATGCACTCAATACTTGGTTGGTGCTCCTTTTGCATGAATTACTGCATCAATGCGGCGTGGCATGGAGACGATCAGCCTGTGGCACTGCTGAGGTGTAATGGAAGCCCAGGTTGCTTTGATAGCGGCCATCAGGTCATCTGCATTGTTGGGTCTAGTGTCTCTCATCTTCCTCTTGACAATACCCCATAGATTCTCTATGGGGTTCAGGTCAGGTGAGTTTGCTGGCCAATCAAGCACAGTAATACCATGGTCAATGAACCAGCTTTTGGTACTTTTGGCAGTGTGGGCAGGTGCTAAGTCCTGCTGGAAAATGAAATCAGCATCTCCATAAAGTTTGTCAGCAGAAGGAAGCATGAAGTGCTCTAAAATTTCCTGGTAGATGGCTGCGTTGACTGTGGACCAGTGGACCAACACCAGCAGATGACATGGCACCCCAAATCATCACTGACGGTGGAAACTTCACACTGGACTTCAAGCAACGTGGATTCTGTGCCTCTCCACTCTTCCTCCAGATTCTGGGACCTTGATTTCCAAATGAAATGCAAAATTTACTTTCATCTGAAAAGAGGACTTTGGACCACTGAGCAACAGTCCAGTTTTTTTTTTCTCCTTAGCCCAGGTAAGATGCTTCTGACGTTGTCTCTGGTTCAGGAGTGGCTTGACACGAGGAATGCGACATTTGTAGCCCATGTCCTGGATTCGTCTGTGCATGGTGGCTCTTGATGCACTGACTCCAGCCTCAGTCCACTTCTTGTGAAGCTCCCCCAAATTCTTGAATGGATTTTGCTTGACAATCCTCTCAAGGCTGCGGTTATCCCTGTTGCTTGTGCACCTTTTCCTACCACACTTTTTCCTTCCACTCAACTTTCTATGAATATGCTTGGATACAGCACTCTGTGAACAACCAGCTTCTTTAGCAATGACCTTTTGTGGCTTACCCTCCTTGTGGAGGGTGTCAATGACTGTCTTCTGGACATCTGTCAAGTCAGCAGTCTTCCCCATGATTGTGTAGCCTACTGAATCAGACTGAGAGACTATTTAAAGGCTCAGGAAACCTTTGCAGGTGTTTTGAGTTAATTAGCTGATTAGAGTGTGACACCATGAGTTTCCAATATTGAACTTTTTCACAATATTATAATTTTCTGAGACACTGAATTTGGGTTTTCATTAGCTGTAAGCCATAATCATCAAAATGACAAGAAATAAAGGCTTGAAATATTTCACTCTATGTGTAATGAATCTATATAATATATGAGTTTCACTTTCTGAAATGAGTGACAAAAAATATTGAACTTTTTCACGATATTCAAACTTTTTGAGCTGCACCTGTATACTCTTAAGGGTTTTTAATGCAAACTCACAGATGGTTAAAGGTTTGCCATCTTTTTATTAACCTGAACTGGCACCTGTGCTTGGAGATGGTGGACTGAACAGCGCGTAGACGGGCTTCCTCCCTGGGCCCCCGGTGGCGAGCCGCGAGCTAGGCCTCCCATGAGAATTTAATACCCACGGCTTCATTACTGCCGTGAGGAACAGGAGGCGCGAGGGCGGACTTGACAAACCGCGGGCCGGCACTCCTGCGCGGTCACACATTTACACACCCAATGCTCATTTTTGTCTCTCAATCAGTCCCATCCACCCTCCCTCACCCTCTCCCTCTCCTTCCCTCCCTCTCCCTTTCCTTCTCCCTCTCCACCACCCTCTCCCCTTCCCTCTCCCTTTCCTTCTCCCTCTCCACCACCCTCTCCCTCCCTCCCTCCCTTTCCTTCTCCCTCTCCACCACCCTCTCCCCTTCCCTCTCTCCCTCTCCTTCTCCCTCTCCCTCTCCACCACCCTCTCCCCTTCCTTCTCCCTCTCCACCACCCTCCCTCCCTCTCCCTTTCCTTCTCCCTCTCCACCACCCTCTCCCCTTCCCTCCCTCCCTCTCCACCACCCTCTCCACCACCCTCTCCCCTTCCTTCTCCCTCCACCACCCTTCCTCCCTCTCCCTTTCCTTCTCCCTCTCCACCACCCTCTCCCCTTCCCTCCCTCCCTCTCCCCCACCCTCTCCCCTTCCCTCCCTCCCTCTCCACCACCCTCTCCCCTCTCCACCACCCTCTCCCCTTCCTTCCCTCTCCCTTTCCTTCTCCCTCTCTACCACCCTCCCTCCCTCTCCCTTTCCTTCTCCCTCTCCACCATCCTCTCCCCTTCCCTCCCCACCACCCTCTCCCTTCCTTCCCTCTCCCTTTCCTCCTCCCTCTCTACCACCCTCCCTCTCCACCACCCTCTCCCCAAAAATGTCCTTTTAATCCCACTTTGGAAACTGTAGGCCGTGCACGCCACTGACCTAACGATTACCGTTTTAGTCCTTTCCAGACGCTTTTAATAAAAGTGCGTATCATTTGGAAATACATAAACAGGTGTTTTAAAATATAGCATTCTTGTTTGCGCAAAAACACAATAAATAAATCCACCCACACAGGAGGCTTACCTGAATCTCATATAAATGCGCAATGTGAAACTGAACTGTGAAAAGAAGAAAAAAAAGTACAGAATTAGACAAAATAAAAAGTAAGTCAGGAATCGTAACATAAATTGAACAAATTCCTGGATTAAATGAGCTCAATAAACCCTGAAATGACTGCAGAGTAAAAGGGTTAATGTACCCCTATATGAAGGGGTGCAGAGTAAAAGGGTTAATGTACCCCTATATGAAGGGGTGCAGAGTAAAAGGGTTAATGTACCCCTATATGAAGGGGTGCAGAGTAAAAGGGTTAATGTACCCCTATATGAAGGGGTGCAGAGTAAAAGGGTTAATGTACCCCTATATGAAGGGGTGCAGAGTAAAAGGGTTAATGTACCCCTATATGAAGGGGTGCAGAGTAAAAGGGTTAATGTACCCCTATATGAAGGGGGCTCCTTTGCTCATGCCTCTCTGTAATAAAGCCGGTGGAATACTGATTCAGATGAAAACGGAGAGAGGTGATGCTGCCCTGCATCTCCAGAGAGGCTGGGGTAATGGGTATTGGTGTTTCCTTGGTAACAAGAGTCTCAGGCAAATATGAAATGGCAATGCATGCGAGGAGAATAAAAACGTGGGCGGGGGAGCACAAAAAAAGAATAAATTCCAGTAGAGGCGCATTGCCCTTCCCCTTTAATTATAAAAACAGGCCACTTATTAGAGAATTGAGCATTTGAAAGGATGCAGCTTGTTGTATGCAGCTTGTTCAATCTCAAGTACCTCATAATAATCAGTTTTATACACAAGCTGCAGCACAGAATTTTTGATTTTTTTGGGGGATACTTACTTTCAGCTTTGGACAAAGTGCAGGGGGTTGAGTCAATCAAAGCCAGCTGAAAATGCTGCAGAGAGAGAGAGAGGGGGGGGGGGTTCAGTAAATTTCAGTTTCTATAAGCTTCATGTGCTCCTTATAACAAATAAACCCAGTGAAATTGGTTCATTTTAATCTTGTGAAGAGTAGGTTTTTTGGAATTATTTTTCTAAATTTTAAGTCAGTGTTCTAGAACTCAATTGCTTTCAGTTACCAGTAGTGATCGTTACATCAGCATTAGCATGTTCAATTAAGAGCATTACACCTTAAAGGGTTCAACTATGTCGCATAATGACTGTTCAGAGAAATGCGATGGTTTGTGATGTTAGCATTAGCGCTAACAGCACTGTCTGCAAGGCTGATTTCCATGCTAAGTTACGGTGTGTACACAGCCAGCGCGTAGATGCAGAATTAACGATTCTTAACGATCAGACACAAAAAAAGGACTAAACTGACCCATTAAGAGGTACACTACTATAACCAGCTAATGGTAAAACCAGGATCTGCAAAGTTATCAGCTTTTAAACATAAAATGAGCTCATAAAACACATTAATCAATGTGAGTTGAAAAAAGTCCTTCAAATTCTTAACATGAATGGTCGTTAACATGAAATTCTAATGGACGCGGTCTGAGCCTACTGTCCTACTCACAGTAGAACCTCAGATACTCAGATACAGAACAGAACTATGTGCTGATTGGTTCATTGGATGGTGTATGAAACCAGGAGTAATATATGCAGTTGTACCTTATCAAGCTTATCATCACCAAAGAGAACGATGTTTGTGATCGCTGATGCAAAAGCCAAGCATACAACAGAGAGACAATTCGCTTTATTTTGAAAAACAAAATAAAAACCATCAAAATGAAAAGAAAGGGTCAAGCGTTAGGACTGGTACTAAAGAACAAACTGAACAAAACCAGTCTGCAAAACCTGTCAGGTGACTGAAAAGGAGACGTCGTTTGAAAAGGGGACGTTGTTTTAATGGCAGATGTGGTTTTAATGAGGCCACGCTTATGGTCTCATTATGGGCTCTTAGGATTCCGGAATCCTGGACATAATCGCGGAATTTACCTTCAAAAGCATAATCTTGGCTTTTGCATGGAATTTCTGTTTTTTTATTTTTTATGCCTAGCCTACATCAATCTTCTTTTTAGGCCGATGTCAATCTTGTGTGTGCAAAATAAAAAAATGAAAAATGAAAAAACGTTAAATTAAATCTCGCCTGCAAACATGATACTATCCCCGTTAATGCAGCTCGATGAACATCATTTTTAGTTTAACTTAGCTGCGCATAATCATAATAATAATAGCAATTATATGATTTATAATAATAATAAAATGTATTTATAATAAAATTAATCCGTACCTTTAAAAAGAAAATCGGTGATCAGTATCGCCCCCCAAAAATCGTGATCGGAGGAGAGCAGAGCAGGCACACTCCTTAAGCAGCTGGGCTGCGACGTACCCGATGTGCATGCTGTGCCACGCCCCCTAGAAAGCCCGGTTGAAATTAATGGAGAATGTCAACTAGTTGAAACAACTTGAAGATGAAATTTACGCTTGTTTCAGCTTTTCAGAGCAAATGAGCCATCGCACGCACTAGTGCCATGTCTTTAACAACATAGAATATAGTCCTATGCTCTTGTAAACCACCTAGATTTACTTTCGTAGAGATTTTCTCTCTCCACAGTCTTCATCAACCAAAAGTGCAGGGGGGTAGCTTCACCTTGGCTGTGACGTATATGCCCATATTTGGAGTTCCACCTGCCCTGGCTCACAGTCACCTTTTGCATACCAGGTGTGCCTGCTTCTACAACTTAGCAGCTGAAGGAGAGCTGTTGAATGAGGTGTGCTTTTTTAGGGTTGGAATGAAAACCCAGAGTTGGGGACCCTCTGCTTTAGCACATCTTTGACAATGACGCTGCAGAGCCTCTCTGTAATGTACACCTGAGCACTGAGGATCTCCTCTCATCCTCTGAACAAACACGGTCAGACGTGACTGTTGAGATGGTCGCTGCTCTGTGTCCGTTCTGGTGCTGGTAGGATGCTTTGATTTCATATGATTACGCGCACCAGTTTCCCTCCCATAATTAGTGTTTTCCCCCCCACATGAATATGATGGATACAAGCCTAGATTCATATTTATGCTGGTTACAGGAGTGTAATTTCAGTTTGCCATCAGTGCTGAAGATTTCTTATGGGCAGGTAAAATTTGGGGTGTATTTTTGGTGAGCTCCAATAAAACTCTTTAACAATAATAATAACATGGATGAAAGTAGTAAGAGATTCACAATAGAGTCACAGAAATAGCGTAACTCAATTGCTGTGCTTTTGAGCAGTAAGAAGAACAGGTGACGCCTACATGACCAGCCAACATGAGACCAGCCGCTTGAACAGGTGACATGACCGTTCAGCATGGTACAGGGCTGATCCATACTCCTGCAACGTGGTTCAGGGCCGATCCACAGGCATGTCGAACGCGTGGAAAAGAACACGTCACTTTGCCTAAAGCGGCAGGCCCATCTCTGAAGACCCTTCCATTATCAATCACCAAAAGTTCTCAACAGTTTCACACCTGATTCTAATAATCAAGGTTCAAAGCAAGGACTGTAGTAACTGATTAGTAGAACCAGGTGTGTAACTGCTTGGTTGGAACAAAAACCTGCACCCACACCGACCCCTTTCTGGACAAGATTGAGGACCCCTGGTCTAAAATCGAGGTTTTCCTTTCCCCTCGGGCTGGGAAGAGTCGGTGTCAAACAGCAGTGGCTTCAGCCGGCGTGGACAGTCTGGACATGCACGCACAAGCGCATTCACGCAGGCACACCTGCTTAACACGCCACCATCCTGTGGCCATCTGCCTGAAAAGAAGCGCCTACTACTAACTCTTCTCATCTCCTGCGAGTCCACCACCTCCTCCATAGTGCGATAGAGACGGCTTCGCAAACAAAAATCTCCTTCATTACACTAAACACTAAGCAAGGCTAACAGATGACCCCGTAGAGGTAAACACAAACGGCCCTGCCCTCCACCACAAACCTACCCACACTGAGGGCAATTAGCCTTCAGCTGGTCTGGGTCACCTGGTGCCAGTCACACTATAGGCCACCAGAGCAGGGACAGTTAGACTGAACAAACCCTTCACTACCGAAAGAGAGAGGGGAAGAACAAAGCAAGAACCGGAGTGACTCTTTTCTTACCCTGATCAGGATTTTTTTTAAAGCACAGGGTGTATCACTGGCTCCTCAGAGAAGAGAGGAGACATTTGGATTCAAATCTCGTCCCACTCATGAAACACTGCTGTCAGAAATGACAGCACAGCTTTTAAAAAAAAAAACACTAGTTATTCAACCCACACAAAAACAATGCAAACAAAAAAAAACATGAAAATTCCAAGACAATAAATATACAGCGCCAAATTGATAGGAAAAACACAAAACATGAATAAAACAGGTATTAATTTACAGATGAAATCCTCACCCCTGCCAACGCATAAAACAACATAAAGCATTTTAAAATAAAAATTAACCAAACGGCATAAAAAAGAAAAAAACATAAGGTCTCGCACCATAAAGAAGGCTGCTCTTCCACCGTGCTCCTGCCATGACAGTCAACCCAAATTAGAACCGGAGCAGAGACACACTGCTCCCTGCCTCGTCCTCACTGCCCACAGCCGAACACAAACACCCAGACGACACCGGCGACATACATTACCGGGCTCGCAGCGCAGGAATCCCCAGCGCTAAACGGGTCTTTCAATCAAAAACAAAAGCAAAAGGAAAAATAAAAAACACTGTATCCTGCGTGAGCTTAAAGGCGACTGAGCCAGCAGTCAGGTATTGAAGCAGGATTGCCGGCTTCTCGTCTTGCTCTCTCTCACACTGCCCCCCCCACCACCCCTCTCAGACACATGCTGCTTACTATTCAGAAGAGTGCTGCAGTCGAGAGCTCACACACACACACACACACACACACACACGCACGCACGCGCACACACACACACACACACACGCACACATGCGCGCACACGCACGCGCGCACACGCACGGGCGCACACGCACGGACGCACACACACAGTACCTCAGAGACACACCGCCTTTTTCTAACGCTGACTCTTTCTCTGGTCTTAAAGCACCACCTACCCACTCGTACTCTGTAAGTAAGTCTGTGTAGAAACGCCAAGGGAGAAGCCCAACAGCACAGGGGAGAAAAAAATGCTAAGAAATGAATCGATAAATAAATTTATCAAAATAACCCCCCCCCCCACAAAAGAGCCCCCCCCCTGTAGCATGCTGGGAAGAGAGGGGAGTGCGCTGTACCCTTCAGGTTGTAAGAGCGGGGCGTGCCAGCGGGGCGTGCCAGCGAAGCACAGGCACCACTCTCTCAGTTCAACATGCAGCGGTTAAGATCCCTGCTAAAATTAGCACACCTGGTTACGGCAGACGCCTCTGGGGGTGGTGGGGGGGGGGTAGAGGGGGAGGGGTAGTGAAGCAGTGAGTGTGCGAAAGACACATTTATGGCTGAGTGTGCGATACAGACACATTTAAGGCCGAGTGTGCGATACAGACACATTTATGGCTGAGTGTGCGATACAGACACATTTATGGCTGAGTGTGCGATACAGACACATTTATGGCAGAGTGTGCGATACAGACACATTTATGGCAGAGTGTGCGATACAGACACATTTATGGCCGAGTGTGCGAAAGACACATTTATGGCTGAGTGTGCGATAGACACATTTATGGCTGAGTGTGCGATACAGACACATTTATGGCCGAGTGTGTCGATAGACACATTTATGGCCGAGTGTGCGATACAGACACATTTATGGCCGAGTGTGCGATACAGACACATTTATGGCCGAGTGTGCGATACAGACACATTTATGGCCGAGTGTGCGATAGACACATTTATGGCTGAGTGTGCGATACAGACACAGTTAAGGCCGAGTGTGCGATACAGACACAGTTAAGGCCGAGTGTGCGATAGACACATTTATGGCTGAGTGTGCGATACAGACACATTTATGGCCGAGTGTGCGATACAGACACATTTATGGGCGAGTGTGCGATACACACACATTTATGGCAGAGTGCGCGATAGACACATTTATGGCCGAGTGTGCGATACAGACACATTTATGGCCGAGTGTGCGATACAGACACATTTATGGCCGAGTGTGCGATACAGACACATTTATGGCCGAGTGTGCGATAGACACATTTATGGCCGAGTGTGCGATACAGACACATTTATGGCCGAGTGTGCGATACAGACACATTTATGGCCGAGTGTGTGGATACAGACAATTTAAGGCTGAGTGTGCGATAGACACATTTAAGGCCGAGTGTGCGATACACACACATTTATGGCCGAGTGTGCGATACAGACACATTTATGGCCGAGTGTGTCGATACAGACAATTTAAGGCTGAGTGTGCGATACAGACACAGTTAAGGCCGAGTGTGCGATAGACACATTTATGGCCGAGTGTGCGATAGACACATTTATGGCCGAGTGTGTCGATAGACAATTTAAGGCTGAGTGTGCGATACAGACACAGTTAAGGCCGAGTGTGCGATAGACACATTTATGGCCGAGTGTGCGATAGACACATTTATGGCTGAGTGTGCGATACACACACATTTATGGCCGAGTGTGCGATACAGACACATCTATGGCCGAGTGTGCGATACAGACACATTTATGGCCGAGTGTGCGATAGACACATTTATGGCCGAGTGTGTCGATACAGACACATTTATGGCCGAGTGTGCGATACAGACACATTTATGGCCGAGTGTGCGATACAGACACATTTATGGCCGAGTGTGCGATACAGACACAGTTAAGGCCGAGTGTGCGATACAGACACATTTATGGCTGAGTGTGCGTTACAGACACATTTATGGCCGAGTGTGTCGATACAGACACATTTATGGCTGAGTGTGCGATAGACACATTTATGGCCGAGTGTGTCGATACAGACACATTTATGGCTGAGTGTGCGATAGACACATTTATGGCTGAGTGTGCGATAGACACATTTATGGCTGAGTGTGCGATACAGACACATTTATGGCTGAGTGTGCGATACAGTTCTATCAAAAACATTTTTAGCCCATTTATAAATTCCCTCGATAAGTGCTAATACCTGTACAGTCTGCATATTGCTAATCAAGCCAAAATCCCAAAAGCAGACGGGCTTTTAGAAGAAAAAAGGGAGGAGAGGGGTGTCAAGGGTGGGGTGCAGATTTTGGGAGGTGGTATGATGTATTGCTGTTGTTAGATTTAGGACGGTGGTATGACGTATTGCTGTTTGTTAGATTTTGGACGGTGATGTGACGTATTGCTGTTTGTTAGATTTTGGAAGGTGATGTGACGTATTGCTGTTTGTTAGATTTTGGAAGGTGGTATGACGTATTGCTGTTTGTTAGATTTTGGATGGTGACGTGACGTATTGCTGTTGTTAGATTTAGGACGGTGGTATGATGTATTGCGGGATGTCAGAGCGGTCTCTTTGTTCAGAGAAGTGGGCTGATGCACAGGGCCAGGCGTAATCAGGATCTGGCAGACTGCCAGCACACTGCTTGCTGGCTCTGCGAGGGGGGGCATTGAGGACGTGCCGCACGTGCAGCAGGAAGAACATATTAATGCGCTCTCCAGGGCCCTCGCTGTGCCATCAATACCCACGCCCGCACAAGAAAGCCCACGCACACATGCACGCAAGAACACATGCACACAAACATGTATGCACACAAACATGTAGGCACAAACATGCACACAAACATGTGCGCTTAAAGTGCGCTTTATGTTTATTTTATCTATTATCCTGGAAGAAGAAAGCTGCACACCCATCTGGGAGCCAACGTTCTCCCCAGCGCTTGTACACTAAACACACTCTTCCTTATTGCTCTTATGCTACAATCAGCAGATGTGGCTTGGGCATATATCAGGTGCATATATACCCACGCAGAAAAGATACACCGCATATATACCGCACCGCAATCGACCAGCCTTATCTTCTATCCTCTAACGATCTCAGATGCAAGATGGTGTTCAGGACATCCTGGCTACTTCACATCTGTCATCACATGTATATATAATTACTCACGTCCTTTAGAGGACCTAACAAAGGATAAAGAGCAATAAAAACAATGCATCAGACGTGTGTGGAGGCTCTCAGATGCGCTCGGTCTCTGGCCTCTGTGCAGATGGCTCTCCGCTGAGCGAGTGCTCCCCTGAGTGAGCTCTCCCCTGAGCGAGCGCTCCCCTGAGTGAGCGCTCCCCTGCTCCCCGTACGGAGAGGGCCAGAGGGGCGGAAACGCTGTGAAGCCGAGCTTCTAAAAAGCCGCCTTTCTCTACAAAGACTTTTGTGGCAAATACAAGATAAGATGCTGCTAGTCAACACCAAGCTGGTCAATTGAACAGACACGCCCATGAGGAGTGAACATGGATAGAGCCCAGCAGCTATGCACAGGGCACAATACATATTTAGCAAAAGATGCCTTTGGTATCATTCATTTCACACAACCGTGGAACACAAAAGCTCAATGAACTGTTTTTAAAAAGGGGGGCGAGGTTTCCTTTTGTCCCCCCCCCATATAGAGTCTGAAAAGGCAGCTTCAGGGTGTGCCTAAGCTGGATTAAAGTAGGTTTAAAATATCGCCGTGCGGAGCTGGAATCTTCAATCTTCTCTTTACATAATGGCAGCGGTCACACAAGACCGCCAAAGCCAGCGCTGCAAAGATCAGGACACGACTGATGCTCTGAATAAAAGGAGTCTGTGTGCCCTGCCCCTGGTTACAGAAGCTTGATAACAGGCGTGTCTCGCCGATACAGCTGAACAGGTTGCTTTGGCACACTCACCTTTAGGCTTGACTCGTAGTCTGTGTTAACTTTAAACATCAGCCCAAGTCGCAGGTGGATTTCCTTGGCCCGTGAGAAGCTGGGGTCGATGTAAAGCACCTCCTGAAATGCTTTAATCGCCCTGAGAGACAGAGGGGGGAAAGAAGAAGAGGTTACTGTGGAGGATAACAGCACTAAAACAGAGAAACACACAGTAAAAACAGCCTACAGGACAAAAGGGCACTACCCAGGTACCTGCAGGGATCAACCACAGCACAGAAGAGAAACCCAGCGCTTCTGACCCAACCCAAATCTGTCATTAACATTTAAAGCCCGCGACTGACGGCGGGATTGGCGGTACGTGGATCCCTCTCTCCATCTCATTTCCTACAATCACACTTCCATGGTGGAGTAGGCGCCGGTGTTGCCGTGGCAACACTCCCAACACCGCCAATATCAGGGCCGGGGTAGTGACAGACTGCAGGTTAAAACATGGGGGGGGAGGGGAGGGGGGGGCTTGGCGCCGAGACAACAGGTGCTGGAGCCTGATCAGGCCCTCTGTCTACCGTCGCCCTCTCTGGCTCAACACGTGCAGCACACCCAGCAGGAACGAACCCATTGGCCCCACTGTTCCGCCACTCCCCCCTCCCCCTCCTCCCCGCTGCACAGACCGACTCTGTTGGCAGCGTTACTCTGCAAGAAAACGGACTGGCTCTGGAGCTGAAGGAACTGAAAAGGCCTGATGGCGGTTTTAACCGTTCATGGGTCGGCCGCGGCGGACGGGAGAATCAGCCTTTCATCGACTGGCCGCCTTTGTCTACCATTTTAAACTACAAAGGGTTATACAATTCATTTCTGCTCTTATTTGTGTATCTATATATCCAACCACATTTGGCAAGATAAAGAAAGGGAACATTAGAGAGATAAAAGCAAACAGACGGTACAGAGGCATAGGAGTGATCATTTTCGAAATAATACCAGATAATATTTATCTCTCACATCTGTACCAATGCTAAACAAAGGCTGCAAGTTAAAATGGGAACAAGAGAGGCCTATAAAAACATGTCAAACAATAGCTGCTTGTTGCTGCTCCCTAATGTTTCCACCTTGAGAGTTAAACTACTCTTTACAAACAGACGGTTTTAGAGCATTTATCACTCAGGGATTTAAATATTGCTTAGGAAAATGGCAATAATCAACCGTCTAGACAGTAGACACAGTAATCTATTTTCATCCAAATCCATTCAGATCCTATTAGGAAGCAGAAAAAACCTTCAGTTTGTATTGCGATACAAATTATGCCCCATATGCTGCCATTTTGATAAACTAATATGCTTATATATCAACATTAACAATAGTGTTTTTTCTTCCTACAATCTAATTTCAGTCAAAAGATACCAGTAAGCTATACCCAAGGCTGTATTGTCAATTAAAACACTCGAAATCACTTTAAATATATTCAGACACGTATAACCCATATTAAGATAGGTAAGTATAACTATCTCAGTATTCAGACAGGTAAGTATAACTATCTCAGTATTCAGACAGGTAAGTATAACTATCTCTGTATTCAGACAGGTAAGTATAACTATCTCAGTATTCAGACAGGTAAGTATAACTATCTCAGTATTCAGACAGGTAAGTATAACTATCTCTGTATTCAGACAGGTAAGTATAACTATCTCAGTATTCAGACAGGTAAGTATAACTATCTCTGTATTCAGACAGGTAAGTATAACTATCTCAGTATTCAGACAGGTAAGTATAACTATCTCAGTATTCAGACAGGTAAGTATAACTATCTCTGTATTCAGACAGGTAAGTATAACTATCTCAGTATTCAGACAGGTAAGTATAACTATCTCTGTATTCAGACAGGTAAGTATAACTATCTCTGTATTCAGACAGGTAAGTATAACTATCTCAGTATTCAGACAGGTAAGTATAACTATCTCAGTATTCAGACAGGTAAGTATAACTATCTCAGTATTCAGACAGGTAAGTATAACTATCTCAGTATTCAGACAGGTAAGTATAACTATCTCAGTATTCAGACAGGTAAGTATAACTATCTCTGTATTCAGACAGGTAAGTATAACTATCTCAGCATTCAGACAGGTGATTATAACTATCTCAGTATTCAGACAGGTAAGTATAACTATCTCAGCATTCAGACAGGTAAGTATAACTATCTCAGTATTCAGACAGGTAAGTATAACTATCTCTGTATTCAGACAGGTAAGTATAACGATCTCAGTATTCAGACAGGTAAGTATAACTATCTCAGTATTCAGACAGGTAAGTATAACTATCTCAGTATTCAGACAGGTAAGTATAACTATCTCAGTATTCAGACAGGTAAGTATAACTATCTCTGTATTCAGACAGGTAAGTATAACTATCTCAGTATTCAGACAGGTAAGTACAACTATCTCTGTATTCAGACAGGTAAGTATAACTATCTCAGTATTCAGACAGGTAAGTATAACTATCTCAGTATTCAGACAGGTAAGTATAACTATCTCTGTATTCAGACAGGTAAGTATAACTATCTCAGTATTCAGACAGGTAAGTATAACTATCTCAGTATTCAGACAGGTAAGTATAACTATCTCTGTATTCAGACAGGTAAGTATAACTATCTCTGTATTCAGACAGGTAAGTATAACTATCTCAGTATTCAGACAGGTAAGTATAACTATCTCAGTATTCAGACAGGTAAGTATAACTATCTCAGTATTCAGACAGGTAAGTATAACTATCTCAGTATTCAGACAGGTAAGTATAACTATCTCAGTATTCAGACAGGTAAGTATAACTATCTCTGTATTCAGACAGGTAAGTATAACTATCTCAGCATTCAGACAGGTGATTATAACTATCTCAGTATTCAGACAGGTAAGTATAACTATCTCAGCATTCAGACAGGTAAGTATAACTATCTCAGTATTCAGACAGGTAAGTATAACTATCTCTGTATTCAGACAGGTAAGTATAACGATCTCAGTATTCAGACAGGTAAGTATAACTATCTCAGTATTCAGACAGGTAAGTATAACTATCTCAGTATTCAGACAGGTAAGTATAACTATCTCAGTATTCAGACAGGTAAGTATAACTATCTCTGTATTCAGACAGGTAAGTATAACTATCTCAGTATTCAGACAGGTAAGTACAACTATCTCAGTATTCAGACAGGTAAGTATAACTCTCAGTATTCAGACAGGTAAGTATAACTATCTCAGTATTCAGACAGGTAAGTATAACTATCTCTGTATTCAGACAGGTAAGTATAACTATCTCAGTATTCAGACAGGTAAGTATAACTATCTCTGTATTCAGACAGGTAAGTATAACTATCTCAGTATTCAGACAGGTAAGTATAACTATCTCAGTATTCAGACAGGTAAGTATAACTATCTCTGTATTCAGACAGGTAATTATAACTATCTCTGTATTCAGACAGGTAAGTATAACTATCTCAGTATTCAGACAGGTAAGTATAACTATCTCTGTATTCAGACAGGTAAGTATAACTATCTCAGTATTCAGACAGGTAAGTATAACTATCTCAGTATTCAGACAGGTAAGTATAACTATCTCTGTATTCAGACAGGTAAGTATAACAATCTCAGCATTCAGACAGGTGATTATAACTATCTCAGTATTCAGACAGGTAAGTATAACTATCTCTGTATTCAGACAGGTAAGTATAACTATCTCAGTATTCAGACAGGTAAGTACAACTATCTCAGTATTCAGACAGGTAAGTATAACTCTCAGTATTCAGACAGGTAAGTATAACTATCTCAGTATTCAGACAGGTAAGTATACCATCACAGTATCTGAGAAGCCAGACATGTCAAGTAAAACCTGTACTAGTAAAAGGGGACGGGAAGTTAGACAGCAAACTCTTCCCCTTAATTACTCGAAATGTACGCATGCGCTTTTCAACATCGGGGGGAACAGGCAGGCAGACAGCCAGCCAGTTACCCACATTCAAACGTTTAAGTGTGCACGCTCTGCGTCCGAGCAAAGAGAAAGCTCTAATAATCAGACAGGCTACAACAGTTATGAAAATAAGCAGTAAGAAAATGGGTGCGAAACTGTCCACAATTTGGTACGTACTGGTTATGCAAGTTCGGTCATATAGACAGCTACCAGAGGTTCTTGGCAGATAGCTATCAGTTACTCCAGCGACACAGAGGTTCCCTGATGGTAGAAACTCTTTCACATGAGCCATTTCCACAGATTGCAGCAAAGCGTTTAATATGCAACAAGCATTGGAGGAGGATCTCGTACGATTTATCAGCAGAGGAAATTATCACCAGTGATGCTGCATCCAATATCTGAGTATGTATTATTTTACAAGATTAACAGTTATCCTGACTGTGAAAACACTACTGCATTTAAGCATCAGATATTAAATTTGGCAAAGTGTTTTAATAGTCAAAATTTTTTATATTTGCACCTTTTGATTATATTTCAATAAATTCTATTTGCACTACAGCAATAAGGCTGATGACAAAATATAATAAACACTTTTGTTTTTTTTGATAACACTTTATAAAAGACTGTAAAACAAAGACTAATGTATTACAAATCCAGACAAAAAAGGTTTTTAAAAAAAACCGAGATCTCACTTCCTAGCCAAAACTTTTAATTGCCAAAACTCCATAGCCTCAAAAGCAAGGTTGTAATAATCAGCAATACAAGCATGTGTGTTCTGTAAAAACTGTGTGTTCATACTGTGCAAAGTAACTGCACTGTCTCTTTAAGGCCCTGGCCCTGGATACAGGCAACGCTCGAGACCGGGGCCCCCGTCGCAACCTAGTTACGGCATTCCAAAGCCTGACTCCGCCTCCTCGGCCTTGAAGTCTCCCGTGCTGTCAATGTGCCAAGTATACATAGCAGTGCTCACTCTGGGTGGCGAGTTCCTGGTGGAGGCGGGGGGTAATGGGTCATTTAAGTTCATCCCAAAGCGTATGGACACTGCTTGGGACAGGAAGAGAGGAATATGGAAGAGTACATGTGACCGTACTGGAATTAGAAATGTACTATAATGTACTACTATACCATAGTATATTAGTAATGCCATAAGCCTGGTATTATGGATAAAGCCTAAAGAAATCCTTGTTTTTTTCTTTTTCTGGTGAATGAATTGGTTTTAAAAATTATGAAGAAATGACAGGACACACCTCTTAGTGCCTGTGTCCATCTGGAAGCTTTGAAATGCACCTTAATGCTTTACCACTCGTACACGCTCACGCATGCGCACACTCGCACACACTCACGCACGCGCACGCACGCGCGCACACTCACGCGCGCACACTCACGCGCACACTCACACACTCGCACGCACACTCACGCACACACACTCACGCACTCACACTCGCACGCACGCTCGCACGCTCACACTCACACGCACGCACTACAGCAAAAAATATGTCCAATGGGGTAATAACAAACCAATGAAAAGTCCCACTCGTGTTAGGACGGTTACCCTGGCAACAATCTACAGTTGGCTGTGTCTAGTTTCCAGCTTTTGGACTTTACCTTACCATCCTTTCTGAGAAAGCCACATACTTACAATGACTCAACAGTGCCCCTCATATCGATGTTCAAAGAGCCTACGTGTAGCCTATGTGTAAAGCTATGAAAATGCAAGCCACTGATTTTGCAGAAATCTAAAACAGGAACTAGCTTGAGAAAAAAAATAAAGAAAGCATGCAAGAGGATTTAGCACATTTCAGTATAGAATTCAGAAGCAATGTAAACATCTGCAGCCAGCCCCCCCCCCCACCCCCCCGCTACTGCTGAAGAATATTCTGCATAACTGACCCGTCCCTCGCATTCCCTGGAAAGATCAGCACGGTATTCCTACCTTCTCTGTCCAGAGTGGCCATCTGTAGAGGGCTGCACTGGCCTAGACAGGGGAGAGGGAATCTATAGTAGTCAATTCCAGGAAATGTCACAGCCAACTTTCCTGTCCAACAAACCCTCAAAGCATCAATCACTTCCCTTTCTTTAATTATAGCTGGGTCATGTACAAATTCAGGTGCCAACTACACAATTGTTAATTATCAACTTAACGTAAACTTAAACTTAAACCTACAGCATATCAAAACTTTATAAACATTTACAAGACCTATGCTGAGTTTGTTGGGAAGTGCTCATTTTAAACTGTATCCAATTGTCATTCAGTCTGACCATAAATACATTTTCACCCTCAGTTTTAAGTAAGATTACAGTTCTTACTGAGATTACAGAAAGCAAAGAGAAAATGCAGTATTCACGCAGTAACCGAAACCACATATTAACTGTTGTGAAATTTAAAACTATATCTAGGGATACGAATAAAAATGGACCCATTTCTAAGATTATTATTTATTTATTATTACAAACACATTTACTCTGTCACAGTTTATGAGATTGTTTACAGCAACAACCAATCCCAACACAGTGCTAGTATACCCCCGTAACAACTACATTTAAAGACGTAAAATTTATTTCAGAAAACGACCTACCAAAAACATACCAAAACAGGTAAATGCATTTTAGGAGTAGGCTAAGAAGTAAATAACTTTTGAATTCAATGCACCAAATCATGGTACACTCCTTGAATTAGCGTCCAACAAAGATGGAGATGAGATCATTAAAATTTTATATTTTCATTTTCATAAACGTGGATGCTACATCAAGGTTAAAGGCCTGATTCCATTTTCCAAATACTCTAATTTAACCCTTCTCCAACACCAGCCTGAAAATAAAATGGTGACTGTACTTGAACCTCTTGACTACAAGCATAGTCCTGGTCTCTTCTGCAAGGTAACCCTGACAAGTGTGTTTTCCAAGAGTGGGAATTACTGAAACAATGTAACAATGTAACAGAAGCACAAACACAATGGAACTTTTTCTCGCCTAAAAGTTTTTTAATTTTTTTTTGCTGGGGTAAGGATCCCGACTTTAGTGATTTGTGTCATCTGGGGATTTCAGAATCATCGTTTTGATTTTTTTATAAAATAAGGAATTGTTGTCGCCCTAACATTGGAATCGCAAAATAGTTTATAGAGTTTTAACACTTGGCATATTGTGTTACCAGATATCTCGAGAACTTAATCATAAAATTTTTTTTTTTACAAACCAGCAATGATTGCAAATTAAACCACTTCTAGTTAAGGGGTTAAGCTTGTGTAACCTGGACCTGAACACATACCATATTCCTAAGAACCTTGCACTAACTACCGTCACGTTCAAGAAGCCATTGTTAAGACATCTCTTAAGGATAAACAGGTAAAAACACCATGAGACCTCGCAAAAGCGTTATGTTCCCCACAGAACACAGACCAATCCTACTCCACACTGCACAGTGATTTTTGTACAGAAAAATAAAAGTTACTGCTGCTGAAAAGAGACGTATGAAATGTACATATGGACACACGGCACAGAAAGGGATCTAAACATTGTGCAAATAATCCCTTGTCTTGAATGTCCTTATTTCAACTTTCTCGACTTCCCCTGCAGGTGACGCAACAGTTTCACAGCTCTGAAGTGAGGATCCCTGGGAAACGAGTGCAAATCAGGACAACAAACCCGTCGCTGGCGTTTGCAATATTTCTTTCTTTTCTGGGTTGAAAATTGTTCGCTCAAAAATGACGTGCCCCGCCCAAAAATCCAAACCGCAATTGATAAAATGTGAATAAAACTCTGGAGTTCTGCCAAATTCCCCTTCTTGAAGGTTAAGCAGTGATATGCCCAAGATAACAAATCCTTCGTTTTTCTTTTTGTTTGTTTTATTTTTTGGCATTTAATCAGTTCCCCTGTCAGCGCCGCCCTAAGGCTAACAACTTTACTTCATACCCCCCCCCCACCCCCCCCCCCCGCCCTAACACCCCCCCTTAAGCTGCAGGGGGAGTGGTAATCATAATACATGACAGAGACAGTTATGATAAAAACCTTTAAGTGATGTTGGTCTATATTCAATCTAACCGTAACCGTAGCGATCTAAAATTTATTTAAAAAACTGGGCAGATACAGACATTAGGAGTCAAAGGTTAAAACGACTGAAATGAAAAACCATGCGATGAAGAAAGTCGGCGAACGCGGTAAAGCGACGCACATAACTGCCTATGCAGACGTCTCGTCTGGAGAGAAAGACAATAAGACCCATCTGGCCATTCTATAAGAAAGCAGGCGCTAATGGCAAACTTTGTTATGTACAGCAAGCATTTCCATTTCCATACAGCAGTTCCCCGAGCGATGTTCGATCACATGAAAAGTTAGCTCTAACGAAAGCCAAAACATCAACAAGGTGCCAAATTCTCAATTACAAAACCAGCTACATCCCCATTACATTTAGCCATTTAGCAAATGTTCTCTTTCAGATCAATTCACAGATTACATTGCCTGCATATAATCCGTTTATAGAGCTGGATATTTTACTGAAACAGCTCATGTTAAGTGCCTTGCTCAAGAAAAGAACGGTAGCGCTTCAGCTGGGAATCAAACCTCCAAACTAGGGCTGGGCGTGATACCACAACGATACTACTAATATTTTCTGAGCTCAATAACGATCATCGTCAACATGTGGTGCATTGCCTTTCTTTTGGTCTTTTTCTCTTCAATTTTTTTTATATAGAAAATAGCAAAGCTGACACTATATTAAAGGGGTTCACTCAAAAATTTAATTAAGCTTTGTTTTTACTTACCCGGAGTGCTATCTATTCATTCAGATAGTTTCACTGAGATTTGACGCTGCTCACCCTGTAATCACCCTGATACAATAGACTCAACGGGACCAATGTTTGCGGCGCTCAAAGCGCCAAAAACGAACATTCTAAAAACTCAACAGCAATGCTCTTTACAAATATAATGACATGGTTACTCACAAATAGGGCTGCCCCCAACCAAAGATTTGCTTCGTCGACCTGTAGTCGTCAGTTCAAACCCATAGTCGACGTACCGTCGCACATTTATAATATTAATTGAATTATTTAAATATGTAATTTTGAGCATCAGAAAATGGTTTTTGACTTCCATCTGATCTGTAGCCTAGTAAGTTATGACAGAGAAATACAAAACCTGGCCTGCACTGCCTATTAACGGCATCGGTTTGCTTATGGCCCGTGCTGTAGGCTATTCACGGCATCGGTTTGCTTATGGCCTGCGCTGTAGGCTATTCACGGCATCGGTTTGCTTATGGCCCGCACTGTAGGCTATTAACGGCATCGGTTTGCTTATGGCCTGCGCTGTAGGCTATTCACGGCATCGGTTTGCTTATGGCCTGCGCTGTAGGCTATTCACGGCATCGGTTTGCTTATGGCCTGCGCTGTAGGCTATTCACGGCATAGACAAAGCGGTAAATGAATGTGTCGGAACAACAAGCAATGAGACATTTAACATGGTTATTTTTATTTCCACTCTGTATAACAACGCACAACTTAAAAATAGTGATTAACTAAATAAAAAAGCAGCCTTTTGTCCGGTGATATGAAAGAGCAAAAATAATGTAGCAAAAAGAATGTAGCTAAAACGTCACGGTTATCAAAACTAGATGGGGGGGGGGGGAAATATTTTATTTTCTTTTTAAAATGCAAATAAATAGGCTATACATTATATAAACAAATAAATAAATAAAAAACAGCAAACTGAAACACTTAAAAGAGAAATATCAGCAACAGACCAAATTAGGCAATCTATATTATAGCAACGTAAGAGTGTGTTTCAGCCTACTTGTGACCAGCGAACCTCGTCACAACAACACGAGTTTGTTGACGTTGCTCGGGAAAAAGTGAGCTCCGCGTTTTGCTGACAATGAAGCCGGCCTTTCTGAAGATGCATAGAATTATAGGTGAATTGTTGCTTGCCGTTTACATTTAACTTTTTTGGGGTCATCCTTTAGACGCTCGAAATGCTCGCATTCTTTAGATTTTCTCCCACATTCTATACAACTGATCTATTCCCTTAATTAATAGACACCAATTGTTCGTTACAAGGCGCACGTCTGTAATTAATAGTTCCACTTTCACGTTTTTTCACACTGCAACGATTCGACCAATTAAAATTTTGGTCGACCAAGTTCTTTAGATCAACTAATGGTTTAGTTGACTATTTGGGGGGCAGCCCTACTCACAAACATCCACAAACCTTGTTCTGCACGGTTTTCTGCAAAAACGACTATTGAATTTGTGCGAATATACAGTCGCGAACTTCCGTGTGTGGATCAGAGGTCGCGCTAGGATTTTAAACTTCCGGCCAGAATGTCCGGAATGATTAGTTTGTCGGACATGATAAACAACGACAGGCAGGTGCATTTAATGGCGTGACTGCGTGTGTAATGTTTTCTCAACAAAAGAAGCTGTCTTGATTTTGCATCATTAGTTTATTAGAACCCATTTTCTTCAGAATAACGAGCAATAACCTCATTTTGAATAACAATTTTAACATTTCTTTACTCCAAGGCAAATTGCAGAGTTGCCGAAGATGCTATAAGAAAAAGAGCCAGCAATAACACGTGACAATTGGGATCCAACCTAACGTTAACAAACAACGCTTTCGGAAAATTCAGACCAAAACAGTGTAGGTTATTGATTTAACAAGGAAAGAAATGCTGATTATATCAAGATCATAGCCTATTAAGTTCAAGTAGCCTATGCCTACTGACTTTTTTTACCGGCCCAAATGTCCGGAGGGAATTACATTTTCCGCCTTTGTCATAAAAAAACGGCCAAAACCGGCAATTGTCAACCTAACGTGACCCCCGGTGTGGATATCTTGAAAACTGGTCAAATCTCAGTGAAACTATCTGTATAGATAGATAGCACTCCAGATAAGTACAAACATAGCTTAAAGGCATACTGAACTTTGTTAGAACATAATATTGTATAGCTACCTGGCCCGATACGAGTCGTAATATTCACACACATCTTCATGACTTGCTCCTTGTTTGCCGATAGAAAACCGTTACTGGCGCAAAAACGAAACAAGAAAGTTCCTCATAAGCCAACAACCAGATGGTTGGAAAAAGTGTAAAATATCATGAATGGAGCTTTTTATCTTTTCAAACGTTTCTGGATGTCGTGATTTTATATATTGCCATAATCCGCGTTGTTTACATTCGTTTATGCGCTAAAAGTGTGCTTTTGAAACCCGTTTCGGCATGCAATGGGAGTGCATGGAGAGGGAAAAAACATAATTCTCCGTAGACCAGTTGCTGACCACTGGAGCAAGTCATGAAGATGAGCGTGAATATTACGACTCATATCAGCGCCAGGTAGCTATACAATATTTATGTTCTAACAAGGTTCAGTATGCCTTTAATTTTATTTTTGGGTGAACTGCCCCTGTAACTAACATTAGTATGGACCATATGTCCACTGTGACATTGTATTATTCAAAACACAGTTAAACGACTTTGCATGTAGGCATGATCTAAAGGTACCATTTTAAGGTTAACCCATACCCTATTGGCTGCACTAATGGATAAGCAAGTGAGCCATTCCCATTCCTAATAAACATTATTTAGAAGAGACACAGAATGTTAATTTGGTTAATGCTCTGTGGGGGAAGGAAACGTACAATATGCCATTTATGTTTAGATGTAATAAAAGCTAAGACTATGCTACTTTCATATGCTTCCCATCAAATGTAATTTATGGAGATGAAGATTCCACCTTTATAACTGCAGAAAAATCTAAAAAGCAAATAAGCGAATAACTAAAAAGCAAAAAGCTAATAAGTTAACTTGAATATGCAAGTGTGCATTAATAAGTTTAATTTCTGGTGGTCCTTGGAATTGAAGGCTTGTGAAACAATGAGTTGCAGTTTACCCAACCTGACCTGCAAGTCATCATGATTGAAAACATTTTATAAGAATGTGATGACATTCAAAAAAAGTATTATATTAATTTTTTAAAAGTTATTAAAAATAACTGTCACAGGATTTTGTGAAACTTTAAAGATCACCCGTTTTAACTGTAAATATTTAGAAAAAACTAATTTTGTTCAACCAAGCAGGTGATGGGGGGGGATGTAAAGATCTGTACGAGCCTCGATGAGGCGTGCCTTCTTTGAGGCAGCGTATAAGTATCACGCTTCTGCATGTTGATTTGGTTCTGTGCTGTCTGCAAATTCATATTTCACAAAAATCCGATCCACATTCAGCCTTCAAAATGTCCACTTAAATGCAACCAAATGACAGCATATGGGATGCAACAAGTATCTGGTAATCTTGACTGGTACCCTAGCACAGTCTACAAGTATTATGGCTCTCTCATGGCTTGCATTACCATTTTGCAACAAACCTTAATAGTCATGCCCTGACAAACAAAATATGCAAAATATTCAGTTAAACTGCAGATGAGAAAGTACTTACCACTGAAACGCATTGTAATGGAAGTAAACCAGACCAAGGCCATATAAAAAGGCAGCATTCTGCAAAGGGAGAAAGAAGGAACATGTTAGAAAGACTCGCAAAAAAACAACAACAAAAAAAGCATTTACACAACCATATTTCAACCATTAACCATGATTTTAATTTGGCTACTATACTTCTACCACAAGGGTATGTGGCTGAATTGCATTGAATTGCAATGAAGCTTCAATCTGCTATGATAAACGTTTAGAACAGGGATCCTCAATATCATCCAGAAAGGGGCAGTGTGGTGCAGGTTTTTGTTCCAACCAAGCACTAACACACCTGATTCTACTAATCAAGGTCATTAGCAAAGACTCCAGTGGTTGATCAGTTGAACCAGGTGTGCTACTGCTTGGTTGGAACAAAAGCCTGCACCCACACCGGCCCTTTCTGAATAAAACCGAAGAGCCCTGGTTTAGAGCGATATCCGTTAATGCCCACATTTACTCAGTATGTGCACTTTAGGTCATGTAATGTGACACAAAAGAATGTGAGAAATTAAGGCAGTGAGGTTCCTGGGATTTGGGGGGCCTTTGTGGGTAAAAAAAATTCAGTTAGACCCGTCGAAAGCAAGACACACACACACCTGAGAACTCCACCAGAACCCGAGAAACAGCCGGCCTGCGGTCAGGCATACCAGTGTATTTATCTCAAACAATCGCCGGGAATTGTTCCAGCCCAATACATAATGAGCACTCGACCAAATTAACGCATTGGCAAAAATAAATCTGTACAACTCACCGTCTTCCAGTCAAGGTCTTCCATAAATCAAGCGCTCGCAATGTTTTGCAACTACAAATGTGTTCAGGCAAGCAGTGCAGGGATGTAATTAAAGCGCTATAAATCATGTGATCGTTGGAAAGGATGACTGGAAGGTCACTTCCCCCATAAACGTGCAACCAAACACGGGCTGGCCAGGGCGCCACTTAAAGAGGAGATAAGGTGAAAAATCATGGCTTTCATAAGTTTGATGATGAATACGGATACGTGTAAATATACACTCAGATAAGTCGGTAATACACTGAACGCCCACTGGTGTTTCTCCAGAGAATCCACAGCGTAATTGAACACATTCGAGGGCACACTGCTGTGCAGCATCCAAGCTGTGGGGAAAAAAACCACACTTCTTCCTTTTCAGAACAAAAATATGGCTAAATGGGGCTAAATGGGGCTTTTAAAAAAATGATACAAAGTTGAAGCAATAAAGGATACAATTAAGAAAGACAAAATTGCAAAGAAAATAAGAAAATAATTAGCATGCATCAAAGTCTGCTCTGATTTCCACTGAGCATCCCAGAGCGTTTCATGTCATCTACAAATCAGAAGTATATCTGCGAAGCCGACGTTACCATGACAACAACAACAACAACAACAACAACGACAACAACGACAACAACGACAACGACAACAACGACGAAAAACTGACATTAAAACTCAGGCTTATGGATCGTACCAGAAATGTCAAATGTCAAAAACCCTGATGTGAACTAACCACAAATGCGAGCCACCAATTCTCGTTTCACCTACATAAGGGAGCCGGTGACTCAAAACTAAAAACCACAGGAACACCGCTCAACCACATCGTCATCGCTCTGAGCTCCAAGACCTACACTACAAACACTACAAGACATGCTTTTAAACGGATTTCACGGTATCGCGGCTGCTTTTTGGACAATAACAACCCTGTCGCAATGTGCATGGCTGAGTCACAGTACACAACACTATATGCACAAGACTAGGGAGCCAACAGAATAAAGCAGGGGGCCACGCTACGTAAAAGGATAAATGTGCATAGCAGTATTGAATGCATACATCAGTAACAATGGTTTTTGGTCCAAGAGCAAAAAAAAAAAAAATAAAAAAAAATAAATAAATAAATAAAAACGACAGGTTTCTTATTTGGACGGAACAGCATAAAAACATTTTAGCATGTCTGTCAGTTTCAATCCAGTGTTTCCCCTTTAATGCCGCCTCGCTGAAAAATATGAAACGACATTACTTAAACTAATTTACTATCATTTAAAAACCAATAGAAAAGTTGCTCGCCTAAGCGCACCAGCGTGAACAGTCTTCAGAAATGATGAGCGATTCAATAGATTGGCGGAGTGCATAAAATGAGTGTTTTGTTTGGCTGTAGTCTCACTATGATTGGCTGCTTGGCCACGCGCAGACAAATAGATTTGTTTGGGTTACTTTACCTCAGGAAAGCGAATAACGAACCTAACTAAACGCTAATGTCATCTTCAGCTAATAAGAGGAGATTGCCACCAGACATTGTGAGGAAAAGATCTGTCAGTTGAAATCAAATGTCTCTTCCATCGTGATGCGCTGGGTTTGCGTTCTGATGTTGAATGAAGAATGTGGAGGGGTAAATACCAGATTGGCTCTACAAAACCTGGTTATTGCATTTTAACGCTTTTAAAGTTGTCATAAGACGACCCAACTTCATAAAAAGACTGCTGTGAAGACGACCGAAGAGAAACAAACCTTCACAGGTTTCATCTTAATTTATGAAAATCTACAATTCAAGAGTCGGCCCGTAATTTCACCTTCAGGGAGAAGCAGTACATCAGAGACGAGCCCCGTACCCAGCATCCTCAGCGCGGGAAAAGATCCAGCATGTCTCCTCCTCAGAGACGCCCGTCACAGACACGGCACGCGCACTGTTCTCACCAACCCCTAGGTGTCACTGTTCATGGACCGCGTGGCCAGTCACCTCCTTCAGCTCTGTGCACCATCTGACTAGGCTAGCGTCAGGCTCCAGTTATATGCATTACATTTACATTTCAGCAGTCTTACCCGGAGAGACTACAGGATTTATAGAGTTTGCCGTTTTTAAGACCTTAAGAAAATCCTTAAAAAATCCCCAGTCTTTGCCTGATCGCTGTGTGCACTCGCCTCCGACGGAAAGAGACTCAATCACAGCTCTCCCAATCCGGTCTTAACATAATGAGTGTCATCAATGCATGGCATGGGATACACAGTTAATGTACATGATTTAGACGTAGTATAATGAAAGAATTTAACCCACTTTAAGTCCCTCCATCTCACCTTTGTAAACAGTCCAATGTTTCAAATGTCTCCAACTAAAAATGTTCTACTGAACATTAAACCAGGAGGTAACTAAATTAATTTGAGGCAATAGCACGCCAAACTGACAGTGAGCATGAAATACCAGCATGTTCTTCCCAGAGCAGCCGTTATCTGCGCTTCACGGCGGGGACAATTGTTCTTTTACTGTCTTCAAGAGACAAACAATCCCGTTCTTACTGCGCGGAGAACAGCCGAGAACAGTTTCAAAGAAACAGGCCTATACCACACCCGCAACAACAACAACAGGCAATCAAAAGTGTAATTTGAAAGGCGGGGATGCAACCATGTGCGGTACTGCAGTCACAATCTTACGCAACCCTGGCTCACACATTCAGAGAGTCCGAGAGAAAAGAAAAAGGAAGGGGGAGGGGTCACATGTATTTTTAGTTAACATCACTCACCATCGGTTACATCTAATCATTTCTTTAAAGATACGCTTTCACTGCCAGCAGTTGCAGGTAATCTATCCTCCAACTGTAGAGTTTTTTTGTTTTTTTGGTTAATCTACCATGTTCATGTTTCCTGTGTTATATTTCTGCCAAAGTTCACTTGCGGAGTCACGTCCAATGGCATGATTCACTGCCATCATAATGACGCATCTACAGCAATCACTGACACGCGGCCCCGGTGCAAAACTCTTCATATCACCTTACCAGTAACAGGAAGAGGAAGTGGGGCACGAGAGCACAGGCAGCTGGGTGCCAGACTCAGCAATCAGTCTGTGCAACGATAGACCGTTTGAGCAAGACCCCTCACTCAAGTCTTTACAGCAGGATTTTCATCCAAATCACTCAGGTATATAGTAGTAGTAGTAGTAGTAGTAGTAGTAGGAGTAGTAGTAGTAGGAGTAGTAGGAGTAGTAGTAGTAGGAGTAGTAGTAGT
Organism: Ilyophis sp. 1 JC-2022; assembly: GCA_022702515.1. Classification (NCBI taxonomy): domain Eukaryota; kingdom Metazoa; phylum Chordata; class Actinopteri; order Anguilliformes; family Synaphobranchidae; genus Ilyophis; species Ilyophis sp. 1 JC-2022. The sequence goes on along the minus strand of CM040398.1, from coordinate 8,476,764 downwards.
AGCAGTAGTAGTAGTAGTAGTAGTAGTAGTAGGAGTAGTAGTAGTAGGAGTAGTAGTAGTAGTAGTAGTAGTAGCAGTAGTAGTACTTGTCCTAATTCATTGTATAATTCAATTATCTGAATAATCTGACGAGCCTGTAATTCAAACGTTCTCTCTCACCTGTGTCTCCAGTGTTCCCTTTATTCATGCATCATTATTTAATGCAAATTCATAATATTCAACTTGATCATAAATACACTTAATAATATACTTGACTGGGGCCCTATTTTCACAGGTAAGGTCTTACAACTGTGCTTGTCTGGGAGATGCAGACACCACATAAACATCTACGGCCAGAGCCGGCTTTACAGTATAGGCGACAAGGCGGCCGCCTAGAGCACCACGTTGACGGGGGCGCAAATTCGGCGCCCGGCACGCCCCTTCTAAATTGTTCCGCACTTCTTTGGATTGCCTGCTGCCAGGAGCACAGCGCCTGCTCCTGTTCATAAAACAAGCGCATAGGCTACACACGCATCTCATCTTCACCGTAAGATGATCACAAAATTAAGCCATATTTCTCATGTTCTGCTTTTGCTGGTATTGTCTAATGTGTCCTTACATCTTCGCTGCGACCAGGGGTAACGTTAATCGAGAATTTCCCGTCATTTACAGATTTTTAGAAACTTTGAGGAAAAATACTAATGCCATCTGTCATTTAGACAGATAAAAAATATTTCTGCAAATGTGTTGAACACTAACTGACTGCAATAGCCTAAAAAAAATCTGTGAACAGTCTATTGTACTTCTAGCCACGCCTTGCTGTGGTGCAGTCATTGTGATTGGCGCTCTTCCTCCCTTCCTATTAATTCTAGCGAAGATTCTTCTAGTTATCGGAGTTGCATCGCTCTCTCACGTGTCATAAATTCAGCCCTTTTTTTGTTTATTTAAATAAACACTTTATTTTAAAGGTAAGTGATCGCCCCCAATTTTATTTTCAACACTGAGCAAAGACAGTAAATGAAAACGAGTTTTTTTTTTAATAAACATGTTCCGCACATTATTGCGGCTGTAAGGGTAACATGTCCTGGACTCTTCACATGTTCTTGTTACCTCACTTGCGCGTCTAATCAGAAAAGAATCTGCGCTTATTTAGTCAATGCTGAAAAACTTTTTTATTGGACTTTATAACGGGACGGTTGTAACAGAAAATATAACAGAATGTAACAGGCTAATATTGTTACAGGAAATAACTGAATATTTACCATCATGTCAATTCGCACGTGATTGCTATAACCTGGGGTTATTTATACAGGGAATTTAACAGTAGGTAAAATACGCCGAAATCTTTACTGGCATGGGCGCGAGCAGTCCGCAAATGTTACTGACATGCCAGATTTGGACGGGACTAAAATAACAGAGAGGCTTCCATAATAATTACATGACCCCACATCCCCGTAAAACATATCACAGGGCTTGAGCATTAATGTGCCTTATTTTGTTAAAAAAAAATATGGCCAGTTAGCCACTGTTACATTTTAATACATGGAAAACACTTCTATATTTTGATTCTTTTTTTTCCCCCTGCTGTACCGAAAATGTAGGCCACCGAACCGTTAAGTCATAAACATATGTAAACATTATTTTTCACGTTCACTTTTATCTTCTGGAGTAAATTATCATAAGCTAAATACATAAATTGTTTTGTATGCTCGTCTTTTTTTATTAGTATTCATTTATTTTTTAATCATCAATCACTCCCACCACGCCCCCGCGCCGCCATACAGGCACAAAAATGTAATCTTGCCGAGAGCGCCATAATGGTTTAGGACGGCGCTGTCGACGGCACTCTAAATAAGCCTACTCAGGCAATTGGTGCCGTCCCGAGACTAAACATGAGACGTTAGTTGTCTAGTTTGTGCATTTTAGCTGGATATAACCCTAAAGTATTATTTGCTATTTTGTAATTTCTTACTTTTTCTATTATAATTTGTAGTTCTCAAACTTATGTATAGACTGTACCCTTTACCCAATTACCTTTGATTACTGGTTATTTAAAATTATGGTTACAAAAATGAGAATAGCCTATTAAAAGTAACAGTAATGCTAGCAACAATTCCAATGAAGGGAATTTAATTCTTCAATTACTCTGTGAACCACCTCATTAGCTTTCAACCAACACACAGACTACTAAACAAACTGCAGAATATTCACACAACTTCAACTTTAAAATGCAAATAAAGATGGATGAATCATCAATGTTCCCCCAGTGTGAGCAATTCCCCCAAGTTCCTAAAGTGAAGAAAAGAACAAGCTCACTTATCAGCAGCTTTAAAAATATATATATATATGCGACTATAGATGCATACTGTTGTGAAAAATGCTACCGCTAACCAACATTAAGCAGCCTAATTGCTTAAATTGGCACTTAAGCATTGCCGTTGTGGGGTGCTACGCTAAACCCCATTTGTTTATTTTTCTTGAATAACAATGAAGCAATTCATCATTCAGCTCATGAACTGCTTTATTTTTAAATCAAGAAAAATAAACAAATGGGTTTTGCGTAGCTCCGCATATGATCAAACCATTAAGTGGCTTTAAAAGGCTCTTGGCCTATTGAAAAGCAGGCAACGCTGGCCACAGTTCGACAGATGCTGATGCACCTATGTGAAATACCTGGAAAGACGGCAACAGCCATCCAAACGAGCTGGAATAATTAAAACCACATAAATTGTCAATGGTCTAACTTTCCAGTGACACACACTATTCCAGTTGCCTGGAGCGACTTACTTAAGGAATGAAACCGGCAACCTCTTTAGGTTACAAGCACAGTTCCCAAACCATGACAGCACAGCGCTCGCCCCATACTACTGCCACAGTCCTACCTGCCAGGGCCCGTCACCCTCGTCAGGCTCCACTAATACCCCAATCCTCAAGCCGTCCAAGCTCCCCAAAACTCCCCTTCGTCTCCCATCACCACTTTTAACAGAGGATCCTGGGATAGCCGGATTAGTTCAGCGCTTCTGCGCAGACAGAATTTGGTATGAACTGATACTCACCTTCCAGTAGTCAGACTGTAAACTGTAGTACCTCTGGTATGCCGATAATGCTGCAAGAGACACAGGGAGAATATTAAACGCGTATAAAATGTGACATGTGAAAGCTCATCCATTTCACACAATTATACATCCGTATAAAAGACCTCTCACGCTGTACAGTCACAAAGCTGGACTCATACACACTGAAACATAGCCCTTATGGTTAGAGATGCAAGAATATACGTTTTTTCGGCCCCACCTTTGGCCGATTTCAATCAGCCAACAGAGTACCGAAATGGAAGCTATATTTATAAGAAGAAATATGCATGATGGTGTATAACAGTGATTTTCAACCACTGTGCCGCGTCAGGTGTGCCGTGGGAAATTATCTTATCCTATTAACTTCACTTAATTAGTAACACTTTTGGTTGGTGGTGTGACTCAGGATTTGTTTTTATGTAAAAAATGTGCCTTGGCTCAAAAAAGGTTGAAAAACACTGGTGTATAACATAAATACACTATGCGAAAACAAACTATCAGTATATACTCCTATATACTCCTATACCACCCCCTTGCTCAAGGACATGCAGAGGGTGTTTTCAGTCTCAAATTTCCAAAAAGGCACTTTAAAAAAATATATATTTTTTTTTTATTTTTTTATTTTTTTTTACAAATAATCTCAGAAATCTATTCCTGGTATGACTACATTTGCGACACTGCTATAGCGGGTGGTATTAAAGTTGACGACAAAAAAAACACATGACCTCTGATGCAGCATGTACAGTGCCCTCCACTATTATTGGCACCCCTGGTAAAGATGAGTAAAAAGGGTTATAAAAAAATTCCCCGTTTGGTGAATTAGCTTAATGTCACACAAAAAAAATTAGAAAAATCCAACCTTTAATTGAAGTAAATTTATTATGAGAAAAAAAAATCCCTCATCAACAAATAATTATATTTAACAAAACCATGTGTGCCACAATTATTGGCACCCCTGCATTTATATATAGAATAAAGTAATCATTTTTAATATTTGGTCGCATATCTTTTGCACGCCATGACTTCCTGATGTCTGTGACAACAACATCAAAAGACTCTTGATATCTTATTTTCTGCTATTCTTACAAGCGATACTATAACGTCTCTGCATTTGAATGGATCTCTATGGGAATTGGGGGGTGGGACTAGATTTAGCTGTAAATTATGCTGGAACAGTATGGAATACGTGGTTGGTAAAATGTCTGTAAGTTATCAAGGGTCTGAGGTATCAAACAAGCCTCAAACCATCATTCTGCTGCAAGATATGAATGCATCACTGTAATGGTTGTTTCTCCTGACAAATTGTCCTATTGAACCCTATAGAAAAATAAGTCAGGAGAAGAAACCCTTCAAGTTACCCATCCATATCTACTGTATTTCTGGCAGCAGAGTGATGGTTTAAGGCTTGTTTGATACGTCAGACCCTTGATGACTTAGAGCCACTTAGCCAACCATGTGTTCCATACTGTTCCAGCATAGTATCGCTTGTAAGAATACCAGAAAATAAGATATCAAGAGTCTTTTGATGTTGTTGGGTCACAGACAACAGGAAATCATGGCATGCAAAAGATATGTGACCAAATATTAAAAATGATTACTTTATTCTATATATAAATGCAGGGGTGCCAATAATTGTGGCACACATGGTTTTGCTTGACATGAGGCTTAATCTTTATGGCCCTGAACATAACCAGCACAGTCTCCCAAATCATTCCAGTTTGGAGAAAGCCTTAGGCGACTACCCACTGTTTGCCAAAGTAGTGTTCCAGTTACCAACAAAGCTTTAAAAGAACACAATGTGAATTTCTCAATTGGCTCGTGAGCTGGTGGGAAGCACATTCGCTCCAAAAGACTGTTCAGTTTCCCCAGCAAAGCCATATCGGCAAGGCATGTTTGCTGCATAACCTCCCCCTTTTGGCAAGAGTATATTATTTACAGTATATTAATGTTTTACTGCAGTTTTATGCGCTGCATATAGCGCTGCATATAGCGCTGCATATAGCGCTGCATATAGCGCTGCATATAGCACTGCATATAGCGCTGCATATAGCGCTGCATATGCCTTGTTCTAATCTCATAGCCTAGAATAAGCATGCACCCTTTGCTTAACATCTAATCCTTGACAGCTACAACTATTGTAATGCTCAGAAACATTAGCTTAGCGATAGCAGAAAGCAAAATTAAATATTTATAAATGCAAACACTTCCGTTTTTATTTTTTGTTTTTAAATATTTGTTTTTGTAATGGCTCGCTGTGGAAAAACAATAATAATACAAATATAATCAGCATAGTCAGCCTGAGAAACAGAACATACCCTCAGCATATTTAAACGGCAATGTCACAACGTGCTGTCAGCAGCCACCCCCACTCCCCCCTCCCCCGGGCCACACCCCCACCCACTACACGAATCATTTTCTAAGGGAAACATTGGTATTGTAAAAAAAAAACCTTAAACATTTTTCATATCTGATGATACAACAATACCTGGCAATCACACAAATAAATAAAGAATATTCACGCCTTGGCCTTTCCTATGCTTAAGGCGAGACACGGCAGGTGAAAACATCGTTTTTTGATGCACTGGTCAATTTTGAGATTTTGTGCTATTTTGCTTCCATAACATGTCTTCTTTCAGACTAGTGGAAAGGAAACGTTCAAAATACACATTTAGATGTTTATTTTACTACACTTCGTCATGCTGCGCCTGTAGATTTCGCCTAAATTCACCAAAACTTCGCATTTTAACGCAGCTTGCAGATCTGCGGTCGCTCTCTGCCCAATATCATATGAGGTACCGTTGGAAAGCTCTCAGTTTCGTGTATAATGTTATCAGATCCATATATGGTCATTTCCTTTGTATCAGCAACCAATAGTGAAAGTACGAAGGGGTTTTTCCTCCAACAACGAGCTCTCATTGGCTGGTGCAGATTTCTGACAACGTGATTGGTTCAGATGCATCACGTGCTCTGACATTCCGGACATTGCGATTCTCCGTGGGACTTGTCTAAATGCCGAAAGTGCGTATAAAAACCTCACAGAAAAGACGACAACAGTTATATAATGAAGAAGAAGATGAAATGCCTTCACAAAGTGCATCGATGCGTAAGCTGTCACTTGGAAAGCAGAAGTATTTCGACAGCGGGAGTGACCAGCGTGTCACACAGCAGTGGCTGATAGTTCATGTAGCGCGTTTGAATGAACTGATCGGTGGGTTGGTTTTTTCTCATACTCTGAGCCAGAAATCTCCACTTCAGTAGCACTCACATACACCAAACTTTCCAGTTTTATTCATATCTATATTCTGAAGGTTTTTACAGAGGGGTTTGTTGATATATAATTCATAGCCTGATTTATATCACATTTTATTCCTAAAAACATGGCGAAAATAGATTTTTTATGAGTGTTTCTGCGGGCTGTGCATGCTGTTATTTTATCAATTGTTATGTATTTTGGATGTTAATATGATGTTATGATGTTGTTGCTTAATATTTGATTGAAATTATTGAAATTGTGTCTGTAAATAGTGGTTTCCAATGAAAAATGTATGTCATTTTACTATGCAAATCTTTAAAGGCCGTTTTCTCAAAATGAGGTTTTTCTTATACTCTGAGGATGAAATCTCCACTTCAGTCTACAGTACATACACCATCCTTTACATATTTCTTCCTATGTATATTCTGAGGTTTTTTTCAGAGGGGTTTGTTGATATATCATTTATAGCCTGTTTTATGCTACATTTTATACCAAAAAACATGGCGAAAATAGATTTTTTTTGACTGTAGACAGTATTTTCTGATTTATGGGGTGATAAAAAGACATGGCCACAATCCCCTCTGACCAAAAACTTGGTTGTAATGTGTCAACATAATGAAACAATAATTTTGAATCTGGCTTCATCCAATGTTCAGATTTCTGTTCTGGAATTGTATGCAAATTAGTGCATATTTAAGTAGATAATGCCTCATTTGCATATTTAAACATAACATTTCTGAAAACTTGTAATACAAAACATTCTTGTCTTAATATAAGTAATCAACTGGGGAAGTTTCATTGTGATATCTATTAGTTAAATTTTTTACCCTAGTCACCTGCCCTGTCTCGCCTTAAAAAAAATAAGTGAATTATGCAAAAAGAAACACAGCGAACCTTAAATAACCTTATTCTGTAAAACTGTAGTATGTTCGATCCATGATGTAAAATCAAGAGTAACTGAGATTAAAACAGACATGTATAGACAAAGCTATCAAGATTAAACAATCAAAGCTGAAAGCTATAAAAAAGGATGTTGGTTGACTTCCGGTTTGACGCAACCCAAGATGGCAGCATAAATTACTAGCTCCCGATCAGCACTCGAAATAAACCCCAGAATTCGAAAGTTTAGAAATAAATAATATGTCCCAAACTAAGATGGAAATGGGGAGAAAAACAAGACGACAAAGAAGTACCATGAAACTAACAAAACAAAGCGAATTGACCAACGATGAACGAGGTGAAATAACAGACACGGAGGACGAGGAGGACGAACACAGGGAGGCCGGAGCATCTGATGAGATACGCGCAGGTTTAAAAGATATCATTAAGGAAATTCAGGACTCTAAAGCTGAACTGAAAACAGAGCTCACCACATTCAAAGAGGAAATAAAGAATGAAATTAAGGGAGAACTTGAGGAATTTAAGAGGGGCATCGACCAAAAGCTCACAGAAACAACGAAAGAGCTAGCAACACAAACCGCGAGAATTGAGGAAACCGAACAGAGAGTCGGCGAGATAGAGAGCTGGAACATGGAAGTAAGTGACGCCCTACAACAATCACTGAAACAGCAGAAAATACTGCAAGACAAGCTAACAGACCTAGAAGGAAGAAGTCGACGGAACAACATTCGTATCTTTGGCCTGAAAGAGGGAGTAGAAGGCAGCTCTGTCTCTCAATTCATAGAGCAACTTTTGAAACGCGAACTCTCCCTGCCGTCGGACACAGACTTACAAATACAACGAGCACACAGAGCTTTGGCGGCGAAACCGGGTTCTGACAAGCCGCCAAGGTCTATTGTGGTGAATTTTCTTCAATACACGATGAAAGAGATGGTGTTGAAGGAAGCCTGGAAGAAAAAAGTGCATCATCAAGACCGTCCGCTGTTTTTCGATCACGATTATGCCACAGAAGTGATCCAAAAGAGGAAGGAATATATCGACATTAAACGAGTTTTGAAAAAGAGAGGCATCCGTTTCCAGACACCCCTGACGAGAATCCGAATCCACTGGGAGTCCGGTCCGCGGACATATGAAAGCGCACGAGAGGCTGCGAAAGAACTGAACAGGAGGGGACTTGAGACCGAGGTAAGCCTACCGGGGAGAGATGCAACCAGGACGGGGATGGAAGAACGATTACAGCGAACATTGCCGTGGCAACGGGCTGGACATTCAGTGGACATTTCTGTACGAGCTAAACACAAGCTGCAGGAATTTCAGAGGAAATAATGAACAGAAATAGGTATGGCTATTTAATAGTTTCCCCAATCTAACTCTCAGGATGAATGGGCCTAACCCAGACTAATGTTGATTGCGCTCCTCAAGTTGGTTAATATATCTGATGGTCTTCTTAGTTGATAAGACTAGGCTACTGATCGGTAGAGTAGGATATTTTATCTATTTTTTCTACTAAGAGGTTGATGTGTAAGAGTTACCTGACCTTCTTAGAGAGGGGCCCCCATAGTAAATGGGATATTCCCCTCACCCTACGACCGCAACGTGGGAGGCGTGCACGCGAACGAGCACCTATGTTTGGAAGTTCAATTGTTTGTTTTTTACATTTTATGCTGCTCTATGTTGCTAGGGCTTTTTCTGTTTGTCATGGTAATGATAATAACATTATGGTTTTGAAAGTGTCATTGTGGTTGCAAGGGAAATATACACTCCCACAAAGAAGATATGAGTGATATAACGCTAGTGTCGATAAATGTGAATGGGCTTAACAATCCGATCAAAAGAAAGAAGGTAATTCTGAAGATGAAGAAGGTTAAAGCCCAAGTAATTTTTTTTCAGGAAACACATCTGTCACAGGACGAACATGAGAAATTAAAGAAATTTGGATTTAGAAACACATTTTATAGTACATTCAGACAGAGTAGTAAAAGAGGGGTGGCGACACTTATACAAAACTCAGTTAAATTTGAATGCTTAAAAGAAATTAGTGACAAAGAAGGGCGATACATTATTGTCAAAGGAAAATTAGAAGGTGAGATGGTCACATTAATCAATGTTTATGCCCCTCCGGAGAGTGACAAACTTTTTTTTAAGTCCCTATTTACAGTTATAGCATCAGAATCAGAGGGCATTGTAATGTGTGCAGGGGATTTTAACGTGATCCTGGACCATAAGATAGATACTACGAGTATGAGAAGGAACAAGAGTCACCTCACTAAACTCATGAATGCATCCTTGGAGGAGCAGGGGATGGTTGATGTATGGAGAGAATTTCACCCGTCGGACAGGGACTACACACATTACTCCGCCACCCATAATACACATTCTAGAATTGACTATGTATTTATGAATAGCTGGGATCTATGTAGAGTGAGGGACTGTAGAATTGGGGTGGCTGATATCTCAGATCATAATGCAATACATGCCATTATACATCTGAACAGTAGGCAGAAAAACACTACTTGGAGATTGAATGTAGGTGTAATGAATAGCAAAGCAATTACAGAGCAAATTAAAATGGAAATAAGGAGATTTATAGAAGAAAACAATACAGAAGAGATTAGACCCACTATTCTATGGGACACTCTTAAGGCTGTCATACGGGGGAAATTAATAGCTGTCACCTCGTTGCAAAAGAGAATTAAACGAACTACATATCTTAATTTGGCTGAAAAATTAAAGAAATTGGAAATAAATTATAGTACTACCAAGGACGCTAAATTTTTACAAGAAATAAAAGATACTAAAGGGGAAATTGACAATATTTTGGGAGAGGAGGTAGAGAAAAGACTCAGATATGTGAAACAGGATTACTATGAAGTTGGCCCTAAAGCTACCAGGTTATTGGCGAGGCGAATTAAAAAGCAACAAGCTGTAAGCACGATCCACAAGATCAGGGACCTTTGCTCTGATCAACTGAGATACGATGCTATAGAAATAGAGAACACATTCAAAGATTATTATGAGGACCTCTATACGCAACCGCCTTCTACCAGTGAAGATGCAAAAAGACAATTTCTCAACTCTCTTGATTTGCCAGCTATTGGAGAATTGCAAAACAATAATCTCACAGCCCCTATAACACTTGATGAAGTGTCTGAGGCCATTTCAAACCTTAAGGCTAACAAGTCCCCTGGTAGCGATGGCTTTCCATCAGAATGGTATCGAACCTTTAGAGAAGAACTAACCCCCCTCCTTGCATCATCCCTTAACTGGACCCTCAAAGAAGGTCACATTCCACCCTCTTGGAATGAGGCAATCATTTCTGTGATTCCCAAAGAGGGGAAGGATGCAGAATACTGTAGTAATTTCAGACCCATCTCTATCCTCAATATAGATTACAAAATATACACATCTATAGTGGCGAAAAGGTACGGGACATTTATGCCTGAACTAATTGATGAGGATCAAACCGGTTTTGTTATAGGCCGCCAAACACAAGATAGCATCAGGAGGACTCTACATATAATCAATTCGATACAAACGGAAAAAACTAGTGCTATGTTGGTAAGTCTAGATGCCGAAAAGGCCTTTGATAGTGTTAATTGGAACTTTTTATATCTAGTATTAGAGCGATTTGGATTCAATAAAGACTCGATTAATTGTATTAAAACTATTTATCAAAATCCCACAGCCAGAATAAAAATCAATGGTAGTCTAACAGACAGAATATCACTTCAGAGGGGCACTCGTCAAGGATGTTGCCTGTCACCTCTCCTTTTTGCCCTATACATCGAGCCCCTAGCACAGGCAATACGCCAGAGTGAGGAACTGAAAGGAATAGACATCAAAGGACAGGAACACCTACTTAGCTTATTCGCGGATGACATCATAGTCTATCTGGAGAATCCCAACACAGGTTTAAACCATCTGATGCACATTATAAACATATTTGGAGGTCACTCAGGCTATAGAGTAAATGTGAGCAAAACACAGATTTTGGCCTTTAATTATATCCCATCCCAAAGCATTAAGAGAACTTACCAATTGAAATGGGATTCGAAAACTATGAAATATCTTGGTGTGACCTTAACAAAACAATTGACTCATCTCTACAAAACAAACTATGAGCGGATTCACACTCAGACTAGTAGGGATATAGGGAGATGGTCAACCTTGCCATTAGACCTTAGCTCAAGAATTGAAGTGATTAAAATGAACATTCTCCCTAGGTTGCTGTATCTTTTCCAGACTCTCCCTGTTAGGATTCCTCAAGAAAAGTTTAAAATCTGGGATAAGATGATTTCGAGATTCATTTGGGACGGTAAAAAGCCACGGACGAGATATTGTACGTTACAATTGGCCAAAGAAAAGGGAGGAATGGCACTCCCAAATTTAAAAGACTATTACCATGCAGCACAACTCGGGCCGGTAATCAAGTGGTGTGACAATGATTATAGCGCCAGGTGGAAAGATATTGAGAGGGTTGTAGCTGACATTCCTATTCAGTCTTTAATTGGAAATATCAAACAAGTAAAGGAGCTGCAAGACTCATTGGATCCAATTAGTTCCCATACACTGACTATTTGGTTTGATCAAATAAAAAAATACAAACTAGAAAAGGAGGTGAGATTGTTGAGTTGGTTTGCATATGATGATAGCTTTAAACCAAGTCTGAGTGACCAACATTTCAGAAATTGGGGGAGAAAGGGAATCACAGCAATGTGTACAATAATTAAGAATGGCCAGGTAATGAGTTTTCAGGATTTGAAAGACAAATATGGTTTAGAAAATGGGGACTTCTTTAGGTACTTGCAATTGAGGGACTATCTTTCAAAGGAGGTAAAGACCACGAAAGCCTCAAATGGAGTGGTCGATGTAATGATTAGGGCGTATGATGGCACAAGATTCAAAGCGATCTCAACGCTATACCAGAATTTAAGAAACTGTGAAGCTTCCTCTACTACATACATCAAGGAGAAATGGGAGAGGGAACTGAATATTGACATTACAGAGGAAGAATGGACTGGCATGTGTGAATCACAACACACCACTACAAATTCTAGAATATGGAGGGAATTTGGATGGAAGAACCTAACTCGCTACTTTATTACACCCCAAATAAAGAGTAAACAGACGGGTTCACAGCCATCATGTTGGCGGGACTGTGGAAATAGGGAAGCGCACCACACACATATTTTTTGGGAATGTCATAAACTAAACTCGTTTTGGGAGAATATACACATAATAATTAAAGACATCTTGGGCTATGCAATACCTAGGGAAGGTAAAGTGATGTACCTGGGAAATATAGATGAATATGTAATTGAAGGGGATAGGGATTTAACCAAAGTATTACTGATATCAAGTAAAAAAGCAATAACAAGGAATTGGTATAAGACTGCACCCCCTGCTGTAGAACAGTGGTTGGAAATTGTAAGAGAAATCTGCACTATGGAAAAGATGACCTACCAGCTTAGATTAAGAGAAAATGTGTTTGTTAGGAAATGGGAGAGGTGGTTGACCTATGACTTGGGCAAGTGAGCCAATCGACACAGTACATTTCAGGATAACTGTATTCACCCTTGTAAAAATGATGTACAATATGACACCATGACTGTTTTAATTTTGTTTGTATTGTATGCAAAACCTAATAAACATTTAAGTTTAAAAAAAAAAAAAGGATGTTGGCGCGAAACAAATGCCTGCCATTAAATTCAGCCAAAGTCTTCTGCTAACACATGGGATCCCCGACGGTCTCATTTCACATGTGCTTATTGATGATATGTGCACTTACTAAATTTAATTAGCTTTTTGCAATATTTCAAGATTAACTATAAAAATTGGCAAGACAGGATGCCACAGTTTCAACTTTCACTGCTTGCCATTTGACTGAGATTGCTTCAGTGACCCTTGAATTGTGACTAAATTTCAGGACCCTTTTCTAAGTCACTTGGAGGATAAAAGTTATTTGGTTAATCAAGGTTTATTCCCATCCTGTCCTCATCAGAGCAAATTAAAAATTATTTCCATTTTGTAAGCAAAGAAGAGTCAAGTCGCTGATTTTTTTAGAGACGAGGACGTATACAGCCGTTAGAACGCAGGCATTTGCCATTCAGAAGCTAAAAGTCAAACCACATCACCTGCCTCGGGTTTATCACTGCATCCTAAGCACAGGGTTCATACAGGTTTTCTCAAGTGAAATTCAAAAACCTTTCCAGCACTTTCAAGGTAAATCATTTGAGTTTTCAAGCATATCAGCATTGTGGTCCCTGCTTGAAATTACTTTCCTTCAAAAATACAGCTTTGTGTGTGTGTTTCTGGAGCTGTGCTGACAGCAGCCTGTCTTCTCTGTGTTGTGTATGATGGGTAAACTATTAGCCAACCTCAACTTGAGGACACTTGATTCAAATTTAAAATTAAAAGTTTGGAATCAGTATCTGGCATGCATGTCCACTATCACTTTGAAATAATATTGTAGTGAACATCACAACGTTGCCATAGGTTGAGATTTGATATATTACAATATCGACAACATTTTCTATTATTATTCTTGCAGACCTTACCTATGGAAAAGCAGGTGTTCTATCCCTAAGATAGATCTTTAAAAGCAAATTGCAAGCTAACTTTAGCCAACTTGAGGCTTAAAAATGTGGAATCAAAACACGTTGAATTTTGCTACTTAGTTAGCAATATAATTAACAACAGTATGATTTCAGCTTAGCTTTATACATCGTCTGCAAGTTAACTACGTTACCCGAATAGGCCTATTATTTAAAACAGCAAGGTAAGATACCTTATCAGTTGCCACTTTGAAATAATATTTTTGTAAACATTTCCTGCAGACCTCCCAACTAGATCGATGAATGCAGTTGTATGCCGCACAGAAATGAATTTTTATTGGCTGACGAGCTCTCTCTTCTCGTCACACAACTATCTGGACGCCGACAAAGTAGCACAAAAAAAAAAAATCCTCAATAACCAAACTATGTCCATGTGAAACATACACAGTAACAACAAACATATACGCAAGTTTTAGCGCTTTGCCATTGGATGAAAAACTATCTGGATAAGAGCGCAAGCATATGCCTAAAATTAATGTGTGCCCCACTATCATTTTCATGCTTTATATGAATTCATTTGTAAATTATAAATCGCCACTAGCATTAGCAATGCTGATGTATTCATTCCCAGCTATTATTCTTGTGTGTCTTTAAAATTATAGTCTTTTTTAAATGATTATTTTATTTTGTATTTTTTAAACTTGCAGTAAGCCTTGCGTGAGGCCGGCCCAGCGAGGTAGCCACAGCCTGTAACACTCATTTTGAAGCCAATTTTCATTTCTTGACTCCACCAGGCAGTCCTGTCATTAATTTTGTCGTATGGAGGGCGAAAGCGAGTGGCTGGCTAGCTACGCTGATTGTAGCTTGCTCTGCCTGCAAGAGCAAATATTACACCAATCTCAGTGCTCAACGCTGCGCAAAGGCTAACGTTAATGGCAGTGGGCTCAGTGCGCAACAAGCACCGTCACTGCGGTCACACAAATGACGCGCACGCACGCACGCACGCGCGCACACACACACACAAGCGCACACACACACACAAGCGCACACACACACACAAGCGCACACACACACACAAGCGCACACACACACACGCGCGCGCACGCACACACACAGATACACACAAGCGCGCACACACACACACACACAAGCGCACACACACACACTCGCCTCCCGCTTCGTGCAACCTACAATCTGTACTATGTTTAACCACCGTGAATTTGGCATCGCATTTTGTTTGTCACTGCTGGTAGCACGAGGAGAGCTGGACAGGGCCGTAGAAGGGCAACAACCCAGCGGCAGGACCGGTATCTGCTCCTTTGTTGCGAGGAGGAACAGGAGGAGCACTGCCAGAGCCCTACAAAATGACCTCCAGCGGGCTACTCGTGTGCATGTTTCTGACCAAACTGTCAGAAACAGACTCCATGAGGGTGACATGAGGGCCCGACGTCCTGTAGTGGGACCTGTGCTCACAGCCCAGCACCGTGCAGCTCGATTGGCATTTGCCAGAGAACACCAGAATTGGCAGGTTCGCCATTGGCGCCCCGTTCTCTTCACAGATGAGCAGGTTCACACTGAGCACATGTGACAGACGTGAAAGAGTCTGGAGACGCCGTGGCGAATGTTATGCTGCCTGCAACATCATCCAGCATGACCAGTTTGGTTTAATTGACTTGGTGTTATAATGTGATGATTAAGTGTTCCCTTAATTTTTTTGAGCAGTGTAGTTCTTATAAAAGGAAAAAAGACAGGGAGGGGGTGAATACTCATAAATTGCAATAGCAATGAATTTTAGACTAGAAAATATGACATTTCCTATATGTAACGCCACTTCCGGTCGAAGCACCGCCTACTTCCAGTTTTTATCCGAATACAGATACAGATAATGTAGATGGACCAACAGACACAGATAAGATATAGATAGTGGCCTCACGGCACACCCCTAGTTGTTGGGTCACAGAAATCAGGAAGTAAATGGTAAATGGACTGCACTTATATAGCGCCTTTATCCAAAGCGCTTTACAATGGCCTCTCACTCACCCGTTCACACACACATTCACACACCAATGGCGGCAGCTGCCATGCAAGGTGCTAGCCTGCTCATCGGGAGCAATTTGGGGTTCAGTGTCTTGCCCAAGAACACTTCGACATGCGGACAGGAGGAGCCGGGGATCGAACCGCCAACCCTGCGATCAGCGGACGCCCTGCTCTACCTCCTGAGCCACAGCCGCCCCATGTCATGGCATGCCAAGGATATGCAACCAAATATAAAAAATTATTACTTTATTCTACATTATGTTAAACTGTCCAATATTTTTTGATGCCCAAAAATGGGGGAGACTATGTACAAAAGGTTCTACAATTTCTAAACGGTTCATCCAATATGGATGAGAATACCCTCAAATTAAAGCTGACAGTCTGTACTTCAACCTCATTGTCATTGTATCCTTTCAAACTCAAAGTGCTAGAGTACAGAACCAAAATAACAACGAGATAATCAATGTTATTCACTTCACCTGTCAGTGGTTTTAATGTTGTGGCTGATCGGTGTATATTGCTGGAGAAAAAGGTTTTGACGAAGAGTTGACCACACAGAAACATATCCAAGTTAAATGTTTATGACGTTATAATGAAAACACAGCACAGTACTTACAAAGCATGTATACCACAGCAACAAGCAAATAGTGTGATAATATTTATAGGCCAAATTACCCACCCGTAATCCACATACGATCCAACCTTTAAAACCAAACCTAAAAGCTTTCAGCCTATATCGCTGACTGGAAATGCACACCTCTCACTGATGCTATACCCCTACAGCCTGGTGGCCACTGACAGTAAGGCCATCAACCACAGCATATTAAAGATCCCCCCCTCGCCCTGCTGATTTAAGTGCCTCTGATAGGCTTTACACTCATTTCTAAAATGTCTCTCTCTCTCTCTCTCTGTCTGTCTGTCTGTCTGTCTAATGAACCGTTTTTTGCCTCATAAGCAGAGGTGTAAAATCCAGGGGAAGGTCCTGTCATGTGTTTGTTCCCCATGAACTCAGCCAGCTGACTTCACCAATTAGTTCCACCTCCCAGCTGAAGAATTGTGCCAATTATCAAATTCAGGTTATTGGAACAAAATACAGGGGAGGACTTTTACTTTCTGAACCTGGATTTAACCACCACTGCCCGTAGGTTACTACCATGCTAAAAGCACCAAAAGCCCAACATGATACGATAAAATAAATCTTTATTGCCACATAACCAGGGCTGGTTTCATTACGTGCACGTTAAGACACTGCTTCTTACATACAAACCACATCACAGAGTGCAACATCATAATATAGTGCAAGCCAGTGAACTTTGTGGTTTTGTAGCATTAGCACTGCCTCAAATGCTAATCCTCAGACCCAAGTCATCTGCAATCCAGCCACAATTTTTACCTTCTACAGACCACACAGTACTACTGGAGAGAGCTAGCACCACTCTCACTGACAACAGGTAGTATTGTGGGTACCTGATGTGCCACTGAGAGAAACCAGTGTAGCAGTAACCGGGGGAACCTTGCAGGGCACGCAATTAACTTTTTTTTACCCAGTGGCTTGTGCATTCTAAAAATCACCAGCCATTTTCGACATTTTACCAGCCACATTAGCTTTTATAGTATAACCCAACCTGGATGATAACCGGCCAAAGTGGTGCTAGATTATAAAGTCTTACCAGCCACAATCAAACTTTCACCAGCATTTGGCTGGTGGTGGGTGTTAAATTCACATCCTGGAAGCCTGCTACTTAAAATCCACCCTTCCTCCGGCGGGACAAGTACAGTAGTGTCCTGCTACTGTAGAATCCACCCCTACCTCCGGCGGGACAAGTACAGTAGTGTCCTGCTACTGTAGAATCCACCCCTACCTCCGGCGGGACAAGTACAGGAGTGTCCTGCTACTGTAGAATCCACCCCTACCTCCGGCGGGACAAGTACAGTAGTGTCCTGCTACTGTAGAATCCACCCCTACCTCCGGCGGGACAAGTACAGGAGTGTCCTGCTACTGTAGAATCCACCCCTACCTCCAGCGGGACAAGTACAGTAGTGTCCTGCTACTGTAGAATCCACCCTACCTCCGGCGGGACAAGTACAGTAGTGTCCTGCTACTGTAGAATCCACCCCTACCTCCGGCGGGACAAGTACAGGAGTGTCCTGCTACTGTAGAATCCACCCCTACCTCCAGCGGGACAAGTACAGTAGTGTCCTGCTACTGTAGAATCCACCCTACCTCCGGCGGGACAAGTACAGTAGTATCCTGCTACTGTAGAATCCACCCCTACCTCCAGCGGGACAAGTACAGTAGTGTCCTGCTACTGTAGAATCCACCCCTACCTCCAGCGGGACAAGTACAGTAGTGTCCTGCTACTGTAGAATCCACCCCTACCTTCGGCGGGACAAGTACAGTAGTGTCCTGCTACTGTAGAATCCACCCCTACCTCCGGCGGGACAAGTACAGTAGTGTCCTGCTACTGTAGAATCCACCCCTACCTCCGGCGGGACAAGTACAGTAGTGTCCTGCTACTGTAGAATCCACCCCTACCTCCGGCGGGACAAGTACAGTAGTGTCCTGCTACTGTAGAATCCACCCCTACCTCCGGCGGGACAAGTACAGTAGTGTCCTGCTACTGTAGAATCCACCCCTACCTCCGGCGGGACAAGTACAGTAGTGTCCTGCTACTGTAGAATCCACCCCTACCTCCGGCGGGACAAGTACAGTAGTGTCCTGCTACTGTAGAATCCACCCCTACCTCCAGCGGGACAAGTACAGTAGTGTCCTGCTACTGTAGAATCCTAGACACAGGCAGCTAATGATGTAACCCAGACTAACCCAGATACTCAACTCTACTCCTTCAACTCTACTCCTTCAACTCAACTCAACTCCTTCTCACCCTCTGACACTCAGGTGTCAGCCCGCATCTCCGCTTGCCTGAGAGACATCCAGAGCTGGATGGACAACCACCATCTCAAGCTCAATCCAGGCAAGACTGAGCTCATCTACATTCCTGCTCTAACCTCTCCCCCTCTCAATCTCTCTATTTCCCTAGGAGACATTCCACTGACCCCAACGCCCTGTGCCAGGAACCTCGGAGTCGTGATGGACAACAGGCTGTCCCTCTCCGAGAACATCGCAGTGGTAACCCGGGCATGCAGGTTCTTCCTGTACAACATCAGGAGAATCCGCCCCTTCCTCACCACCCACTCAACCCAGCTCCTGGTCCAAGCGATGGTGCTGTCCCGCCTGGACTATTGCAACTCTCTCCTGGCTGGCTTGCCAGCATCGGCCATTAGACCCCTTCAGCTTATCCAGAACGCAGCAGCGCGCCTGGTCTTCAACCTCCCCCGATACTCCCATGTCACCCCCCTGCTCATTGACCTCCACTGGCTACCGGTGATGGCCCGCATCAAATTCAAAACATTGGTGCTCGCCTTCCAGGCAGTCCGAGGATCTGCCCCCCCTTACCTCCAAAAGCTCATCAGACCCTACACACCTGCCAGATCTCTGCGTTCCGCCTCCTCAGGACGACTGGTACCCCCCCTCTTCATACTAGCGCCCGGTCTCGACGTCTGTCTGTCCTGGCCCCACGGTGGTGGAATGAGCTCCCCGTGGAGGTCAGAACAGCAGAAAGTCTGACCGCTTTCAAGCGCAGATTGAAGACTCACCTCTTCAAGCTGCACCTCTCTCCACCCCTCCCTACCTCCTTGTGACTATTGTTATCAGAATTGTGTATTCCCCCCCCCCCCAAAAAAAAATAAAAAATAATTCCCAATCATACTGACTGCGCCTAGCGCTTAGATTCGTGTTTGCCTTTTTAGGATTGTTTTAACGCACTTGTTACTTGTTCGGAAATGCACTATGTACGTCGCTCTGGATAAGAGCGTCTGCTAAATGTCTATAATGTAATGTAATGTAAAGCTTGACATTGGGAATATACGGCCCAGCCTGCACTCAAGATCATTATATGCACGAAGAAACAGACTGAACTGTAAAGTTACGCAGAGAACAAACAACCATTAGAGACAGAGAGAAAAGTTGATCGTTTGACACAGGTTTCACCCGTCTTTCGGATGAGACGTTAAACCGAGGTCCTGACTCACTGTGGTCATAAAAGATCCCATGACACTTATCGCAGGGGTTTCCCCGGTGTCCTGGCTAAACTCCCAACCCAGGCTCTTTCAATCTGCCACTGAATCATCCCCCAGTTTAATTGGCAAAAACATTCTTCTCTCCCTCTCCACCTCAGCTGATGTGTGGTGAGCATTCTGGCGCAAAATGGCTGCCGCTGCATCACCCAGGTGGGTGCTGCACATTAGTGGTGGTTGAGGCGAGTTTCCCCCTCATTGTAAGCGCTTTGAGTGTCGAGAAAGGCGCTATATAAATGCCAATAATAATTATTATTATTATTATCTTAATGGAATCATGTAATAAGTAAACAGCAAAAGGAGAAATTGTAGGAAACATTTTTCTGAAAACCATAAATAAGAGAAGAATATTCATGAGCCATTCTCAGCTGTCTCTTTGGTTAAAAAACAAAAAAGGGAAAAAAATCTAATCACAAAGATGAAACTCACCTTTTGGATAATCCTCCAGTAAGAGGTTGAAGTGACCCAGCTGGCTAAAAAGCTCCGCCTCCACCTTCCCTTCAGCTTTCAGGATTAGAGAATCGTAGCAGCGAACAGCCTGCAGGAGAAACGGGGGAGAAGAGACGGGAAAACAAACGGAAATAAATAACATCGCCTTCCATTTTATGGTTCATTAATTCAACCATTTATCTGCCATTTTAATTTAGCAAGCACGCACACCTTCGCTGCCTCGTGATTCAAGGTGAACTTAACTTCGAGTGCGAATAATTGATAAACTGACAAGTGCCTACACATAAAACACTTGCACTCAATTTCCCCAGGAAACCAAATGATTAATTCCGATTAAATTCTGATTAACTGGCCCTTACACTTGACACCAATGAGATTTAGGCCATCTTACAAAAGCAACTCATTTAACACCAAGGCAATAACTACAATTTATAAATCTTTTGAAATATGGCTTAAGCTACATAGTGAGCGAGTGTTATACCTGCTTGACAGGCAATGAAGATTCTCAGCTGAGCCAATCCGCCTTAGCAGTCAACACTGCTGTCTTATCTCGGTAATACAAACGTGTGGATAAAAAGTGTGAGGCTAAACAGTGTGAGGCTAAACAGTGTCTAATGTGTGCCAGAGTCAGCTCAGCAGGGGTGCTGAAACCCATCACATCATCCCTTTATTTCCCCGATAACACTCTTATGAAACTACATGTACCAATAAAACTGCCACGTCCAAAATGTATTTCTATGTAAAATTCCCCATTTCTTTTATCAGGCCTTTTACTGCACAGTGCCCCCATAGTGCAATACAGCATTCAATTTCACTGGGTCCAGAGGGAAAAGCGCCTCCTACTGGCCCAACAGCTTCACTAGTTTTCCGCCAATACAAGAACAAACCAAGCCCCCACTCCAACATAGATTGTAAAAGACGGTAAAAAAAAAATATGGACAACAAGTGACTGTGACGTCCCCCATTGACTTTTGGTGGGCTTGTGAAAAGCGTTTTGAAATTGCGGAAGTGCTGCCATGTTGTACAACAATTGGAGCCAGAGACGCAGTCGTGGGACCCTTATATGGTCATGAAGTCTGGGCCGGGTCCGGTTCATCCACTAAGCGCGAGATACTGCGGACGCACACTAACTAGGAAGTGCAGAGAACGGTCACGGATTGGTCAAAAAATATTTTGCCAAACAGCACAATAACTTAACAAATCGGCACATGGAAAGACAGACAAATAGAAAGCACCCAATTGCAACTAAATGTCCTTGTGGAAAAAATTTATTGACTGCATTTTGACCACATTTGACTAGCATTGAAAAATGGGCCTGAAAGACCTGGACTGGAGTCAAACACAGTGGTGCCACAGGGCAACGCTCTCAACAAGACCAGGAAGTGGGCATCAGCAACAAATCCCGGTTTTGGCCCCTTGCAAACACAGTGGTGCCACAGGGCAACGCTCTCAACAAGACCAGGAAGTGGGCATCAGCAACAAATCCCGGTTTTGGCCCCTTGCACTCCAACGTAAGTTCAGCTGCACGAGACCGCTACGGGGTAGCATGTCACTGTATTTTATGTGACTTCAGGTATTTTGCACACCGACAGACACACGTGCATCAAGGTCAAGTTGCATAAAAACACCAGTCATATTAGGGCAAATCATTCAACTGAAATGGAGAAAAAAGAAAAACAAACAAAGTACTTCAGGAGGAAGTTGATTTCGAGCTGTCAAAACGGTCTGCATTCCTGTCATGAGAATTAAGAGCCATTTATTTCTGTCGCTAAACTGCCAGTTACTAGAGCTAGTTCACTACTTATACCCATTGAAGGATTGAAGGGCTTACTTTGAATAATGGAGGAAAGAGCAGCGGTCACATCCAGGATTAAACACATTCAGGTTTAGAGGTGTGTCGGTGGCGTTGGCTGTAAGAGCACCGTCCACATGCTCATTGCGAGCCACGACGTATGCAGTTAAAATCTGACCCCACGACCCTCTCTCTCCCGTTCTTCCATTCTACACTGTGCTATCCAATAAAAAGCTGAAACGCCCTAAAAATATAACAACAAAAAAAACAACAACAAAAAAAGACATACATTCAGGCTTAGCACTCATAAGCCACCTGTGATTGGTGTCCCGTGAAACTTTGCATCAGAGCGATGGTGAATGACAACTCGACTACGCAGTCGTGCTAAAAACCCATTTTCTCCATTTCTAAAATCCTAATCTCTCTCTCCGACAGCAAGCAGCCTCTTCACAGCGCCTTAAAAATAGACAAACACTGGAAAGAGTTTAGATGTCACCTATTACGGGTTAACGGTCAGTGAATGCGCACACACACACACACAAAGTGGGGGAAAAACCTTACCGCATCGCGCACATAACAAAATCAACTCAACATCCAAGGTCCAAATTAATTACTTATTTTTTCCCCTCCCTCAGTTAAAATAGCTAGTTTCAGTTGAAGAAATAACTCGTTATAAAGTTTCACTTGACAGTGGCTGGTGGAAAACTGAGCAAATGAACGTGCACAGTAAAGAAATTAAAATAAAATAAAACAATTTTTAACTCCTAGAACTCTTTAATATGGTTCTTAGACCACTGCCAATACTGTTCATACATTTCTTAAAACATATAACTGAGTCTAATTCACCTTTCACAGTCTCTTTTCAAATTATGCTAATATACTGAAATGCATTGACAGGGGTAAAGTTTCCTAAATTTCTGCATTCTAGAGTCCCTTGTAAGAGGAACGCAACAAGGCTGCCTGGTTCTGCTTACAGTGACCTCATTGGATGTCAAATCCAACCATCATCCACCCCGCCCCCGCCCCCCCCACCCCCGCAATAAAAAACACCACACACACACACACATCAAAACAACACATGATCAGCCCCGATGTATCAGCAGCGGTCACAGAGAGAAGAAAACCTGATGAAGAGATTCAGTGAAGAGCACTGGTGCATAAATAGAGAAGGATAACATCATCCATCAGCTTATCCGTGGACAGCACGGTACTGAACAGGAATGCACATCTTTCACCAACGAACGAGCAGCATGCCAGAGACACAAAACGTGCGCTCGTCAGGTTTCTATGGTTTGGTAACTTCTAGACGTTGTGTCACTATGAAGTTAAAAACCTGTCAAAATGGCAGTTAAACTGTCAGAGATCCACATATTTGAATCGAAAGCATAGTTGTCAGGTAAACAATATACAGCATATCACCGATTCCCATGCAAGTGAAAAAAGATTTTGCCAAAAATGTAGCCATTAGTATACCCTGTGTGTGTGTGTGTGTGTGTGTGTGTGTGTGTGTGTGTGTGTGTGTGTGTGTGTGTGTGTGTGTCTGTCAGAGAGAGAGAGGGTGAGACTGAGAATTTGCATGTGAGAGAGAGGGAGAGGAATGTGTGTGTAAAAATTGTTAATGTGTGCATCAGTGTGTCTGTGCGTGAGAATTTGTGTGGGAACAGAATGAGGGAAAAATGTGTGCGTGTGCGTGTGCAGGCGTGCGTGAGGGTCATATTGTCACTGTTGGCTCCAGAGACATACGCAATTCAAATAAAAATGTCATTTCTTATGGCAATTTCAAAGTATCGTACTGATCTTTTAACATTTGTGGCTTTTAATATATTTTGGGTCAGCTTCTGTCATGAATGGAATGACCTCATAAGTTTTTATTATAATTTTTTTTTAAACGGACGCTGAAGATTATTGGTCCAAAAAGAATGATTGTAGTGGTTGTAATAAGACACACAGACAAAGAGAGACAGAAAAAGAGACACAAACAGAGAGAGAGCCCATTTTGAAAGAGCAGGTGGAAAAAGTGTTTTGGTCCAGTGTCTGTGACCAAGCTAATTCTGAGTGGAATACTTGCACACATTCAACGAGAAGGAAGCAAGAAATAAAGAGCTGCTCTTTGACCTCGCTAGAAAACTACCATTTGCTGAAACACAGTAGTTTACCAATTACATTGTATCCAATGGTTAGAGATCATGCATGTCATCACGTTTTGGACCGTAGGTACTGGTACATTCAGCAACCATATATTAAAAAAAACAAAAAAACAATGGGGTTTTTACATTACACTTTTTTTTTTTTTTTTAAACAGTCGTTTATTTAAAAGGCAATATTACTGGACTTGAATATGTTCTGTAAAAACAATGAGTGTTATCAAAGGATGCAAAGACAACACAGGACTCATCATTCATCACCTCCAGCAGAGAATACCATCTCACAATTCCTGGGGAACAGAGAATACCATCTCACTTTTCCTGAGGGACTAGTTACCTGAGCACCATTCCAGTCTCTAAAAGATGACATCTTGGTTAAAAAAAATAAAAATAAAAATAAAAAAAGGGGAGGTTTCAATCAGTCTGATCAAAACAATCTGAAGACACAGCAACTGAAGCAGTGTTTCACCCCAAAGTCATACCTTCAGCTATACATGTTTTAGGTTGCGTTTAGTGGTCACTTTTTTTTTGCGGCACAATGGACAGTTTTTTTTTTTTTTTTAAGTTATATTTTTAGGGCTTTTCAGCTTTATTGGAGAGCACAGTGTAGAAAAACAGGAAGAATGTGAAGCCAGAGAGAGGAAGAGACATGTGACAAAGATTGGCGTGGCCGGATTCGAACCGCCGACATCACGGCTCACAACGAGCATGTGGAAGGTGCTCTTACTGGCTCACCGAGACTCCCACGATGGACGGGTTTTTGAGGGAAGAGTCATATGACATATGCGCCACTGACGGACCCGAGTCGGGCGCTGGACTCAAACCGTATGGAGGAAGAGCAGCGATACAGCGACGGGTGCGCTGGCGGGCCAGCAAACACTCACAAACGCATGTGAAGGTTCATTAATGTTGCTGAAGAACATGAGCCAAACAGCGGGAGGTTCATAACCGAGGGAAATAAAGCTCAACGTTGGTCCCTCTGTGACAGAGCATCGTCCTCCAGGGGGGGGTCTGTGTGTGTGCAGAGGCTCAAAAGCTGCGTTCATGACATATGGGAGAGATGGTAACCACTAACCACACGCTTCAAACTTGGAAATACCGTTCACCCATTTTCCCCCTTTTCTCCCAATTTGGTAGCCAATTGGACCTCATACAATTAAATTCCCCTGTGTAGCAACCGCTAGAGAATCGTCGCTACAACGCCTTCGCCCGGTAGCAGGATAGAGGGCGCCACGTCCTCTTCAGGGCGCGACTCCTCGAGCTCCTAACCATGAGTCCAGCTGTCCCAGGGCTGTCTTATGTGCGACGATTCTCTCCGAGTCCCTCCCCCCACCCCGGGAGCAGCCGCCAATTGGCACTCCCTCAAGAAACCGGCCATACTCGGATCTTCCAGGACCAGGGATCGAACTTGTGCGCCTATGTCCGCTGCACCACGGCAACGCTTTGTTAACTTTTTTTTGTACGCCGATTTATCCCACTTGAAGTCACCAGTGCGTAAATGGCCTAACATCTCTCCCATATGATGTGAACGCTGCATACGACGGCCTACCTACGAATTCTGTGGTCAAACGCAAAAAAGAAGCATATTTTCAACAAATAATCTGGAAAAATTACATCACATACCCTTAAAAAGCGCTCGTATATAAACTCGCATTTTAGATGACTGAAGACCTGCCAGGACTTGATAGATCTGTTCATTAGATAGATCTGTTCATCTGATCTATTGTCATTTAATCACTGCTATTTTTGAATGTGCATATGTGTATTATTAACTTTGCAATCACGACTACCTGAGTAAGTGGCCTTCCTTCACACACTGGTCCATTGATACTAGCTATGTGAAATCAGCCCAGATTGAAAAAAAACTAGTTTCTGGTATATGGGAAACTATTTCCTCCAGCTGACATCCTGAGTCATCAGCTGGTGGGGCCAATAGAGGACAGAGTGTGGATTGTGTTGCCCTTAGACGAGCCAGCAGGAAACAGCAGCTCAAGTCTGTCCCAGCTGTTAATGTGACAACTACTGCAGACGCAAAACCAGAAACAACAATTACACATTTTAATCAGGCCCACTGCAATCCCACACTGACTGCTGCACATAATCCCTGGGGCTGGCCTGAGAAGAGACCGAGTGGTTATTTACCATCGCTCATTAGGGGCGTCAAGGTGGTGTAGCCTGTAAGAGCACCGTCTCTCGGCAACGCTTATTGCGAACCGCGACTGAAGATCTTCAGGCTGAAGATCAAGGCAATCCTAACTTTTCCTGAAAATTATTCGGATGGATCTGTAACATATTTTACAATTGTGTTCACATGCAAGGTTCACCAGGAATTGAATTAAGTACAGCAGGTCCCCACTTAACTGGTTCAATTTGTTACATTTATTCTATGTTATGCCAGCTACTACTTTTACTACATGCACTCAGCCGTTCACAGAATATTGTATTTATTCAACCAGGCCACCTTCAAAAGAGACCTGTGATTTAAAAAAAATTAAATGTGTTCAAATATGTAAGAGAAAGAGAAATGCCCCAGTAACTCATCCAGTCAAATCACGATGCGTCACGTAAGTGGTACAATATAAAATGTATCTTGCTACAGGGCAAAACTGGACTACGCAGTCTAGACATTTCAGCAAAAAAATCTGTATATCTGAGCAACAGAAGCACTTAAGAGCAGGAGCTCTTACTTTATCAGCCACAGAGTACAGAGTTCTGCCTGTATCAAGGTTTGCTTGGAACAGTGGATTCAGTGGGTGTTACACGGAGCTGAACACGTTCTGGATTCAGTGGGTGTTACACGGAGCTGAACACGTTCTGGATTCAGTGGGTGTTACACGGAGCTGAACACGTTCTGGATTCAGTGGGTGTTACACGGAGCTGAACACGTTCTGGATTCAGTGGGTGTTACACGGAGCTGAACACGTTCTGGATTCAGTGGGTGTCACACGGAGCTGAACACGTTCTCAGACTGCTTTTTGTTAGAAGCAAATCTGCCGTGTCTGAAAGGAAGCGCAATGATCCAATGAAATATCCATTTCTGTTCCAAAACAAATTTTAAACAAAAGAAGAAAAAAAAATGTTTTCCAATTAATTTATTTTCCAAATTACCATTTATTCTACAAATGCATACGCTGTCACTGTATATACAGCATAACCAATTATGATGTGAATAGTTTCATACAATAATTTAAAATACAACCGACAGTCATAACCGTCATAAGAGTGCGTGAGCACATGTAAAGCTGCTAGGGAATATTGGAAGAAGCGAGTTGTTTGATTTAATCTAGCAAGCTATTCCAGAGGAAAATCAATCATTACCACCAGTGTCAGGAGGAAGCAGAAAGAAGAAGCAGAAATGGTACACCTCTAATATGAACCACAAACACACGTGACACTTTAGTGAAATTGTCAGTGAAACATGAAAACAGGGTGATGAGCAGTGACACATTATTTAATGCTGCGAGAGAGATTAACTGCTTGTATGAAACTGTTCAATCACTTTACGAGGTTAGAAGCATAATTGAGCGTGTCAACACGAGCTCATTGGCTCGCTGGCAGCTAACCATGTTCCGTGTGATTCCCACTCAAATATAGAATCAATCTGAAAACGCACTGATTAATGTTTTAATGAATGAGCTGGTAAATTACGACTCACGGCTGGACTACTGCAATTCCCTTCTTGTACCACTTATGTGTCAACATGAGCTCATTGGCAGCTAACTATGTTCCATGCGATTCGTTTTCATTAATGAGCACCACATTACCTTTTACAATATAACACAACCTGGTTTGTTACCTGCCAAAGTGGCTGCTAGAGTAGAAAATCTTACCAGCCACAATTGTTTACCAGCATTTGGTTGATGGCGGGTGTTCATTAAAATCTGGATTCTGGAACGTTGAATCCAAATCCGGCCCTGGTTTTAGTGCTACTTCAGTGCTACCGATTGGCCAGTCTTCACACCTGACTCCCAGGTAAAGGGAGGGTGGAAAAGCAGCAGATCTCAGACCTGGAGGTTTGATTTGAATAGCAGGCAGTTCTGGTTTTATGTCTCTCTTCTCAGGGCTGGTTACGCATTATGCAGCATGCTATGCACGTATAATTGATATGAATTGAGAATGAGTATTTTGGTTCTTGGCTAGCATAGCTAACTTGCATTAGTGCTTTAGTGATGTTGCATTTATACTTGCTTGTCCGGTGATGCTGTTGGCCAGATCTGGCGCGACTGCACATATTAATCCCACAGCCGTAATAAAGGGCCAAGATTCATCACATTACCAGAGATAATGCAATAAGATCAGGTACGCGATACCGTAAATATGACAAAAGCTGAACCTAATGAAGGTATTTAGTTGCACTGCGCAACGACACACTATCTGCTTTAATGAAATCATAATTGATTATTATAGCCATGCATTTCTCAGTTCCTCACACACACACTGCTCATTTTTTTGCTCTGCTGTGGTAGAGCAGCCCAGACCATTCACAGGACAAAGAAATCTCCACACTGCTTCTCAACATCAACTGCACCTCTTCATCCCCAGTACACACGGATATCTTCAGATCTCCAAAATAACTGTTGGCTAAATAATTAACCAAATAATTATATTATCTCTTGGCCCATATGGGAGAGGCACTTCCAGTGTTTATAATCTGCCTTGTTTCAAGTGCTACGTGACAATTGTGTTATGAATGCTGTTCCCCAAAAACAGATTTAATTGATCAAACAGATTGATCGTAAGATGCTTTTGCCAGCAGGATGGATGGTTTGTTCTTGAGCTCTGCACCCACGAGCAAGCAAAAAATAAGGGGTTAAAACTGGCCATGATTATATCATTTTCAGAAATGCAAGAGATGTTGACCCGTTGCATTTATTTAACAATTTATGAGTGTAGAATAGCACATTTTTTATTTTGCTGACAGAAAGCACTCACGCAGCAAAATGATCCATCTCACCGACCCTGACAAATAATCTCCAGACAAAAAACACAGCTGGCATAACGGACAAGTGGTGCAAACAGACAGAAATGCAGAACTAGATTCAACTCCAATCGCAGGCAAAACAGGGCAAGGTGAACTTTGGGGAAGAGCAAAGAGAAAACAATATGACACGTCAGGAGGATCAGGTTGGTCACTGGACGTTATACACCATACATCAATCAAATTTAATGTTTATTCTAGCGGTAGGCTATGTTACACACATAATACATTAATCACTTTATATAATAAATTAATGTGCAGAGCACACCAAGAAGTGAAGTTGTTTTTATTTAAAACTAAGCGGCATTACACATCTTTGTTTGGTCTACTTGAGAAGTTCAGGTAGCCGTACGTTAAATCGGGTTGCATCAAGTCATTGCAACATCGGGTAGCCTAGACCAGTGGTCCACAACCCTGTTCCTGGAGATCTACCATCCTGTAGGTTTTCACTCAAACCCAAGCAAAGCACACCTCATTCAACAGCTAGAGATCTCATGAGCTGCTAATTAGCAGAATCAGGTGTGCCAAATTAGGATTGAAATGAAAACCTGCAGGATGGTAGATCTCCAGGAACAGGGTTGGGGACCACGGGCCTCGACAACCGGAGATTAGATGGCCTTTACCCCCCAAAAGATTCCGGACGATATAAACTGCTCATGACATTACAGATGCCAGTTTTCAGCATCTCAAACATTGTGGTGGGTCAGAGTATTTTTCAAAATTTGTATCGAGTGTCATCAGTAATCACATAAATTTATTTGAGTTTGGGACATTTATGTTACCGGGGTGCTCTAAATCTTGCAGTGGCGCAGCACCACGGCTGATTATTACCAGCAGAAACCCTGGGCCCAAGAACAGCAGGCCAGTCCACACAGAGTAGTTTTCATTTGTACAGCGGGAAGAAACTAGACGGATACAGTGGTGATGGATGACTCCGCTGGACACGTTCAATTTACACTCGATTCACTTCCACTGACAGAGTAGAACACTGCACCAGATCAATACTACGCTAACACAAAAATACTGAAATACAGAGGTATACATGAATACCCTCATGCAATGCAAGATGCCTGTAATTCTACATTAACTAACTTATAATAATTTAACATGACTCAACTGTAGCAATAATTGCTACAAAGTTGGTCACAGAGAATATTTGGCCTTCTAGCTTTATCAACTAGTAAGCACCCAGCCCACCCATATACATTGGAAAAGCCTTATGAATAATTGAAAAAATAACAAAGAATAATGACAGAATTTAAGATTGATATTGCCCTCAAAACTCCAGCTGGATCATCACAATTAATGGGTTTGAACTACAACTTGTGAGCTGGTGGTTTATCATGCAGCTTTATCGCTGTTGAATTTACATAAAATGTAACCAAAACAACCATCATTTCTGGTCTCAAAAGAAAGTCACGCTTTGGCGTAGTTAAAACGTGCGGCGGTGGCGTCGGACATTGATATAAACAAGCGGAGCCCGAGCCCGGAGCAGAATGAAGAATGAAAATGAGCTTTACTGATTTGAAGGAGGAACAGCGGGTAGTAAATGTGTCAGACACAAGGGAGAGCCGCGTTCCGCAGGATGAGAGATTTGCTGAGGTGCAAATGTCACATCTTTCATCCCGGCTCCTTGTCATGCTCACCCAACCGGAGAGCAGGCAGAGACCAGCAGAAACAAGGTCTCCTGCCCAACATAGCAAGAGGCGACAAGAAACGGAGCAATGCATCGCCAGTAACAAGAAATTTAATTCATTTCTTTTTTTATTTAAAATTTTTAATTAGATGCTTTTAAAAGTTTACACATCAGTTTATTTCTCTTCTGCAATGCGCAAAGTGGAGATGGATTTTGTGCGGAGCGTTCTATATGAAAAGCTGGCAGGGAGCTTGGTGGGGCAGGCAGCCACCCGTTGTGCTACACACCCTTCGCCCAGCATAAATGTGCAGGCTGCCAGAACCCGTGAGAGGTTCAGCATTAATTACGATTAAAATTCTAATTTGGCTTCCAGTATGACCAGATTTGGCACCGCCAAGTCAAAGATGTACACAGTTTAAGAGCCTAAAAATCTATGTCCTATGAGAGAGAGATTGATGGCTGTCCTAAGAAAAGCAGGGGGGGGGGGGATTTGCCCCGTTGGCCATCTGACCACGACGAAATTTCCTCCAGCTCAGAACATTTTCAAGCAAACTACAGAAATGGAACAAATATATTATTAAATTATGGAACTTGAACCCACTGAAGCATACGGCCTACATATTTTCATTTTATTTTTTATTGCTAAATATATTGCTAAATATATTGCTCAAATGTGACTCTCGAGTTGGTTAAGAAATACTAAGGCAACCTAATCTACTCATTAGCTCCTCCAAACAATAAACCATCTTAATTTTAGCTAAAACAAACAGCTGCAACTGAGCTGTAATTTGACCATTACTAATCTATCCTTAAAATGACAGCTCTCCCAAAATCAATGTCATCACCATTTACTTGCCCTTAAACACAATGTACGACACACTCACGGAAGAGTTAAGCACATTCGCCACCTACTTGAAAATCCATCAACCAACGTCCAGCATTAATGTCTGAAAACGGTGAGAGTCAATGTAGCCGCAGGTAGCAGGCTGAAAAGTGAAAGCTAAAATGACATCCTATTAACCTCAAAACAAGTCTCTCAGCCATGGGGTTCATTTGCAAGTTGAAGATGTAAATATCAAGTTGCACTTAAATAACAGACTGCTTTCCACTCCGGTCACGGTACCAAAACACTCAACATTACTTTTCTAACTTGTGCTTTAGACAGAAGCATGTAGTTTCAGATAGAAAATTAATATCATCACAACATGTTCAACTTCAAATTAACCACATTAAACTACATGAATATTTTTTGTATGCATTTTTGAAGATGCTACATAGAATCTCAATGAATGAGTACAAATGCTGGTGCTAGTGACACTAGCAACTGGTAGATGTAGGATGCAGGTCAATGTATGGTCTTGCAGCTATTTCCCATTACAGAGATAGTGCCCTCCATTATTATTGGCACCCCCGGTAAAGATGAGTAAAAAGGGTTATAAAACATTCACCATTTGGTGAATTAGCTTAATCGCACACGGAGAACATGAGAAAAATCCAACCTTTAAAATAAGTACATTTATTTTTTAAATCATCAAAAAATTATTATTTTTAACAAAACAACTGGCAATTATTGGCACCCCTGCATTTATATATAGAATAAAGTAATCATTTAAAATAATTGGTCGCATATCCTTTGCATGCCATGACGTATCCATATCTACTGCATATCTGGCAGCAGAGTGATGGTTTGAGGCTCGTTTGATACCTCAGACCCTTGAAGATTACAGCCATTTTACCAACCATGTATTCCATACTGTGACAGCACAATTTACAGCTAAATCTAGTCCCACCTCCCAATTCCCATAGAGATCCATTCAAATGCAGAGACGTTATAGTATCACTTGTAAGAGTACCAGAAAAAATGATATTAAGAGTCCTTTGATGTTGTTGTCACAGGTGGTGTTATATTGGAAAAGGTGATGACAAAATTCAATGATGAAAGCAAAGCTTAAATAGTCAAGGTAATTTTCCCCAAAATGTAAATCTCGGTCCACCACAGCCTGCTAAAAAATTCCATTAGACAGTCTAAAAATAATAAATCATATACAAATGTATAAAGTAATTGCTGCCTTTGTTGAATAAACAGTTCTACACTAATGACCAGATTTAATAGGCACTGTGCAAAGAGATCCATCACCGCACACGCACACAGACACACCTGTCTATTTAACCATAAAACTTGATAAAAATAGAAGCTGCTCAGTTTTTCAGGATCATCTTCATGCAAATGTGTTTTTGGAAGAAGAGAAATGCATATACGTAAACGTACACATACTGTCTCATGTGATATCCCAGGCTGGCCGAAACAGCCTCGATAGCAGGTCTTCATAAGGTGCTTTCATTGCTGCTAGATTAAGATATAATCAGCACGTGATTATGAATAAAAAAGATGGTTTTTCTACTCTACCCGAGTTACACAATGTGGTGACAACCACATTCACACAGTCGCGATTCCTACAGCAGTTGCTCGCTCCAAACTAGAGTTGAAGAGTCTCACGGTCTAAAAATTAGAGTTTGCCAAAATCAATATAGCCCAATTCTCCCTCTAAAATCTGAGAATAATATGCATGGGTTATGAGAGAATTGAAAGAGGTCAGTTTGACCAACAAAGTCACTCGTTTTGCTAAATAAAATCTAGAGATAACTTGGCACGTTGTCAGTGACACTTGTATTGTTTGCCACCTTTAACCAGAGACAAACGCCAAATTTGCCTGAAACGCAGATGAATCACTGCTTGTGTTGCATCGGCTCTGCATCAACACTATACCACGATGTGTACAGCGGTATAGTTTCACATTTCGACGCAGTGAAGCGAGCACATCGTCCCAGGCCATGTTGTTACGGCGACCGACTTCTGCCAGAAAAGTTGAACCCCAGTTATCTGTAAGAAGGCTCTGCAGCATCGGACCCCCCCCCCCCCCAAACACACACTCACACACACACACACACACACACACACACACACACACACACACACTTCACCTTACTGAACGGGTCTGCTCTGGGTGAAGTGATTAAAGTTCAAATTCAAAAACCTGATCAAGTTCAAAAACCTGTCTGGCTGTCTAGCCAAGCTCCCCAGGCATGGCTGCTTGGGAGTGAATTATTTACAGCTCCATGGAATATTAGGTGTAACAAAGTCAATATTTAGTGCAACATTTAACACATACCTTGCTCCCAGCAGGTGTACAGGCTTAAATTATATTGCGCACCCTTTTATTATATTTTAAGGAGGTGCGCTCGCAGCCTCAAATCTAAATATTTACTGCATCAGACACAATACCTCAGATGCTCTTAGTTGTCCTTGAAGATAACCGTCCAGAAGGTTTCCAATGAGAACCTCAACCACAATGTGTTTTCCTCAATCCTGAAGTGGATTAGGAATGACAACTGATAGCCTCAAACTGATTACACAACTGACGATTAAAAAGGGACTTCACAGAGAATGCACAAGCTGTGCAGAAGTACGTTCCTTCACAGCGCTGTACAATTTCCATCATTTTCCCGTCTGAAAAGTCCTGATTAATTAACACAGATGCAACTTTGCATTTCAACTTGTTCCCTAGTTACTCATAAAGGCCCAGACAAATAGTCTGTGTTTTTGAGCTTTTCATATAATCCTGGAAAAGAAAATAGCAATCTTGGACGAAGCATGCATATTTTAGGGCTTCAATGCGATTTTTACGATTTCCCACATATGACGTATGTTTTTGCATAATTTGTCAGAGTCACAATTTGTTAGCAAGCAAGTAATAATTAGCCGATTTAATATACACTGCTCAAAATAATTAAGGGAGCACTTAATCATCACAGTAAAAAATCAAGTCAATTAAACCAAACCGGTCATGCTGGATGATGTTGCAGGCAGCATAACATTCACCAAGAAGTCTCCAGACTCTTTCACGTCTGTCACATGTGCTCAGTGTGAACCTGCTCTCATCTGTGAAGAGAACGGGGCGCCAATGGCGAACCTGCCAATTCTGGTGTTCTCTGGCAAATGCCAATCAAGCTGCACGGTACAGGGCTGTGAGCACAGGTCCCACTACAGGACATCGGGCCCTCATGCCACCCTCATGGAGTCTGTTTCTGACAGTTTGGTCAGAAACATGCACACGAGTAGCCCGCTGGAGGTCATTTTGTAGGGCTCTGGCAGTGCTCCTCCTGTTCCTCTTCGCACAAAGGAGCCGATACCGGTCCTGCCGCTGGGTTGTTGCTCTTCTACGGCCCTGTCCAGCTCTCCTCGTGTAATGGCCCGTCTCACGGTATCTCCTCCACGCTCTTGAGACTGTGCTGGGAGACACAGCAAACCTTCTTGCGACGGCACGTATGGATGTGCCATCCTGGAGGAGCTGGACTACCTGTGCAACCTGAATGGGCTGCAGGTACCGCCTCATGCTACCAGTAGTGACAAGGGCACTAGCAAAATGCAAAACTAGAGAAATATCAGTCAGGAAGGATAAGGAGAGAGAAATGGTCTGTGGCTACCACCTGCAAAACCATTTACTTTTTGGGGGTTGTCTTGCTGTTGCCTCTCCTGTCCATCTGTTGTCACTCATTTGCACCAAAGCAGGTAAAATTGATTGATCGTTTACGCTTCCTAACTGGACAAATCGATATCCCAGAAGTTTAATTGACTTGGTGTTATACGGTGTTGATTAAGTGTTCCCTTAATTTTTTTGAGCAGTGTAGTTAGCAGCAAACTGGCAAGCAAACTTGGTTCTAGTTAGTTATTTCCAATTAAAATGATCGATGTGCGTTTGGCAAGCTACGGAATTTGTTTACTGCTAGAAAAATAAGTAAACAACCCATTTAGAATATCTGATAAAACTTGTGACTAGCTCAAAAGCTAATTAGTCATAATTTTATGGCTACTACACATTAATTATTTTAACTATTTAATAATAATAATTAACTACTACACTATTACATATAAAACGGTGGAAATAGATTGAAATTGTATTCAATAAAATTTTTATTTGTGTAGTGCTTTTTACAGAGAACTGTCACAAAGACGCTTTACAGAGAAACAGGAGGAAAACTCAGACCTGAACCCCCAAAAAGCAAGCGAGGTAAAAACTCCCCACTGGGAAGAAAAAGACTCAAGCGGTGGTGAGAACAAACTCATCCTCCGCTGGTCTGTCTGGTAACAGAACTGTAATGGGGGATCTATCACAGCATATAATCAAATGAGTTGAGCAGGTTACAGTCTGAGATATTAAACTAGCTGAAAAAAAAGAAATTCCAGATGAAGAGATGTATAATCTGCCATTCAGAGGGGCCGGGTGATGCATCTGGGGCTCCAGGACGCATTAAGGTGTGGCCTTGAATCAGGGGAGGGACAGATTGTTCCACCCTTGTAATAACTGGTTGAAAGGTGGGCAAAGGAGCCCTGCTGATTTTGCAAACTCCTGCATAGGCTTTCTGACCAGTTGTCCGGAAACGTCGTTTTTGTAGCATAGCAGACCAGCAGATGAGCCTCTGTGTCCATTTGCTGTAGAATTTGGAATAGTGTTTTAACAAACCAGGGGCCTGTTTCACAAAGCATGATTACAGAGTTAGCTGGATAACTGCACGGAGTAAAATGTGCAACGGCTCTTTTTACTGCAGTCCATGTTCCAGATTTGGTAGGGTTCCGGGTTTTACTCAGTGCAGCCCTTCTCTCCCATTATCTTGGAGTTCTTGAGCCAAGCACCGGGGGCACCCCGTCCCCATCTGCCGTATAGGTAATACTCGTGTCCCTGCTCTATTCCCATCTGCCCTATTGGCAGTACTAGTCCCAGTATTAGAGGAAACCATTATAGAATCACAGTAAAAATCTAATCGAAAGAAAAAACTATATTATTATTTTTTTATAATTTTATTTTAATGCTACCTTCAATAATTGGCGAAAAAAAACAATGGCTAATATCCAGAATCAACCTTAAGCTTTCTTATTTCTGAATCATGGAGGGGGGTCATTTACATTAAAAAGAAATTTAAAAATTTAAAAAAATAAAAATTTGTATGAAAGACAATTTTGTTACATCACGGTCACACGAATTGGCAGAGCGCCTTTTACAAAAGCTGAAAAGATACTGTGACCACTTGAACAGTTAAAACGGTAAGTGTTGGCTCTGAGTGTACTCTTTGGTACTACAGAATAAGAAGCTTATTTCAGCAGTTTCACAGGGCATCCTTTTGTATTCCACAAAGCAGCTCAGGACAGAACTCCCTCCGTACAGTAAGAGCTGCTCTCCATGTCTATGTTGATCAGCTCAAATCCAGTGTGCCCAGACAAGTTTCAAATATATGTATATTTTAGGGCTTTTTCAGCTTTATTGGACAGCACAGTGTAGAGAGACAGGAAGAATGGGGAGTGAGAGTGGGGGAAGAGACATGCGACAAAGGTCACGCGGTCGGAATTGAACCTCCAACGTCGCGGCTTGCAACGAGCGTGTGCGTGACGCACTACAGGCTACGCCACCGAGACACCCCTGAAGTCTAAGGTTTTTAGAAACCAATTTAATGTGCATATACAAAACTTCAGATTCCAAATGTTTAAACGGTGAAACAGAACCCAACTGTAAAACCAAACATAAGAAATGTGCCCCTCAGAGGCTGGAAAGAAGATTTTAGGTTTATTTTAGGAACAAGGGATTAAATCAGGGTTTCCCAAAACTCAGTTGTGTGCCTTCGGCAGATTTGTTAGTTCTTGTTCCATCTAATAATAACTTGATAGTTCCATGAGAAATGTGCTGTTGGTCAGACCAAAGCCTAAATTAGCCCTATATAATTATCTGGCCGCTCAAGCCATACTGTGCAAAAAATAAATACGTTAGGCCTAGCTAGTACTTACTCAAGGACCTGCTAACCAATACATTCAGCTCCCAGATTACCAAATGGCAAATTGTCCACTTAATGCTTCCATTTAAATTACTTAGTTATTACTTAGTTACTTATTGTGGCTCATGTGCCGTGGGTCAATTCTTCTACTGTTAACTGGAGAATTGCTCTGAACAAACGCTTGCCCTTTGTTGGTTTTATTAGTAAAATACATTATAGCCACCCTATTGTTTTCTATGCCTGTAAAGTGGCAACACAGAGAAAGGCTATTCCATGCGATACCTCAGCTGTACGTTCTTCCTTCAGAGATTTTTCATGAGGAGGCAACATTGATTCAAAATCAAGTAACAACCTCAGTATTTTTGTTTTAGCTTTTTGAAATTATTTGTACATGCCATAATCGGACGTAGGTGCTATTCAGACAAAGATGGCATTAAAACATTTAAAAGTACAATCTAGGCCTACACACTGCTTCACATCAATGTGATGACCCAATCTAAGTACTTAGGAGCAGTGGACATCCACAGCGCAGCACCTGGGGACTAACCCCAGTTCTGAGGGCCAGTGCCCTGATCAAGAAAAATTGGAGGAGTGTACCTAACCTGACAGACACGTCTTAAAGTGTGGGAGAAACCGGAGTACTTGGAGGAAACTCACATGAACACGAGGAGAACATGCAACAGAGGAGAGGTGAACACAGATGTCCCGGACCGGGACTTGACCTCTTTCTTGCGAGGCGACAGTGCTAAACTACACCACCGTGCTACCACAATGTAACTTTCCTGCTTGACATTTAAATAAAACACAGTAATGTAATCCAATGCTTAATTACTGCACTTGCATTTGTCGACAATTCACCCCGCTACTGTGACCATTAGCTTCCTCTGCTGCCATTTTGTCCCAGTATCAACGTTTCACAAGTTTTCTGGGTGATAAAACTAGCCGGTCAACTCTTTTGTCAGTACTGAAGGATGGTAGTACTGAACACATTCAGGGTGCACTTGGGGGCAGTTAATAACAGATAGTTCTGCGCTCAAACAGTAACTGACAAAACCAGCAGGAAAAGGCAGATGAATGATGCGTTGAATGAACACAAGTGAACATTAAAACTACTTGCATTTGAGGTGCCAGATCAGAGCAACGTGCATTGCATCCATACAATTTTGTGCATAAAATATAAGTGGTCTAAACAACAACACGTCAGCCAGCCATACCTTATTAATGATATGATTCTACATACTGCACCCGTTTTGCCATGTTTTACAAAGTTAGCATCCTTCCGTTTTTGCTGTTCGTCATTCCAACTGACGGGTACGCCAGAGAAACGTAACAAATATAACAGGTGAAGACTAAAGTATCAGCTTGACTATCAAATAAAAGTATCTAGGCTACAAGTGTGGTCATGAGCATGTTATTTTTCTAAATGGTCACACAGGGGGGGGTTACTAAATCAATACTACGATCATAAAATGAACTCCACTACTCCGCTGCATTCATAAATTCCCATAGCCTATTACTGAACATACATATTTTACAGAGTCAGGTTAATTCAAATGGGAAACTGACAGGATTCCAACAAGAACACTATGATTGGTGTTCACGAGGCGTGACGAGAACTCAGAGAACCACACAGGTACAGCAAATGGCAAGGGTACAACTATAGTCTAAAAACAGTACTGCCATGAGACAACACTTAACTAGCTACAATTCAACAGCACTGTCATTTTGCCCTGGGCACAAACTTTAAAGGATTTTTTAAGAGGCAGAAGTACAATGATTTACCAGCTGTTTTTTTTTCTAACCATGGTCACACAATAAACCACTCAGATCGTGAGAGATCTGCATGTGCACTAACAGGAAAGCAGCAGTAACAGTAGAGCTGTTAAGATACGAAAATCCTTTTTTAAAAAGGCGTAGCAAGTTAATTAAATTTGTACTTCCTGCTTATTGTGGTTAAATATCAGCATATACGCCCCAACCCCCCACGGCTCCATTTTAATCATTTCAGCAGTGCCGGTTACTATGGCAGTTGGCATCCTATATATTACAGACTTTTTTTTAAACTATTCCATTTCATTTCATTTGCCTTGAAAATTTGAACTCTGGTTCCAAACGTTAATTCCACAAGTCTGGCAGCGGTTGTACAATTGCAGAAAAGCAGAGGCCAACCCAATTACACCTTTGCACTTGTACCCACACACAGCTACAGTCCGTAGCCTCCTGGAGCACAAGACAAAAGAAGCCAGTGAAAAGATGTCCGTCCACCAACCAGATTTTATTTCGTAGACCTTCCTGTTCAAGTAATGACACGGTGCACATGTGCGCAAATGAATGACGAGCACCGTGTCAAAAAAATAAAATGTGAAACATAACACACAATTGTATTTATCATCCTGTTAAATGAGAAAACACACAGACCACCTACTACAACAATGCCCAGTTAAAGAGTAAATAATGGCATTAATATTGACGTACAATTCAAAGAGAGAGCAC
Source organism: Ilyophis sp. 1 JC-2022 (assembly GCA_022702515.1). Classification (NCBI taxonomy): domain Eukaryota; kingdom Metazoa; phylum Chordata; class Actinopteri; order Anguilliformes; family Synaphobranchidae; genus Ilyophis; species Ilyophis sp. 1 JC-2022. Next base: position 8,436,515 of record CM040398.1, on the reverse strand, counting down.
TTGTTTGATTTGTCTTGTACCTGAATACAAACAGTTAAGCACATTGCTTTTGTTACCCCAGCCTGAAGTACAGCACTATGACTGGCAAGGCCTTAGACATCTGAAAGGATAAATAGAAGCTCTATAACAGAAAAACTTACTGATAAATCATATGAAAGCAACAATATCAATTAAATAGCTTCAGGGTCTTGTCAAATGTATTACTCTGGAACAGTATTTTTCCTTTTAGGGTCAAGTGCAATATTCTTCCAGATTTGAGAGTGTATTTGAAACGCAAGCAGAGAAATAAGAGAATGAACTCAGTGACTCAAGTTTTGCCTGATTCAAATGGTACATTATTCTTCGTAACCATGATTGCACACATTTTGTATTCTGAGACAACAAATATGACAGCTGGTGCACAACATTTTTTAAATCCACACATATCAATTGACAATCAATGCAATTTACTGAACTTCAAACTAAAGATTATTTGCGACTTGAATATGCGAACAAGCATATTGGTTATTTACTAGGTGTACTGATATTGCATTAACCTATTAAAGCCACTGTTTATCTAAAGCCTTTGAGGGTGAGTATCCCCCCGTCTCCCTCAAACCCCCCAAAAGATCACTGCAGATTAAACAGCATTAAGCATTTCGCAGTTGCAGGACCTAAAAACGGAGCAACGCGCGCGCGGTTTACACAGCAACTGCATCCATGCACGTGACTATAGGGAGTGCACGCGCTGCCTACATCGGGAGGACGCTGGCATGGAGAACATACGGAAAAGTTGACCCTAAAATCGAGTGCAACAAATGAAGGCTCGGTGACAAGCGAGTGCTTTGTTTAATATAGCACTAGCAAACTACGGTTAACTAGCTAGCCTGCCAAGTCAGCCTTGTCCAGCGAAGAACACACAGGAGGGCCTTGCACAATCCTCAGAAATCCCCAGCACTTTGGGAGTGAGACGTGGAGTATAGGGCGGCTAAAATGCCGTATACAGTATTCAATACAATACAAACACAACTAGCTACGGCCTTTTTTGTGGCCTTTGTTCAATGTCCAATGTTCCACAGGTTGATGATGTGATGCAGAAACGGAGGGTTGCAACACATGCCAAGCCCCCTGTGCCAAATATACAAACAACTGACTCGTCGCATTTAAAAAAGAACATAACACAATGCTACAAAAATATATTTAAACCGACACTGTATTTCAGTGAATTCGAGATAGCGAATTACATTACATAGATCTTCTACCTTCCAATATTTCTCTCTCACTTTTCTCCTCCCTGTCCCGCCATCTTGGGCCAATCCAAGCAGCCATTACTAACGTTAGCCACATAGCTTTCCATGTTTTAAAACCACGAGCAAAAACTTAATGTCAAAACCACTCAAAACAGCGTCCTGTTGATAATCTTTATCAGCGCCGAATAGGTCAGCACATAATGCATTATGCACGTATTAACGTTACGATAGCCATTAGTAATGGACTTAGTTAGCAATTAGCCAGCTAACTGACATTACAGTCGAAAGAAGCTTTCGGTCCAAACTGGATAAGCGTGAACCAAACTTAGAAAATGGCATGTGGCTAAGCTGCAAAACACAACTGACATTAGCCAGCTACCCATCTTGCAATGTGGGCAAAAGTAAACATGGTCTCAATCCACGGCCAAAGCATGCCGCACAAATCGAACTTCAACCTCCAATGCCCAGTTTGAACTCCTTATATTTGTATAGCTAACGTATGCTTTCAACTTAGCTATCTCCATTTTAAAAAACGCAATGACCACTTGTACGGGAGACATTTGCGCAAAAGCTAGTTCGCTACAGAGGGGATTAGATTAACTGCAATTTGCCGAACTGTCAAAAATCACAACTGAGCACTTAGGTTGAAGCTAAGATAGCTAAACGTTATCTACTCCTGCAAGCCCTGCCTGTGTTAGCCAGCGTTACTCCCGGACCCCACAGCTGGCACTGCAGAGCTTGTGCACGTTAACGGTCTACAATTGTTCAGTTATTTATCCAATCGCTACATTTCATATCCTGTATATCCAACCAAATATTAAAAACAAGTCACCGCGACTAAAAAAATTGACTTTAATTAGTTTTGTGTTTCGACTGAGGCCCCTTAACGCTATGAATCACAATGCGTTAGCTACGTGCTGCTGGATTAGGAACTGGAGAATGGTGCGTAAACGCAGGTTCACTAGCTAATGCTAGCTAGCTGTCTATGCGCACATTAAGCGATCAGTCTTAATTCTCTACTCTATTGTGCACTAAGTAAGTTAACTAGTTTCCGAACCAACATTAGTTATCTAGCCATATCCCAGGTGCTAAATACACGAGAACAGGGTTTGGGGAAGGACCGGCAAGGGTCCCATTATTGACACAGCTAGCTAGCTCGCTAACTGGCTAGTTACCTTTAACAGCAAGGCCTTCGTTCTGGCGCCATCTTCATGAAGCCTCTGAAATCCAAACAGTCGGCTGCAAGGCAGAGAACAACACAGGCGGCTCCGTGTTACTTTAAGTGCTTCACTTTGTATTTCTACGTGTTTTGGAAACAGGAAAACGTGCACAAAGATATCAGAAAACACAACAAGTTCATGCCAGGTCGGGTATCTAACCTGTCAATTTCGACCAAGCTGTCCCTCTCCTGCGCTGTCAGCCTCGGAAAGTCCTCTTCGGTTTCACTCGCTTTTCCCGCCGCCATTTTCTTTTCCTCATCACCAGCAACGCCGAGACTTCGAGCAGCAACGCAGGCGGCAGCGGCGAGCGACACTCCGCACGATTTCATGGAAACGCAACGGGTTAGCAAACCAGAAACTCCACCAAATTAAAAAACCCCGAACGAAAAATGGAACGGGGGGAAAGCAACTTTTTTTCCAGGATTAAAATGTAAAATAAGTGTAATTCCGCAAGGAGAAGAAGAAAGTTCTGCGGTCTTCTTTTTACATTTTTATTCAAAATATTTTATGCAGCCAATATCGTGTGGTGCATGGAGTGCTGTTGATGTAGGGTTGTTAAACAGGGCGTTATTTGGTAATATCACAAACTTCCCCCTAACCACCAGCTCAAAGTTGTTGTAATTGTGTCACACAGGCGAACCCACGCCGCCGCCGTCGGAACGCCCTCTCCCCCTTTTCCAACCAATGGTATCGCTCGTAGATCAGCACGTGACTGTCCTTATCTTGGGGGTCCTTTCTCTGGAGCCTCGTTTCTCATATAAACTTTCTCGGGTAGGGATGAAAAACACTGAACTTTACGCACCCGTGCTCGCTGTTACGATTGGTTTGCTTCTTTATAATAACGTGACGTTAGTCGATGTTCAGATGTCCTATTGGATACGGCTACTGTCGTTTGTAAGTATTGTTAGCTTAGCCAACGTAAAATGCAGCAAGTTCGGTTGTTTTGGCTGATATATACCAGCAATCGCTAAGGCTGCGTCTTTCATTGGCATATATGGTGAAGCCAGGTATGGAAATAATTGATTGTGGTAAGGCATTTGTTATAAAGGGCAGTACACAAATAACACAGATGTAGGTAGGGGCTGTGACTGGGTCGTGCATTTCCATCAGAACAGTTGCAATTCGGTGATCTTCTAAATTAGTTTGGTTGCATTGATGTTGGGCACAGCCCGTGTCCATTAAAAACTGATTTAAATGTTGTTGTTGGATACTGAAATCTTTAGATTTCTGCTTGCTTTGGACTGTGTTTTTGTAGTCTTACCACCGAAGGAGGCTAAGTGTCATGTTGATGAGGTTGAAAAGGGAGAATTCTCAATAAAATTCTCATAATTCTGTTCATGCTGCCTTACAACACTGCAAACTAAACAATCTGCAGTTCGCAAACATGTAATTTAAATAACCATTCTAAAAGTTCTGAATGGCCTGTTAATATGAAGATTGTCTCACAGTGCATTAGAAATACTGGAACTCTGATCTGCCTGTAATCATTGAAAGCATGCTTGTTTTAAAGGGGCTACACTGCCTAAATTGGTACAGACCAACTAAACTGTAAATCTGTCATGGGTGTCCATGAGAGAGATAAATGGCTTTCGGTCATTACTTCTGGAAATTAACCTGTGAAAAATGAGGGGAGCAAGATGAGCGTGACAATAATCACACCGTTCTCTTTGGCCTTTTCCCTCAGAAGGCAATGTCAGTGAAGCAATAAAATGAATATTGCAGAACCAACAGTTAGCCATTGTGAACGAACCTCATTATTTTTGAGAATTGAACATGAACATCGCGGAAGATAAGTTCTCAAACATGATGCTTTTTATTTTTCTATATGATGGTTTTGCAGAATGGCACAAATACATGGATATAGTGCCACCCATCTAGTGCTATATATTTGCCATCATTTTATCTGGACCAAAGAAAGACACTTCTTTTTTTTATATACAAAGCTTTTTCATATGCTTGCACACTTGGTTCAGGAAAATGTTCCTCAATTTTAAATAAGTTTTTCTATCTCTTTCAGAAATGCAAAATCCTTACATTTATTATTTTGAGTATATCCCAGGCATAAAGTCCCAGTACACTGGACTTCATATAACTTTCTGCTAGTTATTTATTATTATTTTTTTTGAAAAGTGCACAATATTGAATTCTCCACCATTTTGGATTTTTCTTAGAAACCACCTCTTATGAACTGTTGGTCTGGTTGAGATGCAGTTTTTGCACTTGCAGGTCAAACTTCTTTTCCTAAAATAGTAAGGGAACATTTTCTCAAGTCAAAAGGATTGATTTGGAGCCAGTCAAACGGATCTACATGAGTGTTTTCCAGTCAAATGTACTTCGCAACACTGCAGCTATTTTCCACTTTTTAAAATGAGATTGCTGGAGCATTATTGTTAATTTCTTAAAATGAGTCAGTTTTTTGTACAATTATAGTACTAATGTACTGAGATTAGAATAATTATATATTTAAATAATCTTTAATTTTATAATAAAAAAATTTTCAATTCTAATTTATATTTGGGTAAATTAAGAATGCTGTAGTGTATTCATAAAAATATGATACAAGTAAAAACTGAACTGTACAAATCAGGAAATGAGGCAATGCGTTCATATTCTTAAAAGAATATAAGTAGTTGTTGGAAATGAGAGATGACAATAAAAAGGATTTCACAGCAGAACGAGACTGTTCTAACAATGTCTCCAGTAAATTGCCTCTGATGAGGATATGCTGACCTGCTGAAAAGCGTGTTTGTTTTAAGTAGGCTAGACATAACTTAAACTATTTTACTGTAGCATAAATTCTGGAATGAATCGGCAGCAAACCTTATTTATAAAGTATTTGCACAACTATTGATTTTGCATTAATTCACAATTTAGACTAGAGAAAGTGCTTGAAAAGGGTAACAGGCTCAATGCAATGTGATGGAGGCCTTTGTAGACTTTTGTTTAACATGAAGACAGTAAAACAGCTTTAAATCTGCAACACCTATCAGTTTTTCTGCATTTACTGTAAGGTTTATTAACTAATTATACAAACATATGGGTGGTTGTTTTGCTGTATCACAGTGTAACGTTAGGCCAAAATTTATCTAAATTGTCCCAAGCTTGTTTTTTGGTACTTTAACAATGGACGTGATGATTACAAAAAATTAAAAATTTCTATCATCACCGCGAAGTTAGCCATTGGTCTGGCAACATTTATTTTAAAAATGTAACGTTTAGTGGACATTTCAACTATTGTTCATACGACTAGGCAGCGGGCGGGGAGTACTTGTCTTTTTAAATGGTGACGTAGAAGAACGCACTGGGCGGTGCCACGGACGGTCGGCTACATTGTCAACATACTGCAAAATGGCTGGTCGCAGAGAAGGTTGGTGAGGTGTATATATAGCTAACTAGTTGTGTGTAGGTAATGTAACGGCACATGCCTCGAACAACACAACAATATTACGTTAAATTTGTTAGCCTTAAAACCTTAATTTACTACCAGACTTCGTGGTATTGAAATTCCATTTAGTCAATGTAACGTAATTTGTGTAGCAAATGCTTGCGAACTAGCTGCTTCCTAGCATGTCTATGTAGCTACCTGACTTTAGCTAGCTTGCTAGCTCATATTGGCTGCAAATAAAATATGAAAGTGTTTTGCTTGCTGTTACTAGCGCTACAATAAGGTACACCATTAGAACTATCATACCACAATCGTTTGCCTAGTTGGTATACGTTAACGTTAGCTAATAATTATTAACAGTAGCGGTAGTATGCAGTAAAATAGCTATTTTAGCAACACTAACGTTGACGCAGCTAAGTTAGCTACTGAGCACACGTTAGCTAGGACATACGATCGTTTGATAAATTTAGCTGGATTTAATATTACTTGGCTAATAGCGCCGCATTCTGCAAAATTATAACGTTACTTCTTGTTAGAAAAGTTAAAAGGTTCTGTCACAAGAAGCGCGTAGATTGCATCTGGACATATTGTTTGGTATCTATGGATAAGGTCTCATTTTATAATAAAACAAAAAATGACAAACCAGCACTTTTGAAAACGTCCTAGGAAACTAGATTGTTAGCAAGTGAACGTGAATTTATAGTCAACTTACTAAAAATGTGTCCCCCTATACCAGTGGTTCTCAACCCTGGTCCGGCCCCTGGTTTTCGTTCCAACCACAATTGCAATCCCAAAATTTTAACAAGATGTAAAAAAAAAATTAATTGGGTGCTTTTCGTGTTTAGAGGGATTATTTGCCATCTTAATCCCCATTATGAAAAGCATGGTTGGAACGAAAACCAGCAAACACAGGGGTACTGCAGGACCAGGGTTGAGAACCACTGCCCTCGACAAGTACTGCCTTATAACGTTAACTTAACGTTAGTGTTCGTTTGTAAGCGAACGTTAGGTGCAGTGCTGATTGTTCTTCAGTTTATTATTTTAAAAAATCCCAAAACATGACAAATCACTAGGATAACATTATCAAAGGCGATATATGTTATTCCACACAATAACCCAAGCAAGTGTGCTATAGCTTATTACCCTGGCTAACGAAATGTATTTGTGCTCCCTGCAGTTCAAACGGACTTAGCAAGAGAATCTGTGGAGATTCTTGTGTCCCAGCATGGCATTTGTTCCAGACAACTGATTATCTTGCAACTACGTTAGATTGTTCTTAATTTCTGATAAGTAACACTGGCCAATATGTTTTGGGTTTTTAATCTTTGTGGCAACGTGAGTTGTGTAAGCCGTTCTTGGAAGTAGACTGATGCCGATCTCTTGCCTCTGCATCGAGATCCAGAGAGCGATGATGACTCGTATGAAGTGGTGGACCTTACGGACTATGCCAGGCGCCATCAATGGTGGAGCCGTGTTTTCGGGAGCAACTCTGGACCAATTGCAGAGAAGTACTCTGTGACCACTCAGATCATGATGGGTGGTGTGACCGGCTGGTATGTAATGTTTTGTAGGCCGCCTCATGAGACAGAGTACAGATGGATAGTTAGGGTGACTCCCAGAGGTCTGTTCTTCAGTTGTGTAATGTGTCGTTACTCTGCCCTATGAACGGCAGTCATTTACAGCACCGTGCACGAAGTGGGACCCTTCCCATTATTAAAATCACAATGCTTGGTATTAATAAGCAGTTAAAACAAGAAAATTCAACTGCAATTTAAAATGTATGTCATTATTAGGGAGATAATTGGTCAGTATTAAGTAAGCCTTGCTGAGTTTGCATATAAATTGGAAATTACTTTGGAAACGTCAGTCAGGTTTTATTAGAATTCTAAAATATTTTGTCAAGAGACCATGGGGCTGCTGGATGACTCACCAAGGTCTGGTATTGAACCAGACCTGTGCCAGTGTTGACTGTTGCTTGCGGTCCTGCTACACCAGCATGTGTAATTGACCTTGTGGGCTGTGTAATAAGGCCAGTGTCCCTGTGAGCTTACCTTGTGGGCTGTGTAATAAAGCCAGTGTCCCTGTGAGCTTACCTTGTGGGCTGTGTAATAAAGCCAGTGTCCCTGTGAGCTTACCTTGTGGGCTGTGTAATAAGGCCAGTGTCCCTGTGAGCTTACCTTGTGGGCTGTGTAATAAAGCCAGTGTCCCTGTGAGCTTACCTTGTGGGCTGTGTAATAAAGCCAGTGTCCCTGTGAGCTTACCTTGTGGGCTGTGTAATAAAGCCAGTGTCCCTGTGAGCTTACCTTGTGGGCTGTGTAATAAAGCCAGTGTCCCTGTGAGCTTACCTTGTGGGCTGTGTAATAAAGCCAGTGTCCCTGTGAGCTTACCTTGTGGGCTGTGTAATAAAGCCAGTGTCCCTGTGAGCTTACCTTGTGGGCTGTGTAATAAAGCCAGTGTCCCTGTGAGCTTACCTTGTGGGCTGTGTAATAAAGCCAGTGTCCCTGTGAGCTTACCTTGTGGGCTGTGTAATAAAGCCAGTGTCCCTGTGAGCTTACCTTGTGGGCTGTGTAATAAAGCCAGTGTCCCTGTGAGCTTACCTTGTGGGCTGTGTAATAAAGCCAGTGTCCCTGTGAGCTTACCTTGTGGGCTGTGTAATAAAGCCAGTGTCCCTGTGAGCTTACCTTGTGGGCTGTGTAATAAAGCCAGTGTCCCTGTGAGCTTACCTTGTGGGCTGTGTAATAAAGCCAGTGTCCCTGTGAGCTTACCTTGTGGGCTGTGTAATAAAGGCCAGTGTCCCTGTGAGCTTACCTTGTGGGCTGTGTAATAAAGCCAGTGTCCCTGTGAGCTTACCTTGTGGGCTGTGTAATAAAGGCCAGTGTCCCTGTGAGCTTACCTTGTGGGCTGTGTAATAAAGCCAGTGTCCCTGTGAGCTTACCTTGTGGGCTGTGTAATAAAGCCAGTGTCCCTGTGAGCTTACCTTGTGGGCTGTGTAATAAGGCCAGTGTCCCTGTGAGCTTACCTTGTGGGCTGTGTAATAAAGCCAGTGTCCCTGTGAGCTTACCTTGTGGGCTGTGTAATAAAGCCAGTGTCCCTGTGAGCTTACCTTGTGGGCTGTGTAATAAAGCCAGTGTCCCTGTGAGCTTACCTTGTGGGCTGTGTAATAAGGCCAGTGTAACCTGTTGTGGCCTTGTATTTGTGGTGTGTGTAGCTTGTGTGCTGTCCTTGTGCTGTGCTTGCTGTGTGCTGTGTGTAGCCCTGTGAGCTTACCTTGTGCTGTGTGTAAATAAGTGCTGTGTCCCTGTGAGCCCTGCTTGTGGCTGTGTAATAAAGCCAGTGTGTTGTGTGCTTGCTGTGTGTTGTGTGTGGTAAAAAAAAAAAAAAGAGGGGCTGATGGCGTGTGTTTGAGAGCATTAGTCAGCACTTTCCTGAACTGATAGGTTGAGGCAGGCACAACAACACACACACACATGCACTCTCTCTTTTAGAGGAGGGATAAGGAGGGACAGATCATTTGACGACGTGTGTATGACTAGAGAGAAACACAACAACTAATTTTTTTTGAAATTTTAAAAAAAAATAAAATAAAAAAAAAATAAAAAATAAACAAAAAAAAAAAAAATTATTATAATTATAAACATGTAAGTTATTTTGGATATGAGAGTCTTCTAAATAAGTAAATAATTTGATAGATATTCAGCCAATGACTGGAAAGTGAAAATGGCTCCTTTATTCATTAATAAGTCTGGCTGTGCCCTTTCCATTTCGTACAACCCAACCTTTCTTTCATTCTGATTTTTGACGAGTACCGTCTTTTCCGCAATTGGATATATATGCCTGAAATGGAAGTAAATACAGGTAACCTTTCCGTGAACAGCGTTAGGTACTGTTTAAGAGAAGACACAAATAACTTAGTCTCATATTTTGATGAATGCAAGGATCTCCGGCTTTAGCAATTTTTCCTTTCTCCTGAAAGGTGTGCAGGATATCTTTTTCAGAGGGTCGGGAAGATCGCTGCCACAGCCGTGGGTGGAGGATTCCTTTTGCTGCAGGTAAGGCTGTGGAATTCCATGCATCATTCTGTAGAATGTAAGAAAACATCACCTCAGGACAGGCCACAATGTTACCAGGAACTACAAAGATGACCCAACCCCCCCCAGATTGGTTTGTTCTAGAATCTAGACCAGGGGTGTCAAACTCCAGTCCTGGAGGGCCGCAGTGTCTACAGGTATTTGTGGTTTCCTTTTCATTAGCACCCAGTTAAAGCTTTGAGAACAAGGTGTTTGGACTTCTTAGCCAATCAGTGACTTAAATTAATCACTTTTGCTGAAACACACCAAAAACCGGCAGACACTGCGGCCCTCCAGGACCGGAGTTTGACCCCTGATCTAGACGGATCAATCAGAAAATTACTAATTATCTTTTCGTCCACTCTGTGTTCTTGGCACTCGCTAAAGTTTGTTAAAACTGAGGGCATTCATGCATTTCTGCTTAACATTTAAAATAACTTTTTTTTTTTTAAATGCACTTACATTTGACATTCTACATTGTAACATTTTAAAGATTGGCTAATAAATGATTAATCAAATACTTGTATTCATTCTAGTACAACCGACTGGAGATTCTGTCTGTGTTTCAAGCTGACCTTTAGGAACAGTAAAAAAAAAAAAAAAAGCATGTTTTTAAGCTAATTAATTTGTCAGCTTGTTCACCACTTTGCCTGCAAGTTGGAACACTTGCTCAGACGATGCAGAGATAGCAGGGATTCACATATACTCAGACGATGCAGAGATAGCAGGGATTCACATATACTCAGACGATGCAGAGATAGCAGGGATTCACATATACTCAGACGATGCAGAGATAGCAGGGATTCACATATACTCAGACGATGCAGAGATAGCAGGGATTCACATATACTCAGACGATGCAGAGATAGCAGGGATTCACATATACTCAGACGATGCAGAGATGGCAGGGATTCACATATACTCAGACGATGCAGAGATAGCAGGGATTCACATATACTCCTCTGCCTTCCAGGTATTGTTGCTCAGGTTGCCAGTTAGCTGAGTTTTTGCTGTTAGAAATTCTCTTTCGTAAGTGTAATTCCAAGCTTGCGTTAGTTGTTTATTTGTATATCACTTTAGCGGATTGACATTATATTGCAATATTAAAAACGGGCTCACAATTCTGCTCCATGTTGTACTGACTGCTGTAGCAGAACATTGTTCGGCTTGCTCAGCTACAGTGGATTAACTAACTTCACTCTCCCCTGCACTCTCCTTTCCACATTCTATTTTCTTTCCCACAGTTTGAAAGTAGCTCCGCTTTGTTTAAGAGTTTCTGTCCCTCGTCCTTCTTCTTCCTCTTACTGGTTCTCACTGTCAAAGTCTTCTTCCACATTCGCTTTTTTTACATACAGTCAAGTCGGAAAGTCTGCACACCCCTTTCACCTTCTCCACGTTTTATTACGTTACAGACATATTCTACAATAGATTGAGTTCATTTTTTGTCTCAAAATTCTACACAAAATAGCCCATAATGACAAAGTGAAAACAGGTTTAGACATTTGTGCTAATTTATTAAAAATCAAAATGTAAAATATCATATGTACAGTGTACACAAGTGTGCACACCCTTTGATATGACACCCACAAGTGAGCTGTGGTGCATTTTGTTTCCACTGATAACTGCTTAAGATGTTTCTACAACTTAATTGGAGTCCACCTGTGATAAATTCAATTGATTGGACATGATTGGGGATTGCCAACACCTGCCTTTATAAGGTCCCACAGTTGACAGTGCATGTCAGAGCAAACTCCCAAGCCATTGGGTCAAAGGAATTATCTGCAGACTTCAGAAACATGATTGTGTCAAGGCATAGATCTGAAGAAGGGTACGGAAAAAAATCTGCAGCTTTACAGGTCCCAAAGAGCACAGTGGCCATCATCATTCGTAAATGGAAGAAGTTTAGAACCACCAAGAATCTTCCTAGACCTGGCCGCCCGGCCAAACTGAGAAATCGGGGAAGACGGGCCTTGGCCAGGGAGGTGAGCAGGAACCCGAGGGTCACTCTTGACAGAGCTCCAGCGTATCCTTGTGGAGATGGGAGAACCTTTCAGAAGATCAACCATCCAGGCAGCACTCCACAAATCAGGCCTTTATGGTAGAGTGGCCAGACAGAAGCCCCTCCTTAGTAAAAGGCACATCACAGCCCACTTGGAGTTTGCCAGAAAGGCATCTAGAGGACTCTCAAACCATGAGAATCAAGATTTTCTGGTCTGATGAAACCAAAATTGAACTTTTTCGACTGAATACCAAGCGTCACGTCTGGAGGAAACCAGGCACCGCTCATCACCTGGCTAATGCCATCCCTACAGTGAAGCATGGCGGTGGCAGCATCATGATGTGGGGATGTTTTTCAGCAGCGGGAACAGGGCGACTAGTCCTGATAGAGGGAAAGATGAATGCAGCTAAGTACACCGAGATCCTTGAAGAAAACCTGCTCCAGAGCGCTCTGGACCTCAGACTGGGGCGAAGGTTTACCTTCTAACATGACAACGACCTGAAGCATACAGCCAAGAGAACAAAGGAGTGGCTTCGGAGAAAGTCTGTGCATGTCCTTGAGTGGCCCAGCCAGAGCCCAGACCTGAATCCAATTGAACATCTGTGGAAAGAGCTGAAAATGGCTGTCTACTGACGCTCCCCATCCAACCTGACAGAGCTTGCAAGGCTATGCCTAGAGGAATGGGCAAAAATGTCCAGAAACAAGTGTGCCAAGCTCGTAGCTTCTTTCCCAAGACGCATTGAAGCTGTAATTGCTGCCAAAGGTGCAGCAGCCAAGTATTAGGCTAAGGGTGTGTACAGATATGTAACCCCTAAATAACCTATTTTTGTCAGTAAAATAAAATTGCATATTTTCTAAAAACCTGTTTTCACTTCGTCATTATTGGCTATTGTGTGTAGATGTTTGAGGCAAAAAATGAACTCAATCTATTGTAGTATAAGTCTGTAACGTAATAAAACGTGGAGAAGGTGAAAGGGGTGTGCAGACTTTCTGGCTTGACTGTATTTATTGAACAGATAAAATGTTCAATATAACACAACCTGGTTGGTCTTCTGCCAACGTGGCTGCTGAAGTAGAACATCCTATCAACCACAATCTAAATTTTGCCAGCATTTTACAGACCCTGCTATAGCTTTTCAAAGATTTATCATTTTTAAACCTTGAATTAGATGCCTGTTTTGCATGTAATGTAAAGATGCTCACGTTTCCCTGCCGTTTTTATTTTGCAGATTGCAAATCACAGCGGTTATGTGCAGGTTGACTGGAAAAAGGTTGAGAAGGATGTGAATAAAGCAAAGAAACAGCTAAAGAAAAAAGCCAACAAAGCAGCGCCCGAAATCAACTCATTCATCGAAGAGGTGAAGCCGTATGAACTCGGGCCTACCTTTATACAGCTCTTATATCAACCAGTTTTTAATTAAAATACTATATTGAATATGATACGACCAAATAATCAGTTGTTAAGCATCTGTTAAAACTGTGATGTTGGGAATGGGGATATGGATTGTGCATTTTATTCCAGTCAGTATCTCAAATTTTTAAAAAGCCAGTGGATCCTTGTTTTTTTTATTTATTCCCCACACCCATTCCCACAAACGTGGCTTTTGGCGTCTTGAGAAATAAGTGCTTCCTATGTTGAAGCAGCAGGGTGTCCTTACTTCTTAATAATGGCACAGTTGGCATTGCTGCTGGTCCTCGGCAGTTCCTCCCTCAGGCATTGTGGGTAAATGTGGAAGTATCCTGAGGAAGCACGAGGCATTGCTAATGTAACGATGAAACCCAGCTGAAGCTGCTCCCCAGTTTTTATTGCAGACGTAATTAGCGGTCGTTATGTGTTGTGATTGCATACACAGTAATTGTGTGGTAATTAATTTGTGGTCTGTAGTAATCCCGCGGTTTCAAATCAATTTGAAAAGTATAATTTAGGTTAATATAATCACTTGGAAATGGCAAAGAAATGTTTTATTCATCCTGAAGATGTACAGGGAACGATCTGTATCAGTTTTCTCTACTCTATAACATATTAATTGAATATTTAAGTAATAGTGCCCTCTATCGGTAGATAAAGAAATCTATAAAGCAGAATCTATAATTATTTATCTTATAAAGAAATCTATAAAGCAGAATCTATAATTATTTATCTTATAAACAAATCTATAAAGCAGAATCTATAATTATTTATCTTATAAACAAATCTATAAAGCAGAATCTATAATTATTTATCTTATAAACAAATCTATGAAGCAGTTTTGCAAATTTAGAATTGGGAGCTTCTAAAAAAGTGTAGGAAAAAAGTGATTATTTGCAACAAAGCACATTACCGAAAAGTTTGTTGTCTGAGAACTGATCTGACTCTTTAGAAAAGCCATAAGTGAATCTAGCCTAATATATATATATATATATATATGTACAGGTGCAGCTCAAAAAATTAGAATATCGTGAAAAAGTTCAATATTTTTTGTCACTCATTTCAGAAAGTGAAACTCATATATTATATAGATTCATTACACATAGAGTGAAATATTTCAAGCCTTTATTTCTTGTAATTTTGATGATTATGGCTTACAGCTAATGAAAACCCAAATTCAGTGTCTCAGAAAATTAGAATATTTAGCTTTAACATATTTTTAAAGTATCATATTTAATATTTGGTCGCATATTCTTTGCATGCTGTTACTTCCTGAAGTCTGTGACCAATCAACATCAAAAGACTCTCGATATCTTATTTTCAGGTACTGTTACAAGCGATACTATAACCTCTCTGCATTTCAACTGATCTCTATGAGAATTGGGGGGTAAGACTAGATTCAGCTGTAAATTACGCTGGTACAGTATGGAACGCATGACTGGCGAAATGGCTGTACGTCATCAAGGGTCTAAGGCAGGGATCTTCAACGGGGTCCGCGACCCCTAGGGGGTCCGTGGAGGTACTGCAGGGGGTCCCCCAATTTATGTGGGATTTTTAAAAAATTTAATCTAACAATTTTTAAATGTATTTTCGACAAAAAATATATAATATTGAGTAAATTCAAAGCATTAATAGGCAATAATAAGCTACTTTTGTTGACAAAAACTATATAAAAAAAGAATGATTCCCATGATGCAACCACTTGTTTTAAAAAATATATATATATATCTGGGGGTCCCCGCTCTGTTTCTATCGGCCAAGGGGGTCCTTAGGCTGAAAAAGGTTGAAGACCCCTGGTCTAAGGTATCAAACGAGCCCCAAACCATCACTCTGCGGCCAGATATGGAGTAGATGTGGATGGATCCCTTTAAGGGTTGTTTCTCCTGACTTTTTTCCCCATAGAGTTCTATAGGAAAATGAGTCAGGAGAAATATCCCTTGCAGTGATCCATCCAGATCTACTCCATATCTGGCAACAGAGTGATGGTTTGGGGCTCGTTCGATAGCTCAGACCCTTGATGACGTACAGCCATTTAGCCAGCCATGTGTTCCATACTGTACCAGTGTAAGTTACAGCTGAATCTAGTCTCACCCCCCAATTCCCATAGAGATCAGTTCAAATGCAGAGAGCTTATAGTATCGCTTGTAACAGTACCTGAAAATAAGATATCGAGAGTCTTTTGATGTTGATTGGTCACAGACTTCAAGAAGTAACAGCATGCAAAGGATATGCGACCAAATATAAAATATGATACTTTAAAAATATGTTAAAGCAAAATATTCTAATTTTCTGAGACACTGAATTTTGGGTTTCATTAGCTGTAAGCCATAATCATCAAAATTACAAGAAATAAAGGCTTGAAATATTTCACTCTATGTGTAATGAATCTATATAATATATGAGTTTCACTTTATGAAATGAGTGACAAAAAATATTGAACTTTTTCACGATATTCTAATTTTTTGAGCTGCACCTGTATATGTATAACTCCTATTTATATATATATATATATATATATATATATACTGTTGTGGCGAAGTGAGCCGTAGTGCTCGCGTGAAGAATCAGAGTCCAGCCCAAGCTTGGGTAAGGAGAACGGGTTTTTTTTATTCTCCGTCTTTCGTGTTACATTCAAACACAAATAACACACAACAAGACTTCCAGACATCAGTTGTTTCTCTCCTCTCAACTCCCAGAAGGCTCCTTTTCAAGGATCTCAGGCTCACTGTTGAACAATCAAAGCAATTGGTTAATTTATACAAACAATAACACAATGAATCGTCACCAATTGCCTGATTGCCGACAGCTGTGCCAGTTCCATAAACCACCCGAGTTCACTCTCTCTTTCCGGCCGCGCCTAAAACCACGCCCCCTTACCACAACTGTATAAACAGTGCCCTCCACAATTATTGGCATCCCTGGTAAAACGGTGAATTCTTTATAACCATTTTTACTCATCTTTACCAGGGGTGCCAATAATAGTGGAGGGCATTGTGTGTGTGTGTGTGTGTGTGTATATATAAACATCGAACAAAAAGTTCTGAAATTTGTGTTTGGTAGATTATTTCTCTGTTGTAACAATGCTTCTTGGCAATAAATTTTATACCGTTGGAAAGCCTGTTTATTTCCCTTTTAAATGGTGCCCCATTTGTAAGGAACATGCATTTGTGGGATGAGCAGCACAGCTGAGTATGTGGGTTGCGCCCATGTAAAATTTGCCAAATCTTCTCTACCAAACACAAATTTCAGAACTTTTTGTTCGATGTTTATATATATATATATATATATTATTTTTTTTTATTTTATTTTTATTTTAAATAAATGATCTCAAGTGTTTTCATTCACAACAGTAAAGAGCTCTTGACACATGGGAAACTGCCATTGTGGTTGGAATGAAAAGCAGCTTACATGGGGAGGCCCCAGGACTGTTTGCACCCCCTGCCTGAATACCGCATTGTAATTCACAGTATTGTCAACAGTTAAAAAGGGGGGAAAACATCTACATGTTAAAATTGAAGAACGTGGGAGCTGCTCACGTATTTGTTCACATTGTTAGGAAGGCCTGCTCACCTTCTGTGATCCTGCATGACGGCGTGCTTGCTTCCTTTTCCCTTGTCTTTTACAGTCTTCAGAGTTTGTGAAGAGAAACATTGTCCTTTCCAGTGGATTCGTCGGAGGTTTTCTGCTCGGACTGGCATCCTAGAATCTGACGTGGGCCCACCGCCAGGCCCGCCCACGAATAACTACTGCACCCAGGAAGTTCTTATGACTGCACTTCCTCCTGTTCCGCTGTGGGAGAAACGAGGAGATGTGTGTACTGTGAAGCAGCAGGGATAGGAGGTGGATGCACCGTGTCAGCTGTGCAGACTGATGAAATATTATCCCCTGTAATCTGTGCCTCTAGCCAGTCACCCCTGGCAGATCTCGCCACCCGACTGACATAACTGTACATAGGATGATCTTCACTCCTCGTGTCACACCCATCTATGTATCGTCTTGTTGGTGTCGTTGGTGAGATGTGTCTTTAGGCAATCTGTGGCATCCTTAGCCACAGTTACATTCTTTAAGTTCTACTGTGCTAAATAGAAACCAGTGCATCTTCACAATGTGTCCTCTTACCTGTGTAGATTACATGATAATATGTTCAATAGCGAGTCACACATATTTTGGATTCAGTTCTCAGCCTTTTTAATAAGTGCAATATTCCTCATTCTTTAGTATAATGTACGTATTTCTTCACAAATGCCAATTTCTTTTAGAACTATTTTTAATGTGTACAGCTCAAATAAATATTGTGGAAGCCTAATTTGCGAAACGGCATGTTTTGATCACTATCATTTTTCCTAAGGGAAAGAATATATGGCTTTTAAACATTTTTATTTGTAATCAAATGGCTGTTAAGTGTGTTCCGTACGTTTGGCCATGTTGTTTGGACTGATCAAATTGATGTAATATGTATGGTACATCAGTGTGCTATGACATGCATTTGCCTAAGGTGGTCTAATTGGGAAACGTCATGCAATATGATTTGTGAATGACTTCTTCAGAGACTCATGGAAATGGACCCTTCAAACAATTTTCAACCCTCGCTAAATATTTATCTTTTTTTTGTTTTTTGTTACAAAGCCAAATTAAAATGTATTTAATTTTGCCAAATGAAATAAAAGATAAATAAGAAATATTACACAAAATAAAAACCTGAAAATTACAACTGGTAAGTAGTCATCCTGAATTGGGCCAGGTGTATTCCTTTTTTTTTAGATGTCACACTAAATATGTTAGAGGTCCACCTAGTTTCATTTTGGATCCACATGTATGCAATTGCATGATTGCAGAATGAATATCACCATCTTTGTGAAGTCTCAACTGAAACAAGATCAGATCAGTCACGCTGTCTTGAAGATGAAGAAACTGACTGTGTAACTTAAAGATTAGTGTTTGGAGAGAAAAGGCTACAGAACGTTCTACAAAGATTGGCAACGTTTGACCCTTTCTAGGAGCACTGTTAAGTCTATTAAGTTGAACAAAATGGGAATCGGACTACTAAGATTAGGCCGTTCTACCAAACCGAGCAACCGGACAAGAAAGGCGAATCTCAGAAATGTGACGGAGGAAAGGGAAGGAACGCCAGAGAAGTCGCTTCTGAGAGGGGCCAGCATGACGTCAGGCCTGGAGTTTGCCAGAAGCCATGTGCCAGGTATTGTGGTAAGATTAGACTAAAGTTGACCTCCTTGGCCTGGTAAAACAAAGTGCTGAGCCCAGTCTGTCACCCAGGTAACACCATCCCTACTGTCAAGCGTGGTGGTGGCGTCATGCTGTTCAGCAGGAGGGACAGAGAAGCTTGTTGCCACAAAGGGCAGATGGATGGTGCCAAATAAAGGCTAATCCTGTGCGTGAGACCTCTGCATTTAGGGCAAAGATGCTTGGTCCCAAAGCACTGCAAAAACCCAGACTTGAACCCTAGTGCATTGGCACCATAAACATTGTTTGGAAATGGAGATTATTCTTTCTTACAAAAAGAGACGCAAGAAAATAATTTTAAAGGACTGATGGAAAGATATTCCTACTTGAACTGGCTAATTGAATAGCTTGCTAGTTGTTGTTTTTTGCTCAATACAATGCAATTGATTAAACAAGGACATCAACATTCAGCAGATAATGTTGAAACAAAGCTGTCCTAATGATGTGCTCTTTTCTAGTTTTGCAGATGATGCGTATTCCTGCAAGTTGGTTTTGTTATTTTCCAGTTTTTCTGATAATGCACCACAACCCTCCAGCATGTTTTTGGGTATCTGAGCAACGAGAGCAAACAACGCACTCTCCATAGCAACCCCAGGACACAGTTATCCAGCCTGTTTGACAGTAGTCAGGTAAAAGTTTTCTCGGTGAAAATATTCTTGCTTTATTCTGCCACCGTGGCGCTCCCTATGCTGCCGGGAAATTCTCCCAATAAAAACGTAAGTTACTCTAAGATACTAACATCAAAACTAATAACTTACTATCTAGCTAACGTTTGCGAGAGAAATGCGCTTGAGCTAACGTTAGCTACCAGCTAACATTCCTTCACCTGATAGTGATAGCTAGCTAGTTCATCATAACGTTAGTCTCATAGTTTGACCAATTTAATGGTAGTCTAACTGAGTAGTTAACCAATTACCATTAAATACAGTTAGATAAGATGATAAAGTGTTATTTTCTTTATTCGTTGTCAGTTATTTCGGGTAATATGTTCGACAGTTAAAACGATAGCTTGCTAATGTTAGCTAGCAAGAACAGCTAACAAATGACCTCGCTTATAACATTACATTACATTATAGGCATTTAGCAGACGCTCTTATCCAGAGCGACTTACACAACTTCTTATTACATTTATCCATTCATACAGCTGGATATATACTGAAGCAATTCAGGTTAAGTGCCTTGCTCAAGGGTACAACGGCAGTGTCCTACCTGGGAATCGAACCTGCAACCTTTCGGTTACAAGTCCAGTTCCTTAACCATTATACTACACTGCCGCTTATAAAGCTAATGCTATTCCTCCCCCCCAATGCCCAATGCCCAATGCCCAATGTGTGTGGTCTTACAGCTGGGCAAAGAAAGGTTTCACAAATCTCAGCATTTTGACTACTCTCATGGAGTCCAGTTCTTGGTGGGGACTAACAAACCAGGCATTGGAGGAGAGCTGCTCCTGGGACAGAAGCCCCAGGCCAGGCTATTAAGTGGAGGAGGCAGCAATGCACCGTCTTGGCTGGCATTTGACAAACAGGTCATCCAAACCGCCGCAGAATTATTCATCAGTGAGCTGCTTAGTTTATTGTGTTCTATGTGCTTTTTGTTTGAATTAAAAACGTTTTGAAGACCAGATGCTAGAACCTGACTACCTTTAAATCAGCTTCGCCAAAATTGTTTTTGACCAATATAAACAAGAATGAATAATTCTTCAGTTCAGCAATATATCCATTTGCTGATTAAATTTGTTTCACACACATGACTGACAGATTGTTCATGTTGTAGCTTTTATATATTTGTATACAGATATAATATAGAATTTGTTTTCAATTGTATTTAGATAAATCATATTGTGCATAATAATAATAACAACAATATTTGCCTATTGTTATGTACTTATTATCTTGACCTGTGTGCTCATTTATGTAGTAAATATACTGGATTGAGGAGTCTGCATTCATTGCCTTGGACACTTGCTTTTGTCTGTAGGTCCTCTGTTTTGACGCTCACTTTCAAGAGCCAGTGTGCCAGAAGAGGGAGGAGACCTACAGAGTTAGGAAGTGTAAAATTTACTTCTTTCTGGAGGATGACACCCTTCAGGTGGTGGAGCCAGAAATTAGGAACAGTGGAATTTCACAGGGTAACTTAATCTGAATTAATTCATAAAGGGTAAACCACGTGATAATTTACGTAACTTTTTGACTGAAGTATCTGACTTGCATTCTGTTGTTTGGCAATGTACATCAGAGACAAAGTAAATAAATAAAAATACACTGTAAATCTTCTGATTCCAGGTAAGAATACTCATAAAATGATCTGCGCTGTAACAATGGAATAAAATGAATTAGTCGGAAGCAATATGTCTTATTTACGTGTTTTCATTTTCCTTTGTGTTCAAGCAATTTATGCTATAGAAATAGCCTCTGTATAATTTTATGGCATTGGTAATATGTCTGTTTCTGCTTGCAACGACCACGCAGGAACCTTGATTCGACGTCAGCGCGTTGCCCTGCCTCCTCCTAAGGATGACCAGTACTACACCTCTGACCATTTCAACCTCAACCAGGAGGTGGTGCTGTTTTCCCGGACCTTCAAAGTCACAAACTGTGACCCCTTTACCCTCAGCTTCCTAAGAAAACAGGGGATGCGCATCAACCCCCCTGTCAGTGCTCCAGACGACCCCTACAGCAGTCTCCGCAAAGAGGTCAGTGGTCAAGAAAGAGATGTGAACTGTGTACGGAGAGCTGCAGGAGGAGCCAGCACAGAGCAGCTATTCGTACAACTGTTTCTCACTTTTCTCAACATGTTACAGACACTAAACCACCTTCTTTGACTGGTGCATTTTTTGGGATGAACATGCGGCCTTGGATGTTCAAACGCAAAATAATGCCAAAGCTAAATGTGTAATTTAAATGAGAAAATATTGCTCGTTCAGTATTGTTGAGAGCAAAATGAACACTAGCTATGTAACTTCTGTCACTCAGGATGTTGCATGTTGCATATAGCTTGAGGAAGAATTGAAGAACATTGACCCCGGAAGTGAAATGATGACTTGAGAGTGGCCCCCGTTTGTGTTTGCAGATGGAGGGCATGAAGCCACTGCGGCCGTACGAGAGACAGGACACGCTGAAGCAGTTCCTGGACAACGATCGCAACGTGCTTCGATTCTTCTGCTACTGGGACGACTCGGACAACACGTTCGGCATCCCCCACGAGCTCACGCTGCACTACTTCCTGGCTGACGACACCATAGAGATCCGGGAGGTCTTCGGCCGCAACTCGGGCCGCGACGTCGTCCCCAAGTTCCTGAACCGCAGCAAGCTGCCCAAGGTGAACCAGGAAGCAGGTCTTATGATCGCTCAGCAGGTGGAGCCAGAGACGCAATGGGGAATCTGTTGCTGCATGTGGCACTCCTCCTTCTCTCTGTCTGCAGAAGGAATGCTCCTTTCTCCATATATTGTCATAGTTCTCTTGCTCTACCTCAAGGACAGTTTCCCAGGTAACACACTGGGCTTTAGTTCCAGGACCAGTCTGCCTCTCTGTCCCCCTGGTGGAACTGTCGCAGCATTGCAGGCCAAGTGTTGTAGCTGAAATGCAGTCACAGAAAAGAGAAGAAATCCTCCCAGCCAAATTGTTATAATTTGAGTGTCTCGGTCGCGTAGCCTGTAAGAGCGCCGTACACATTGTTCATTGCGAGCTGCAACGTCGGTGGTTTGAATCCAACCACGCGACCTTTGTCGCATGTCTCACCCTCTCCCCCTCCCCATTCCTTCTGTCTCGACACTGAGCTGTCCAATGAAGCTGAGAAAATGACAAAAATATTTGTAAAAGAATGTTATAAATATTGTTGTCATTTTATTTTTCTCTCTGGCTCATGTTGGACAGTTTGCTCCTGTTGCCAGTCGCCAGCCTGGAGAAGTGACAGACCGCACAGTACTCAACGTGTTTGGGCCCACGGGGCACAAAGGCCGCTACCTTCTGGATAACCTCAAAGTAAGTGAAGTTTGAGGAATTATATTTATTTTTTGTTGCTGTAAGTATGGACTCTCCAGAATATTGCTGGATAAAACTTTACGTATTATACATATTTGTTTTGGGAGACGGTTTGCGTGACGGTGCCCTCTCTTTAGGGTCTGTAAATTATGGCAAGAGATGTAAAAACACAAAGTGCTCCAGCAGTCGCCGAGAGATCACAAAAGTGTGAAAAGAGAGCTCCAACATTTTTCATGAGATTATTGAAGAGATTGTCTGTATTGTCTGAGCTCCAGAGATTTCTGTCGTACTCAAACCTATAGCAGGGAACATGTGCATTAAACTGCTCTTTTGCAGGAATACAGAATAAATATGTAATACATTTTGACATTCGAACGATTCTTTTTGACGAGTTGTTGCCGGCTCGTGGCTCATTCTTTTTCTCTCTGTTGGTGCCTCATCCAGATTGACTTGCCCAGTGAGGAGTTCTACAAGGACTGCGATCTGACCCTGGGAGCAGTGATCAATGTGTGGGGTAGAAACGTGGTGATCTGTGACTGTGACAACTTTACCAAAGAATACTACCGCTCCAAGTACGGCCTCGGTGAGTCGCGCTGCTTTCGTTGCGCTGCTCTTTTCGGAGTGGGTTTGAGCAGATTGTACGGATTGCAGGTTGCAGAAGGACGCAGAAGTCATCTTTTATTGGGGCTCGCATGAATCGGAAAGAGCTTTGCACAACTAAGCCCTCGAAATGAGTGTTTATTTGTGGAAGTGAAGTCGCTGCTGCACACTCCTGTTGGAACCACTTGTACTGCTCTTGCATGACCACTGGATGGCAGTCTGTGGAAACATTTGCCCAGCTTTAGTGGGAGATTTTTTTTCTTTTAGCTATTTCTTTCATAACGTGTGAAGTGTGCTCATCTGCAATGACTCACAGTCTCAGGGCAGGACAGACATTCTCAGGGCAAAATGAACTTGGAAACACCTCCAGAGTCTGGCCAGTGAGGTTGCACACACACCCGAACCACCCACCCACCAACACCCCCAGCCTGAACCCACCTCCATGCATGACTGACAAAAGCCAGTGATGAGAAATGTCCAATTCATAAACACAAATTGCATGTATTATAGGACTAAAATCATTGTAATGACTGCACTATTAACCATCGCTGGATTGTGCGTCACCTTGCGTATCTGGAAGCCTGACCGGTAGGCCGTTAATCAGCAGTAGAGCACAGCGTGTGCTAGTCTGTGCCCGTCTGATCTGATGAAGGAGCAGGAAACACACTCAAAAAAGGGGTAAAAAAGCATCTGGCGTGATCGTAGAATTAATATAATTAGAAATGTACAAACGGTGACTTTATAGCGTTTTACTTTTTTTTTATTGGCTACGCCTATTTGTGCAAACAGAAAACAGATTTATGGATATGTGTAGAAAACACAAAAAACCTCTTTGGCTCCTGCTCACAGGAATTTAGGACAGTTGAGTTGAGTGTTTTGCTTTTCGGAGGTTTACCCCCAAATCCACCCAAGGTGGGTGAGTATAATGGAGAATGCAGCCGGAAACATGACGAGCGCTTGCTTCACCGTTAACTATAGGCTTGTGGGCCCATTGAGGCCTGTCCAAGTGACGCGTTTGTGACACATTTTTCTGCGTCAGAGCACAAGAAATGAGAGATCACCTCTCTGCCTTTTTATCTTTAAATGGCGAGACATGCAAGGCACAGAGCTTCTGACCATCAGTAATGTGATACGGGCACGACGCACACGACGCACACGACGCACACGACGCACACGACGCACATGACGCACACGACGCACACATCGCTTCCCTGAGCAGCCTTCGCTGACCTGCTCATAAACATTTCAAAATGGTACTGCTGTGACATAGCGCCCTGATGGAGGACTTTATGCTCGCATGTGAAAGGAGTTGTTGCAAGGCCTCTTTCTCTCTCTCTCACTCTCTCACTCTCACTCATTCTTTCTCTCACCCTCTCTCTCTCTCTCATTCACTCTTTCTCTCACTCTGTCTCAGAGGACTTCTCGCCAGTGGATTACAGGCCCGACCCCGCCCCTAGAGTCCAGAGGCAGGTGCCGCCCTACAATGGCTTTGGGTCTGAGGAGGACTCGCTCTGCTCCTGCAAGGGACTGGTGCTCAAGGCCCCGAAGAAGGACTTCCAGAAGCTGATGGAAAAAGACAGGTGTGTGTGTGTGTGTGTGTGTGTGCGTGTGAGACGCTGCATACAGGTGTGTGTGTCGCTGCGTACAGGTGTGTGTGTCGCTGCGTACAGGTGTGTGTGCCACTGCGTACAGGTGCATCCGGTGGCGTGTGTATGAATTCCACCACATTAATTTCAAAGTCAACTTCTGTTATTTTCCTAAGCTTCTAACAGTGGACGATTTTCCCACGCATTTCACAGCATCTGCGTTTGTTTTGCATCGTTTGTCTGGTCTGTGGTTGAGGTTTTCTTCTGAAGATCCCATTAGGAACCTCGATAGCTTTCTTTGAATCCCATATGTAAGTGCTCGCTCGGCTTAGCCCTATTTTCAAAGGAAAGTGGCATTTTGCGTTTGCGTCTCAGCGGGCATCTTGATGTGCAGAAGGCCAGAGTTTTATGGAGTTATGGGAGGAGGTAAAATGGATGGGTGTGTGTTTCTTTGTAAACCTCTCTCTCTTTCTCAATTTCAATTCAATTACATTTTTTCAATTTAATGTGCTTTATTGGCATGTAATACATATCGTAAATATTGCCAAATCATTACAATAACATCATAATAATAATAATTGTTTTTATATATTTTGGGGAAAACAAAATATTGAGAAGCATTTCATTGTTAACTGCAGTATACTATTATATTGAACAGATAAAACATTGTACTTTTGTACAGTAGTTATATGCTGGGTGGTTACTCACTGTCCCTCAGGTTGTTGACTGGCTGAAACATATTGTGCTGCTTGTGAAGCTGTTGACCCTTCTTCCAAAAAGATCTGCAGCTTTTTTACATTTGTTAGGGAAGGAAATATGATTATAAATATAGAAAATGTGCATATATACATTTCAGAATATTAATCTCTCTGACTATATTAATACTAATCTCTCTCTCTTTCTCTCTCTCAGACAGGGACTGGTGAGCAACGTGCTGCGTTTTGTGGGCAAAATGATATCGGACATCCCTTCAGACAAGGAGAGGATGTTCATTATCTCCTACTACCTCTGTGACGACACCATCTCTGTGTATGAACGGACCAGGAGGAACCTGGGTAATGATGTGCCTTGTGATCTCTTTGGTCCTTGCGGCAGTTAAAGTTTCTTGTTAAAGTTCTTGTGAACCGCCTTGTATGTTTGCGCTCAGTACGACAAATATTTTCCAAATCATTAAACTTAGATTCAGTTTAGAAAAAAATATTTTTGTAACCTGGGATTCATTGTAATTATTAACACTGGAGGATAATGTGCTTGAATGGTGGTAATGGTGTGGATTTATTTACACATGAGCATCTTACTCTGTTGCAGGGGTGATTGGAGGTAAATTCCTGGAGAGAGGCAGGGTGAAGCGGCCCGGTCAGGAGCTGTTTAAGAGTGCGATGTCGGAGTACTTCAAGGCTCAGGAGCTGTACCTGGGAGCCACACTGTGCCTAAACTCACAGGAGTTCCAGCTGGTGTCCGCCGATGAGTTCACGATGAGCTACATGGAGCAGAACTCAGAGGAGGTGCTCAGCTCTCCCCTCATCTCCTCTCCTCTCTTTTTCCCTCCTCTTCTCCTCTCCTCCTCTCCTCTCTTCTCTTCCCCTCCTTGCCTCCTGTCCAATCTTATACCAAAAGGTTCCGTGTGGGTGTAGGTTTTCGTTTTAGCCCAGAACTAAGACACTTGATTGTACTTATCATGGTTTGGATTGAAGACCATGATTAGTTCATTGGTTGAGTCAGGTGTGCTCGTGCGGGGCTAATATACAAGATTGGACACCCCTGTTCTAGTGTACCTCTCAAGCTGATGATTCCTGAGTGTGTTTTTAGTCTGAACTGAAAAATGTTAATTTTTCTGATATGAATGCAGTGTGGTGCAGGCCCATTCTGTACAAGGCCATACATACCTGCTGTTGTGCGTTCTATTGCTGTTGCTTGGTTACACATTTTAACGGACATTCTGAGACTACTGTAACCTCGGTGGTAAGTGCATCTTCATCCGACATTCGAAAAAGCAAAACGTAAAAGATAATCAGAAAAGAAAAACTGAATAGAAACAGCGGTTGGCTCCTGGTCAGCGATGCCCCTTTCGAACGGTCAAGACCCGCAGTAAGGAAGGAGCGAAACCCTTATTTACACGTGCGCGTGGGAGGGGTGTCTCACACAAGGGGCCGGCGCATTCTCACAGGGTGAAATAATAAGAGCGGGTTGCTAAGCAGTACCATGACTCCCTTCAGATTCCACAGTAGTGTGGTCAATGCAGCATTGACCAGGTAGCAAGCAGATAAAGCGCTAATTGAGCGACTGTCCTTGAATACGTCAAGTTCACGGTTCCTGCACTTTACCCTCTAGCATCTGCATAGTTTATAAGATTAGTTAAAGGCCTTTCCGTACAATATATGCTTCTAAGTGAGATTTTGCATAACTGCATGTATGTGTATATGTGAAAGTATAACGATAAAAAGACATTTAGAAACGCGAAGCGTATAAGGAATAAAACAGGCAAATATCTTAAATAGATATAAAATGTGCAAAAGAAATGGTACCGTTAACTCCCATCACAGTGCTTAAAATGAGAGTGTTTTTGTCCAGTTCCCCAGGGCCAACGTGGGAGCCATTTTGAGCAAGCTGAAATCCGCCAGTGAGGACAGACAGAAGGAAATGAAGCAGTTCTTGGCCCTGAGTGATCCTGGGAACAGTGGGGTCATTCCGTACGAGCCTTTCAGGTCAGGAGCCTGTCATTAATACACACTGTCAGGTGTATTATAATACAGTCAGCCGAATTCCACAGGGCTAGATCTGTCTACGCAGTGAAAAGATGTAGTACAGTGCTATGAGAGATCCTAATTGGTTTATCTTTCTTTTTAAAAAAAAAAACATTTATTGCAATAATTCAGCTAGACACATCTGAGATTATACATTGCGATATCTTTATAAGTATATCTTCCCCCATTTTTTTGAGTGAGAAAGTAGTGAGTAATTGGTTTAACATATGTAGCTAATTGGAGACTGAAATGAACATGGTCTTTTATGAAACAGCCAGTCATAGTAATTATTGGGGAAAGTATTTGTCGAAACAATGTGGAGTATTACCAACGTGTGCTAAGCACAGACAGTCAGTACATCTTACAAAGGTGATTCACAGATACTCGTTTCATCCAGTCCCAGGCTCATGTTAGATGTAAATTGGTAATTGTGCGGTGAAGCGCTGGTCATGTTTCAGAGTGAAGCTGTGGAGCGAGTGAACGTGTGAGAGATGTTCTTATCGCTGCAGGATGATGCTGGAAGGGGCGGGCTGCCAGCTGTCAGATCATGAAATCATGACTCTGGGGCGGAGCTACTCGGTGCAGGAGCAGAGGGAGGCGGACCTGGGCCTGATGCTGTCCCTAGCGCAGGAACGCCTGAAGAAGAGTCTCTTTGAGAGCTTCTCCGACATGATGAAGGTCTTCCTCTACGAGGACCGGGACAGGTAGCTGTCGCGCCTCCTCGCTGCGTCCGTGTCCCAGGCGAGGGAACGAGATGCTCGATCGCCCAGCCTGTGCGAGCCATCAGCCCAGAGAGAGAGAGAGAGAGAGAGACTGCCATTAGTTCCAGCGGTTCAAGTGTAACATTGAACACAGATGAATCCCGCCATACAGGGTGGCCCGTTCTAGGGGAGGGAAAATGGATGTCTCAAAGCGCCAAAGGGTTAATATGCATGTCGCGTGGAAAGGATCTGTTGTTTTCCGTATTTTTTCCCCCTAACTTTTCTTCCTGGTAATAAAGACACAAATGTCAGGACTGGCTCCAGTCAGCCTGCTCGGGTCCTGAGAAAACAACAGGCACCTCCCATGCCGAACAGACGCTTCAGAACCGCCAAACTGACGACTCCGTGGGCGATATTGATGACTTCGTTTAGTTTTGCCTGTAGGTGAGTTGTAAGCGATGTCAGATATTATGTCTGTAATGTGTTCTCTCCCCCGGTGCTGTAGGACTGGGCGGCTGGCCACCAAGGAGGCCAGAACCATCTGTAAAGCCTTCAAGATCCCGCTGGCCGACAATCTGCTGATGGCCCTCTTTGAAAAGTGAGACAATATTAGATGAGAGTATAATTTTTTTTGTCTTTTATTTCTTGATTCTTTTTTTTTTTTCTTTTCTTTTTTCCCCTGTTTGAACATCTTTACTGCCCACTCACATCCAGGTTTGAGAATGAGGCAGAGGAATTAGACTACAACACCTTCCTGTCTAAGATTAACTGGAGGGAGAACCCATTGCCCCCAGTTCTCCCGGAAGACGTCATGAAGGTGAGTGACAGCCGTCAGCCCATGCGGACTAGTTTCCTCTGGATTTCACGCGGCTGCCTGCTTCGTTTGCAGGGGAGGTTGTAGGCTTTTGTTTTAAACCATCGTGGGTTATGCTTGCACCAGAATTAGTGTCCTAGATGTCCAGTGGTGGGCAGCATGGTGGTGCAATGAATAGCGCTGTCGCCTCACAGCAAGAAGGCTGCGAGTTTGAATCCCGGCCGAGGGCCTTTCTGTGTGGAGTAGTCCCCGTGTCCGCATGGGTTTCCTGCGGGTACTCCGGTTTCCTCCCACAGTCCAGGTTAGGCTAATTGGAGACTCTAAATTGCCCATAGGTATGAGTGTTTGAGTGAATGGTGTGTGTGCTCTGCGATGGATTGGCGACCTGTCCAGGATATTTCTGCCTCTCGCCCAATGCATGCTGGGATAGGCTCCAGCCCCCCCGCTCCCGATCCTGCCCAGGAATAAGCAGATTAGTTAATGGATGGATGTTCAGTGGCAATGGGCTAGGCCAAGCCTATTATTCCAGATAAAAGGCCAGGGCTGAGCCCCAGTGTCTGTGGGTTCAGCTCTGAGAAAGCCCTTTCAGGAGGGCTTCAGATGTATTTATTTTCTTATGCAGAAGTCATTTAGCATGCCCGTCTAAGCAGAAACATGTGCAGAGGACATGCGCGGCAGAATGTGAAAAGAGTGAGGAATTCTTGGGGCAGTTTCAAGCTTTCTCCAACAGATGGAGAAATGTGTTTGTCGCGTGTGGAGTAATTTGCTGGGGAACTGTTGATCGGTTGATTTGATAGACTAATAATAGCTGAGGTAAATACGGCACGCGCACCGACATGCACACACGCACATGCACATCCATGCACACACACGCACACACACACACACACACACACACACACACACACACAGCAGCAGGTGACTCTAGTTGGGGATACACACTGCAGTCCTTGCAGTCTGTGGTCGTCTCTAATTTCTCTGAGTCTTTGGTTAACGGGCCTTTCCAGCAGCACAGGCTAAGCCCAGGCGTCTCAGACAGGCGAAGGTGTGCTGCTCCGCTCTCGCGCAGCAGTTCGGCGGCTGATCCTAAAGCACGAAGACTTAACCGCCTCAGCGGCTTCGTCCTCTGTCCGTCCGTCCGTCCGTCCGTCTGACCATCTGACGCTACGTTCGCTAGGTTACCACACTCTTCTCCCCGCCACATTGACTAGGAGCTAATATGCTGGGACGTGCTTCTCAAACGAGCTTAAATGTCCAGGTTTTAATATTGAGCAGCTATGGCTTGCATGACATTCAGAAATGAGTGCAGTGATCTGTTCGCTATTTAGGCTCCCAGGTCTAATATCCGTTTCATCTTTTGCTTATTTCTCAGTTTGATGTAGACCAGAACGGAGAAGCAGTTGGCCCAGCATTGAAAAGCATCACCTACTCCACCTTGCTGGAGGAGGCCTTTGGCAAGCAGGAATAAAGACCGCAGATTTGAGCATCTCATTTGCCCTTCAGTTGTGTGTGTTTTTCACATTTTAAGGCAAGGAATAATGTCAGCGATGTGTGTTATCAATTGTTTTGTTGCCTCACGCATAAATCCTTTTCAAATCCATGCAAAGTAGCACTATGTTATTAGATCAAAAGGTTGTAGACATGGGATACACACAAGCAAGCACACACACACACACACACACATACACACACACAAACAGTAACTTTTGCTCAACTCTCACTGTTCCTGGACCGACAGTACGGTCGCACTTCCTGTTGGTTTTAGTGTATTAATTTGGCAGCTGTCCTTTTGTGAAGGTGTGTTTTCGACACATGGTTTAGTTTCCTTATTCCTGGCTCTGTCATGACCCACAATTCCCCTTTTTTTCCCGCTGGACAGGAAGTGATTTGGGATCTGATCTC
Source organism: Ilyophis sp. 1 JC-2022 (assembly GCA_022702515.1). NCBI lineage: Eukaryota > Metazoa > Chordata > Actinopteri > Anguilliformes > Synaphobranchidae > Ilyophis > Ilyophis sp. 1 JC-2022. The sequence continues at coordinate 8,405,638 of CM040398.1, read as the reverse complement.
ACACGTCATGCGATTGTCAAATGGCTTAAGGTGGTATATAAAAATAAGTCCCTGCACCGGGGCTTTTGCGTGTTGTAATCAGACCCATCCACACCCCTCCCCCGTCCCCCCGTCCCCCCCGTCAGTAATGAAGCCCCGATTCCTCACCAGCACAGAAAGAGCACATTACATCATACAGGCATTATCGTCTTCATTCTTAGCCTTCGCACTTACTAAAATATTAGCCTCCCGAGCGTTCAGGTTCTGCTGTGCAGCACACAGAGTGACGACGGTGGAGCCGGGTCCAGGTTCTGCTGTGCAGAACACAGAGTGACGACGGTGGAGCCGGGTCCAGGTTCTGCTGTGCAGCACACAGAGTGACGACGGTGGAGCCGGGTGCATTGCGGCCCTTGTATGCCCACCTAAAGGGGGTGTGAAGACACAATGGGCCCCAACTGTCCTGCTGCAGAATCTGCTGCCGTACCCAGGCTTTCCAGCCAATATATCCACAGCCTCCACACGTTACACACGCACTCGGGCTGTGGGAAACCGTACGTTTAAAATGGTTTTTAATGGTCTGGTTCTTGTTTAATGGTCGTTCGGTTCAGCCCCACGGTGTAATGAAAGCTGATACTTAGGAAGGGGTGGTAAATGTCCGAGCGCTTTAAAGATCTCCAATGAAACGATGGCAGTTGTGAAGGGCAGTGGTGTTAGACACATGAGCTGCGGCTGGGTGAAAAACATTCTTTAAATAAATATGTTTCTTTTCTCACTATTAACTCCAGCACCGCTCACCGTCGTTCCTGAAGATGCGATCACAGGGAACAATAATGCTAATATTCCTCTGTATTTTATGGGTTCGAGATTTTGGTTTTCCAGCTTGGCCACTAGATAAGGTGCATAGCTACGTGATATCTCAACTGTGAGTGTTAACGGTTATGTTGTACGCACAATTTGGCATCAAAGGGTTTGCTTTCCTGGGGCCACAGCTGACGGCTCCAGGCAACTGAATGTTTTTTTTTTTCCCCCATTATTTTAATGTTGGTCGAATAAACATTTGTATCTGTTGAAATGTGACCCAAAATGATTACACCTCACAATAGACTTCCAGCGTGCGCTGCCAAGTGGACCACGGGGGTAGAGACTGCTGACCAGTCAAAGAGAAACATGATCGTCAGATAAACTGTTGCCTCGCTTATCAGAGATTATTATGCTGGAATGAATTAGGGATGCAACGTGTTTTACTTGTGTGCTGTACTGTTTGATCAGGAATGCAAAAACATTTAAACTTCGCGTCAGACCTAATGTGTAGGCTGTTTTTTATTATTTTTTTGCTTTGCAAGTATACACGTGTGGTAAAAGGAAATCTGTTGACAATGTAAGGTGAAAAAATTTATATATCTGGATCTTTTTGTTTTTCTTTCTCTTCCACACTGCCTACAGACAAAAAGACTGCCTACAGGGGTGAAAGTCCATCATTTAAAAGCTTTTCTGTACGAGGTCAGACCTGCACACGCGAAAGCAGTTCATTTTCACGCAGTTTTCCGCAATTCTCTTCCCGCAGCTGCCAAGGAATGAAGATCGTTTACTTTGGAGATTATCAGTTTCAATTTCTTTCCCATTTCAGGAAACTCTGCATCAGGGCTTGAATAATATCCGTCGTTCCCCGCTCTGAAATTACCCAAGCATTTTGCCCCCCCTCTGTGCCGAGACCTTGCAGCCCAAACCTGGTACAGTAATCAATGTGTCGTTGTTTTTGGCCGGGTGTAGGCAAGATATCATTTTAGGTGGTAAAATAAAGAGTTATTCTATACTGGTTGTAAATTGAAACAATTGGACTGTTTTCATGCCGTTTCTAGTTCCCAGTGGAGCTCAGTTTAGAGCGAGGCAAGGGGGGGGGGGGTGCTCTTGCCATCAGACGTTAATCCTAGAAAATTACGCGCTCTTTTCTCTTATTTTGTGTAGCTGCAAATAGGTCTTGAAATGAGATTTCCAAATGTGGTTGTAAGGTATCAAATCTAATCCACTTTAACCGCTCCTCACCTCTCAATATGTTCCAGCTTCTTAAGCCTTGGCGCATTCCTGCTGTATTGAACCTGGCTGGTAAGAAAAAAAAACTGCTGTCGTAGTCAATGGAAAAATAGATTATTGACATAACAAAGGGATGTAGATCTGTGACTGCAAGCCTTCTGATGCATCCACAAGGTCCCTGTCCAATCCTGAGCCTCGTGTGGTTCCTGTCCAATCCTGAGCCTCGTGTGACAGCGGCACAATTCTGGCAATGCCTTATGCTATGTTCTTCAATGCTGAGCAGTAGACCGGAAACTGCTTTACACAAAACGGTTATGTTTGACACTCGTACTTTTTTAAGGAAAAGCCCGTACTGTAAATGATACCACTCCGCCCCTGTGGCTTACTGGAGCACCTAGGCGTAGTTCAAATGTATCCAGGCATATTATATATTGACTGCCATGCTTTCCGTTCAAAGGTTCTAGAAAATCTCTGCGAAGACTTGTTTTCCTTGCTTCCTCGGAGCAGGTGTTGAAATATGGTGTCACTCTCAATTGTACATCTTTGCTTTGGACCTATATAATACGTGGTATGCTTCATGCAATATATCAAACCCAAGGAGTGTGATTAAGAGTTAGATTCTTTCACACAGCAAAGATGGTGGTGTATATTTACCACCCTAGTGTGTTTACTGCAGTATAAATAAATGTACACCAGCAGTGTTTGATTTACACCGGCATTTTTGCTGTGCAGTCAGTGTAAAACCTCTCATTGGCAATTCATACATAAATAGTGTATGCTCTCACTGGCAGATGGCATTGAAAGCCACAAAACATGGCAGAATACGCGATGAGGCCATCTTCTTAACAGAATTACAAATCTTGACCGTTTACGTCGAAATAAAGTTCTGACTTCATGCGTTCTTTCAAAGAGTACTCCGCTTATTTGAAGTTTACCTCTCAGCTGTCGCTGGCAGTAAATCCTTGCTGTCAGAATGCAAGAGGACAAGAGGTGAGAAATCTCAAGGGTCATACCAGGTCTTTCAGGTAATTGTGCTGCGTGAACTGTTGACCCTCTAAGCCTCACTTAGTTTGACCGACCTGTCCTTTATTTCCCAGGAGATTTTAAACATTTATGGCAGCGTGTCTGTATAATAAATAATAATTTAAGCTTTTTAAAATATGCACATTGGATGCTCACTTGGGGTACCAGTGCGTGCTGTGGATATATAATTTAATGTGCTTGTTTCATACTAAAATTATCTTTCCTTTATCCATGATGTGGCTGCTGTTGAAATAAATTCTACCTGCTTAAAGTCACCAGGCTTTCTAAAGGCTGTGGAATGTGATGATCGGATAAGTTCATACCTTCGATTCTCTCTAGGATGAAATCTACACGTCAGTTAGAAGAGCACTCACTTGTAGCCAGTGCCAGTGTTTGCTGCAATCTAACGTCGACTTTTCTTCTCTTTTTTTGTCACACTGAGTTGAATGACATGCTTAGATTTATGGTCACAACTCATAAAGAATAACTCATTAATTTCATATTCGAGGAAGCTGCTTGTATGGGTGTTTATGTCTTCTCTTTTGAAAATACATAATGCACCGTTCCTTTATGAAAATCAATAGTTCCTCACTATTTCAAGTTTCTTCCTATGTCTAAATTTAATTTGTAGTTTCCTCCCACTCCATATTAAAAATTCAACTACAAGCAAAAAAACAATGTGCCAACTCAAGCGCAGAACCTCTGTATAATTTAGTTTGCTACTTGTTGTTGTTTACTTATGGTTTCTGTTATATTTAATGTTTGCACTTTGAATCTCAAACTATGAGAAACTATTCAGAGGCATGCTATAACAGAGAGTTAAGAGGTATGCTCTCTCATACTTCATAAAAAATAAAAACAAGACATGGTAAATCATGAAAGGCACACACATTTTATGTGAGATGCCTTTCTAAAAAAAAAATTTGCCAATTAATCCCCAGACTTACAGTGTTCCAGTAAACGGCAGTAAGGTCGAAGCCAGAGGGCCATTTGTCTTTAAATAAACAAATTTCACTAACAGTTTTATAACCCTCACATTGTAAATATGGTGAGACTTTTGGCTCTTGCTCACTGCACTTACTCCCTCATTTGTATTTTGGATGTGTGTGTGTGTGTGTGTGTGTGTGTGTCTCCACATGTTTGCTTCTGTCAGATGGTTTGTGAATGTGTGTTCCGCCTCTTGGGGATATACGACATGTGTGTGTCATGTTCCCACATCTGACAGTGATCCTCAAAAGCACGGCATTCAGCCGCTCTTTATCCAGTTATTCCTCGGGAAAAGAAAAACGTGCAAACGCCAGGAAGGAGGGGCGAGAGCACAGAGCGGGAGGCTGGGGGGCGAGCGACAGTGTGTGTGTGTGTGTGAGAGAGCGAGAGAGAGAGCAAAAGAGAGAGAGAGAGAGATTTAGGGGGGGGGGAGACATAAAGTGTATTGTTGAAGAAACTCCACTCCATTTGATGCTGTTGCTGGATTACCTCATATCTACAGCGCAGGACAAGGTAAGATCACTGCTAATCTAAAGTTGACCCTGATCCTACAGGGTCACCAGCACTGTGCCACAACGGGAAGTCGCTATCAGTGTTTGCATGGCTTGTGATATGACGTGCGATTTGTGACATCACTGCCACAACCAACACGTTTCCGGGCACTATTATATATCGTATGTCTGTTCATCAACAGACAGTTGATGAATTAACACCATTTTAGTATTGAGATGCGTGCATCGCCTCATTCAGATGTTTTAAAGGGCTTTCTAACATAAAGAAATGTCTCGATATTTCAAGTGTACTGTCATATGTATTTTGCAACATATGCATATACAAGTGTTTTGAATGTACCACATCCTTTGTCACTAGACTAAAAGGTTAAATATTGTGTACATACATAAAATACAACAAAAAAGGAAATTGTGTTTTGATAACAATATTCTTGACATCACAGACATTCATCAGCATTAGACATGAGGAGACGGACTAATTAGGCGTTGGGCAGTGCAGGGAGTGTGTTTGTGAGCCGGATTCTGGGGGCTGGTTATTGGTATGTGCGAGCAGTTACAGCAGCAAGTCCAGCACTGAGTCTTCTCACCAAGCAGACCGAGAAGAGACAGGGCTGTTTTCACTGCAAAGAGCGGAGCAGAGACACCTGGTGAATAGTAGCACTGGATGATACTCCTGTAATTGGATGACATTGCAGGATTTTCCATTCACAAGCAGGGCGTTATAATCAGTGTGCAGACAGCCTCAGAGCGCTCCTGTTTGTCTCACATTTATCATTTAGTCAGCAGGGTGGCGGCGAGTCTCCGTGTTTTTACGACGAGTGAACAATCTTTCCACAGGGCAAATGCTGTATCTGGCTTGACCTGCAGTGTAGTATAATAGTTAGGGGAAGTGGGCTTGTAACCCAAAGGTTGCAGTTTGCTTCTCAGGTAAGACACTACCTTTGTACCCTTGAGCAAGGTACTTAACCTGCTAACTGTTAATTCAGTATATATGCCGCTGTATAAATAGATACTATGTAAAAATGAAAGTTTGGTAAGTTGCTTTGGATAAGAGCGTCTGCTAAATTGCCTGTGATGTAATGCAACCCACAAGAGAATCTGGAGATGCCTGATTCAAAAGAATATAAAAAATAATATGAATGTGACCGGACCAGTAGTTGCTGAAGAAGGGTGCAAGGACCTTTCGCCCTCTGCAGTAGATCGACTGCCTGCCCCCTCTTCTCAGAAGCCTGAAGCGTAAAGCTAACATTAGGTTAGCGCTGGCCGCTCATGTCACCTGCCTTTGGCTGTGGGCTGCCCTCAAATCCTCACTGTTGGTTTTAGCTTTGTTGGAGGGGATATATTTAGTGGCGGGCTTATCCCCACTGTAGGGTAGGCGCTGGTGGATGGTGTTGGCACGCGGTGGGCGGGGGCAGGGGGGTTTGGGGGATGGTGGGGGTGGTCTACAAGGTGATGCGTTACCACAGCAGGAATTCTCCCCTTGCCTTTGTTTCTTAAATACTTATGAATCGATGTTGCATTAAAGGAGCAGCGGCATTGGCCACCCAGCCCTCCAAGGGCAGAGTGTGCTCATTCTCCATGTGCCGTGTTATACTGAGGGATGGGTTGTTAGTCAGTATAGCTGTTTCAAAGCAAGACCTGGAGCACTTCTCAATGACCATTGCCCAGAGCCCAACCGATCTCTCAGAACATGCGGACTCTATGTAGGCCTACTCTACGTAGAGCATGTTGCAAGCTTAACAAGGTCAGCAGCGGGATATTAGACATTGCTTCAGTGCTTGTTATCAGGTCAGTGGGAAAAAAGCCTTTGGCTAGTTTATTTTTTTAAGAACTTTGTGTAAAAGTGGGAGCAGAAATAACTGGACTCTTTGGCCTCATATACCTATGCGCTTCGAAAAAACTGTTTCAGCTCTTTAAAACCATCAAATCCACACTGCCAGGGGTTGCAGAAATACTTTAATTAAAAACCCCTTGGAGCAAGGATCGGAAACGTTTAAAAAAACCCTTGATTGACTTTAGCTGTGAATATATACAGGAATCTGCGTGTGGAATAATTCTCCTTGTATGATAAATAAATGGTGGTTATCAAATTTTATCTCTATATTATGGCTACCGATGCCAGTTGAAATTGGATGGCAGAGGAGACGCATTTCTATGGGAAACACTGGAAAGATAAAAATTGATCCATGTCGTTTATTTTCGGTTTTATTCAACTGTGAACTTGGCTATGGTTACCAAGAAACGTAAAAAGATCCAATCCGCTGTCAAGGAAACATGCTGCGTGTAGCGCATTCTAGGTTTCAAAAACAAGGACAAACAGGTCAAAGAAGTAAAAACCTCCCAACAAAAACGTTTCTGAAACCAAACCTACAGTGAGTTACGAGGCCTTAGACAATCTGTGGCCGCCTCTTGCTTTGACCTCAACAAGCCTAAAATGGGGGGGACTATGCATAAAAAGCGCTGTGATTCCTACACGGATCACCCGATAAGGATGTAAACACCCTCAAATTAAAGCGGACTGTCTGCACTGTAACCTCATAGTCATTGTTTTATTTCAATTCCAACATGCTGGAGTACAGAGCCAAACCGACAAAGGTTGTGTCGCTGTCCCAATACGTTTGCATTTAACAGTATAGATACTGTATATATATACACTTTTTATGTGGAATAATGTGTTTTGTAACACAAACTGTTCTGATGTTCTGTGGTCAGTAATGGTTTATGCATGGAGCCCTTGGCTAGGTAGAGAACAGCGAGATGAAATGTGCTGTATTCTAATCAGAGCTGCGGATGGCTCAGAGCTCCGACATGCGGCTGCTCTTGAATTTCAGGAATTTCACAGTCCTAATGACACAGACGGCTAGGCCCCTTTTCCTGCTTCTGGGGGGGGTGGGGGGGTCGGGCATGATCAACCCCCCCCCCAAACTCTTCCCATCATCTCTGTTTCCACCATGACCTGGTCAGGGGGGGGGGACGGGCCATTCCTGGAGCCTTACGTTCAGCGTCTGTCCCGCTATGGCTATTACCAGGGGGGAAGTGTCCCGAGCACCAAAGCTGCTCCCAGGTGTGCTGGAATGTGACCGACTGTCCGGCACAAATGACGGCCTGTTTTAACGGCTTATTCACTCTTGAAGCTGAGACAAGTGAATTGCTTTCCACATTGTTGAGTTTTAATCAAAGATCAAAAGTGACTTTTGAATTTGACTTACAATGCAGTCTCTATCTAATATACCATCTTAATGACAAGGGGCACAAACAACTGAAGGAGGCAGTATTTCACTTTGCAATTACAAAAACCTGTCATTCTAATGCAAAATACAATAATCATATTTTCAAAATGGCAGACATCGTTGTGTGTTTCCAAAATGTGAAGTGAAGATTTAGGGCATGATTTACTAAGACCTTTAGCATGTGCAAAACATTTTAGCACACACAAAACCAATAACATAACAAATGATTGGTCATGGTATTTGTTGGTTGTATTATTAGTTTTGCGCGTGCTAAAGGTTTTTGCACCCGCTAAACGTCTTAGTAAATCAGGCCCTTAGTTTGCAATGTCAGATAGCTCTTGATCATAATTTTTGCACATTCAGTCGTGTTCTTACGCACTCATCACATGCTCATGCGTTTGTGGAGAACTCACTTGGACTGACTGAGATTATAACCTTGTTTGTCAAAAATCGTTGAAGAAATGTCAAACTGTTAAAATCTTCTCAGCTGGGAGTACTCTCAAATTCCAAACGCATGACTTTTATTTTTTTAGAAAGTTTGACTGAGTCTACCATCCACAAAACACTAGTAAAGCAGCGAGTAAAAGTTCCTCCATTACGGCTCTAGGTCGGGTGGCCAGACGTCCTTCATTGAGCCTCCATTACGGCTCCAGGTCGGGTGGCCAGACGTCCTTCATTGAGCCGGCTCAGCTTTACATAAAATAAATTTGCACGCTTGATTGGCATCTAATCTCAAGTGGTTGCCGGCCTATTTGTTACGTTGCTAGTCTCGCCCCCCGATCAGCGATATTTGAAACTGCTGTTTTAGTTTGCAGAGTTTATCAAGTTTGCAGAGTTTAGTTTGCAGAATTCATCAGGATTATCCTGGTTTTCACAGGTTTGAGAGCATTGGTGATTTAATGAGGATTATATAACCAGCTTTTATAGAGCCTTGTGCCCCTGTTTCTCCTACCTACACCATTCAGGCAGTGACCAGAGGTGGAAATCCAGGGGACATAAAGTAAAAGTCCTACAATGTGTTTCTTCTACCCATAGACTCATTCAGCTGATTTCACCAATTTGTTCTACCTCCTGGCTGAAGAATTATGTTAATTGGCAAATCCAGGTGATTGGAGCAAAATACTGGGAAGGCCTTTTACTTTATGTCCACTGGATTTTCACCTCCGAGGCAGTCTAACATACATGTATTGCAGATTAAAAATGAGTCAAACCAGGATTGCGGAAGGGGTTAGGGGGTAGGGGGTAGGAGGTAGGGGGTAGGAGGTAGGGGGTAGGGGGTGCGGGTGGGGGGTAGGAGGTGCGGGTGGGGGGTGGGGGGCGGGTGGGGGTGGGGGGGTGGGGGGGGACTTGGACTGGGAGGGAAGATACAAATAAGCCACAAATCTGACCTGTACAAATCATTTGAAAAGCAGACATTCCCATGACATGACAGGTAATCCACACAAGCTGGACTGCAGGCCTCTGCACTAGGACTGGCTGACCTGGCTGCCTGATCATGTGTGGTCTGTCTGCATCGTACACACACAGCTCCCTAACCACCTCGCAGGCAGGGATCTCTACACAACGTCATTACAGTATCATCTGTTTTCTAATTATCTGTCATCGCAATTGGCTCAGAACACAAACATTGTCAGCGATGTCCAGCCAGCTCCAATGCTCTGCTTGCCCATGCATGTCTTTTCATTACGCTTGATCGTAAGCAACACTGAAAGGTTGTCTACTTATACAAACACTGTTAATATACTGTCTCATTCACTCCAACAAATTGTTTATATTAGCAGGCAAATTGATACTCACACTTTACACCTACAAGGCAAGGAATGTTGAAGTTACATGATTCCTTCTCAAAAGGAAAACATGAGAGCAGAGTTTCAAATAAACTTCATGTAATTGAGGTTTTAACTTTCAAGTTAATTTTTTTACGAAATTAAGAGCAATTATAAATGTGGCATGTTTTTTCAGTCAACATGTTATGTTTTCTTTCTTTTATTTATTTTAAATTATCATATCCACTTGAAACAGATCAGCCATTGGTTTTGGGCCCAGTTACTTTTGTAGTTTCTGTGTTGAAGGCTACCTAAGCTACCTACGAGTCTGTACTGCTATGCCTTGTAAAAATGCCTTCACAACAACCATCGTCAGGAGGACCGTAAAGCAAAGCATAGTATATAATATACATACTCTGGCTGGCTGCTGATTTACTGTTGTGTGAGAACTTTGTACAGAGACCTATTTCTTTAAATAAAAAATTAGTTTCTAGGGAAAAGGTTTGCTCCAGGGTATATATTAATGTATTTGGTTTCTCCTTTGTGTAAGTAAAACATTGAGTTTTCCTCTGGGAATTGTTAGACTAACAGTGGAGAGGCAGCCAGCACGCCTGCCACTTCACAAGCCCCACTTCTCTGGTTGAGACACAGCGGCCGTCACCTCAGTCGACTGGCAGGCACACAGACGGGCCTCTCAGGTCCCGCGCCGAACGACACGTTCTCGCTCCCGCGCCTCCCTAGGAATGTTCCGGCCCTGCACCTGGCCTCACCTGCTCCGTGCTCTCTTCTCCTGACAATCTTCTCCACTTCGGTAAAGAACGGCAAATCAGCCGCAGCAGTTAAAAACGTTACCTGACGTCTCACTGCTATTTATAATGTTCCTCAATATGAAGGACCTTTAGAGTAATTTTTATTTAATTATTTTTAAATACGTTTTCCGCACAAACCCGAGGCTGTATGTATCCAATCCTCACCCCCGTGTGTGAATGTCCAACTATCTGCAACCGCAGCCGTGTTCCACCTGTGAACCCGTGTCAGCGACTTCCTTTTACCTCACAGACAGCAGCTAAGGTCTCCTATAGAGTACACTTACTGATATGTCCAGCATGACTAATTTACCTCATTTCTTCGTTTGCAGAGCGAGGCAGATGGGGAACCAGAAAAGATGGAGGCGTTTCCTGTTGGGACCTCCTGCGCTCTCCTGTTCCTCTGTATGAGCAGCGAGGCTGAGAGCAGAGCTGTACATCACCTTCTTTGAAGAAGAGTTTTGGAGGGAGGGGGGTGGGGTGGTCCGTCTGCCTGTTAGTAAAGCGGAGGGGATCCTCTGCTGTCTCAGTATACCCCTAAGCAGAGTCGATATGAAGAACTCCGGCTCCTTGAGCCAATCAGGAGTCATGCTTTTGTTGGTCATCTGGCCCCTGTTTGCCACGCTGCAAGGTGCGACCGGTAAAGCTGAGAGTGGCCACCTGGGTGACTCTGATCCGGACAGATGCCTCAGGCACCATTTTGTGGAGACCATCACCCATCCCATCTACAAGTGCAACTCCAAGGTAAGATGCTGACAATTCCACTGACCTCCACTGACTTCCAAAGATCATATCTGCAGTGGGGGAATTTTCTTGGAAAATGTTTGCCTTGTTGCTTCATGTTATTGTGGAGCTGGGAATATTTTATCACAGCACCGTAAACGTTTCACCTTTCGTACTGAGAGTATTGAAAGGTTTTGCTTTTCTCAGTGAAGACAATGCACACCTTTCTGTGATTGGTCTACACTACCCCATGTGATGAGTTTGAACTGATCCATTTTGCTTGAAAGGAAAAGCAACTTTTCCTATTGCTGGCACCGCGTTACCATGTTGGGGTTGTTCTCTAAGTTTCATAATTTTGCAAATGAAGATGTGTTTGGATAATCGTTCTAAATCCCATGTCTGCGAATCAATATACTGCATATTCCTGCTGACACATCCATGGGGTACTGAGCTGCCAGTGGACCATGTGTTGTCTTCATCAGAAGAGAGCGTTCTGCATCTTACTTCATCAACAAAAAAGCAAAAAAGATTTTTGATGTTTTGGGCAGTGGGTTCTCAATTTAGCGCAGCTATTTTTGTCTTTTTTTTTTTACCTATTTGAAGGAACTACATTTTTCTGATCTGGTGTCCTAATGAGACCCCGGGCAGATGTGCTTACACTGAACCTCAGGCCCGCTCCCACGCGGCTCGCAGAGTAACGGCAACAGCACGAGAGGTCACCACCTGGTGGGAAGCCGCACATCACATTCCCTCAGCCTGGCTTCTAACACGCTGCTCGCTGCTATGGGCCAATTCTCCAGGCACATTTGTGCATGCTTTCTTTATCGGTCCAGCCGGTCTCTTCCAAATGAGAGTAAGATTTTTATTTGTTTTGACCACTGGCTGGTTCACGGTTCCACCTGGTGACCTGTAGTTATGTGTCCAACAGCACCCTGGCAGATCACACTGACCACTAGGCCTAGTTGTCTTTATACAAGAAGTACTCTTCCCTGAGAAGAGACGCTTTTGCCCAGCACACTGTACTACAGTGATTCTAATTAATGTCCTTCGTTATCCAAATAATCACATGTGTCTGGCCAGCTCCCTCATTCTTGTAGGAATCTGACCGCTCTAAAAGGAGAATGGATGTGCCAGTTGGAAGCTGGAACTTGACCCCGATTCACCTGCCGCCCACAGAGGGGAGCTGTGTGCCTGTGCGGTGGCCCCCAACTACATTTCCCAGACCCCTCCTTTGTCCCAGCTGGGCCTCATCAATAGACAGCAGACATTTGCTGGGCGGTGTCTTTTCAACCCCGTCTCCCTGTCAACCCAATGAAGAGTTGGCAAAGACCTTCGGCCTAACTAGGCTTCCTTCCCCCAAACATTAGACACACAGCTCTTCTGTGTCTGTTTTAATTAGGGCAAACAACAGCGAATATCATGACAGGAATTGGACAGTGAAAAGGCTGGACAGGCTGGAAAGGCACTACCATGCCTGAGAGAAACACTTCTGGGACATCTCAGACATTATTGTGACAGACACTGCAGTGAGAGTTCAAACTCATTGTTAATTTGGTCGGTGCTTTCACCTCAGATAAATACGAGCGCTCCTTTGTGTACTTTGTTTGGTTTTTATAATAGTTTAGATGAGGTCTCAACCTGAACTGAATAATAATACCATCCCCACTGGAACAACCTCTCGGTCGCAAACACCAACTGCTGTTCCAACACAACACTGCTTCTCAATCCTAAAAGACACGTCGTGCATTTCTGGAAGTCAATATCAAAAGTGTTTAGAAGACAAAAAAGAATACTGGGTGCTATCGTAAAAAATGTAGTAGAAAGAAAGTAGAGAGTGTAGTAGAGAAAGAAAAAAGAGAGAAAAGGTAGAGAGAAAAAAATTGAGAAGTAAAGAAGTAGGTGAATTGGGTGAACAGAGCAATAATGAAACTAAACTGAGATGGTGTTCAAGGCACTAAGAAAGTAAGAAATGCCAACATGTTTCGACCACAGCTGGCCTTCATCAGGGCTTAAAAAGTCAAACGTAAAAAATGTCAAAAGTGTTCAGTTGGGGACTCCTGGGTGACTCATCCTGTTAAGACGCTGTTGCAGTGCATGGATGGACCCCAGGCCCAGGTCTGGTACTGGATGTGGATGGTGCCAGTGCAGACTATGGCTAGCTGGCTGCTCCGTAGGGCAGGGAGGGAGGGATTCAGCTGGCGGTGATGATGATGATGATGATGAGGATGATGATGATGTCTCATTGCGCCAGCAACCCCCACTGGTGACATCATTCATCCACTGACTCATGTCTGTGGGAGCCTGGCTTGTCGAATGCGGCGTGAAAAGAAGCGCCGGTGACATCATCCGCTCTCGGGCCCTTCCCAATCAACAATGAAGGCTGCGATGGGTACTGTGACATCATCCGCTCTCGGGCCCTTCCCAATCAACAATGAAGCCTGCGATGGGTACTGCAGCCTGAGCAGGATGTGGCAATTTAAGTGTCTGAATTATTGAGCGTTTCTGTACATGCAGTATTGAGCGTTTCTGTACATGCAGTATTGAGCGTTTCTGTACATGCAGTATACTTCATGTTTCAGATAATAATATGAAGAAAGCTTAACATTAATTCCAGTTTTCAATTAGAAATCCATAATAAATGTTAATTGCTTGAAGGGGCCCTTCAACAGGACCCCCCTTCAACAGGACCCACCTCAACAGGACCCCCCTCAACAGGACCCCCCATGGGGGAATGTTTGTCAAAGGGAAAAAAGTTAAGAACTTGAAGCTTCACATACTGCCTCACCTATAAATAAAAAATAAATAACCTGGAGTCACATCTGCCACACATCTGCATCCATGTCCTCTCCAGGGAATTCCCCCTGCATGTCTTCTCCTGGAGACCCACTTCACCTACCCCACTGCAATCAAGTGTGAGAAGCTGATCTGGGTGGGGCTGATCTGAAAATGGCCAAATATCTGTTCCAAAATATAAAGAATATACTTGTCTATGTGAAATATATGCAATATATGGGTGAATGTATTTATTATTCCACCATTCATTTACAGTTTTGTGTGCTGTACATTTTACAGGATATACAACCTTGAAAAGTAGATGTGATTTTATATATGAATATTATTTTTTAATGTGTAATACTTGCATATATTCAGTATGCATTAACATGCCTTCAAATATGACGCTTTATGTTTGGACTTTATGCACTATTACATGTTATGTTGGCAGTGTCCTTTAGTTGAAGTACCTGCCATGGTAGACTCTGAGGTTGCACATGCCTGGCTTCCTTCACTGACATCTTAATCAGTAAGCCCCTCCCACCTTGTAAGAGCGCCATCGGCTCAGATACAGCCAGCATCTGACAGATAGCTGACCGACAGCCTGACAAGAGTCCACTTACAGAGGGGGAAGGAGTGTGTGGCAGCCCACTTTAAGACTCTCTGTTTGGAGTCTCTGGGCGATTCAGACATTTAACCCTTTAAGGTGTAATAGATCACAAATATGTGATTAGAATGTTCTTAACTGAACCTTCTAATGCTGATGTAACAATCACGACTGGTAATTGAAAGCAATGGAGTTCTAGAACACTGACTTAGAATTTTGAAAAAAAAACAAATCCCAGAATACCCCCCCCCTCCCTCAGGGGGAGCTCATGGCTCTGAGGATGACTTGAAGCTGAAATATGTTTGTTTTTGTCTTCTTTTTTTTAAAATTTCAATTATTCCCGTGAGTGCTACCTGCACGAGTCCATATATAAATATTTCTTTCTAGACCTCCAGTGCCTTATTTTTATGGTGTCTTATTTTCACGGCATGTTTCTAACCCTAACCCTAACCCTAGCCCTAACCCTAACCCTAACCCTAACCCTAGCTCTGTGCAACCGAGGCAGGGACTCTTCACTCATTTCTCTTTTGGACTGAGCACAACAATTTTTCTGACCTTGACAAACACTGTAAAAGATTTTGGACAATACAAAGATAAAAGGACGATGCACCCAAAGTGTAATCACTTGTGTATGTTTGTAACTTCATGGATATGTGTTCAGATATTTAGAAATGCTCAGAGGTGGAAAGTCCAGGGGTCAGAAAGAAAGTAAAAGTCCTGCCATATGTTTCTTCCAACTCAGCCAGCTGACTTCACTAATTAGTTCTACTTCCTGGCTGAAGGATTTTGCTAATCCAGGTGATTGGAACAACATACTGGACTTTTACTTTCTGAATCTGGACCTTCCCACCTCTAGAAATGCTGATGGGTGTTTTTATCCCCCCTTTGGGTTCCCCCAGATGGTCCTCCTGGCCCGATGCGAGGGTCACTGCGGCCACGCCTCTCGCTCCGACCCCCTGGTGTCTTTCAGCTCCGTGCTGAGGCAGCCCTTCAGGAACACCTGCTCCTGCTGCCGCCCCCACACCTCCAAACTGAAGGCCGTGCGTCTGCGCTGCTCCGGCGGAACGCGCATCACCGCCACGTACCGCTACATCCTGGCGTGCGGATGCGAGGAGTGTAGCTGAGGGAGGGGGGCCCGGGGGGGGGGGGGGGGGGGAGAAGGGCAGGGGAGAAGGACAGTTATACCCTTGAGCGCTGGGCGGGGGAGAAGGGCAGGGGGAGAAGGACAGTTATACCCTTGAGCGCTGGGCGGGGGAGAAGGGCAGGGGGAGAAGGACAGTTCTACCCTTGAGCGCTGGGCGGGGGAGAAGGGCAGGGGGAGAAGGACAGTTCTACCCTTGAGCGCTGGGCGGGGGAGAAGGGCAGGGGGAGAAGGACAGTTCTACTCTTGAGCGCTGGGCGGGGGAGAAGGGCTGGGGGAGAAGGACAGTTCTACCCTTGAGCGTTGGGCGGGGGAGAAGGGCTGGGGGAGAAGGACAGTTGAGCGCTACCCTTGAGCGCTGCTGACTGTGGATCAGTTTTGCTTTTCGTCCACGCCGTGGTTGGGGCTGGGGATTCATGTTGGTCGAGCTGATCCTGAATCACAAGCCTTGCGCCCCCAAACGTTGCTCGCCCGTTGTTTGAGTTTGTATCTCATAATAAGACACGGACAGTCTTTGAGAAAACCCCAAGTCAATAAAGCAAAGCTCTCACATTATGTGCTGCTGAGACACATCGACTCAAGAACCTCCACCGGCCCCTTTGTGTTTAACGCCTCCGTTTCTTTAAAGATTATTTGTGTTGCCCCCCCCCCCCCCCAATGCACCATGTACTGCTGAGCTTGACGTGGCCCACAGGGTGTTCAGCCTGGGGTCATGAAGGGCCGCATGTCAGAAATATTCTGGAATGATCAGGACTCCAGGTCAGGAGATGGACAGCTAACTCCAGGTGAAATACATGGGTGTGTAATACCTTTAAGCTGTACTTCAGCTATTACAGATATTATTAGATGTGCAAGGATGTAGATCTCATTTCAACCTTTGGGGGGAGGGGAGGTAACAAACAGGACATTTTTTTAGAACTTTTTCTGTGGGGAGGGGGAGGGCAGTAACAGTACCCAATACAACATGGTAATATATAAGGTGGGGGGGCTTTAATGTTTTTCCAAAAAAGTTTTCCAAACTTTTCAAAAAAAATTGCTTTCTCTCTGGGGTATACGTCCATGCTTTAAAGTATCTATGATATTTTTTGTTGCTATGGTAATTATTGTTACTTATCAAACAGGAGGATTCCAGAGTTTCGTGCACAAAGAAGATGAGCCTTTTCTGGGTAAACAATTTATGTCTGTTAGAGAACGTCACAGAGACCAGAAAGCTACTGGAGAGAAACTGGAAAAACAGTTTACCAATTTACCCAGCTCCTTCACATCCAGATTGTATTGTCCATGCTTCCACATGAGTGGTTGAAAAATCACAAAAAAATGCATTAATATTAATATAAGAAATGCTATTCAAATGATTTTTCTGAGTTGGCATGATGCCAGCTATAACCAGCCACAGGTTTAGTATTACTGTTTCATCACTGAACACTCTGACATCTCATAAAAACCAAGCAGGGTGAACTATGATAGTGATATTTTGAGAAACTACAGTACAGCTGACTAACCAACACTGTGTGCAGAGGCTTAACGTTAAAGTTTATGTTGAAACAGAGACATCCTCAGTGATCTTTTTTTTTTTGTCGCAACATTTGGTTTATTCTAGTTGAAATTCCATTTGCTTGTAGAACATGTTGTAATCAGAAACACAACGCACAGAATTGTGGGTACAAATGTGAACCCAATAAAATACTCTCTTTTTGTTCTACAGATTGGATGCTTTGTGTCGGCTGTCTAGTCAAACACACTCTAATTCATGAATACAATATGGCTTTGGGAGGGTGTATAATTTAGCCATCGCCTAATTTGAAAGATCCACAGAGAATTCACATAATGCCTGTCAGTTGAGTGAGATGCAGGGATAAAGTTCTGCTTTATACATTTTCTAAGATGTGCCAAAGTGGTTTGTACAATTTGTACTGTTTCGTGATGTTTCCACCAAAAGTCATAGTTCACTGAAATATAAAATATTAACTAAACATATTCTTAGTTTGAATATATTTAATATTCTTGGGATTTTTGTGACACTGTTGTTTTCAGAAAGCATTGTTAGTTTTTTCATTTTAACCTTTTTCAAATTATCAAAGCAGTTTGAGGCTTTTCCCAGATCGCAAATGTGCCTTTTCCAGTGTTGCTGAATCCTACTTTCAGTATTATAATTTTTTTTGTGTGAAACATACCATTTTTATGTTTTACATAACAAAAAAGCACACAGAAAACCGTGGGGCACAAGAGCCCTTCACGATTGATTTCCCATGTCATGAGTTTAGCCTGATGAATAAAAGATATGTCTTGTTTAAGTTTAGTGTAGTTTCAGTGTCATCGCAAAAAAGGGCATCCCTGGCATGTGGGTACAACCGCACTGGGGGTGGTGGGCGGGCTCAGCAGCGCATTTCCAAAAGCGTAACAGGACATATCCAGAACATGTGTGTGGAATATACTTAATGCGCCCAAAGAGCATGTCACAAAGTTTGCCATGTGATGTGAGTGTATTTTATATATTTTTTGGATGCAAGGCTTATTTCTCCTGACTCATTTTCCTATAGAACTCTATGGGGAAAAAAGTCAGGAGAAACCACCCTTAAAGGGATCCATCCACATCTACTCCATATCTGGCCACAGAGTGATGGTTTGGGGCTCGTTTGATACCTTAGACCGTTGATGACGTACAGCCATTTCGCCAGTCATGTGTTCCATACTGTACCAGCGTAATTTACAGCTGAATCTAGTCTCACCTTCCAATTCTCATAGAGATCAGTTCAAATGCAGAGAGCTTATAGTATCGCTTGTAACAGTACCTGAAAATAAGATATCGAGGGTTTTTTGATGTTGATTGGTCACAGACTTCAGGAAGTAACAGCATGCAAAGGATATGCGACCAAATATTAAATATGATACTTTAAAAATATGTTTAAGCAAAGGGTATGAATGCTTATGTAAATGAGAGATTTCAGTTTTCGATTTTTAATACATTTGCAAAAATTTCTAAAAACATGTTTTCACTTTGTCATTATGGGCTATTTTGTGTAGAATTTTGAGACAAAAAGTTAACTCAATCTATTGTAGAATCTGTCTGTAATGTAATAAAACGTGGAGATGGTGAAAGGGGTATTCAGACTTTCCGGCTTGACTGTATATATATAGATATGCATACACACATTCTGTACATTAGATATGCATACACACATTCTGTACATGTGAAAAGGAGGGTATAAGAAACCCAAGCTGCACAGTGCCATCCCAGAACATTTTGTTGTGAAACGCTTGGAAAATAGAGACAAAATGAACACATGTCACAGAAGTGCTCCCACGTCATGAAGGCCCCTCACACACAGAGGGATGAGTGGAGGAACTCAAGACTCTGGACTGGAAGGTTTTCTGTAAGGTGGACCACTGCAACAAAACAAAATTCTAATATTAAGTTTAATACCAAAATCAAATGACAAGAGCATTCACACAACTGTCTGAAGAAATGTTCTGATCTTTTCTTCGATTTTCATTTATCTATCTGGCCTCTATCCTCTGTCCTCAATCCTCTAGCCCAGGGGTAGGCAACCCTGGTCCTAGAGAGTCGGAGAGCTCTGCTTTTTTTTGTTTGTGTTTACACTTAATTGGTAAATCAGAGCAGTTGATTGATTACACAGTAAACTCACACCACTGGTTTTTCTGGTCTAATTAGTTGCTGTGTTTAAGGTGAAAACAAAAACCAGCAGACCCTGCGGCTCTCTAGGACCAGGGTTGCCTACCCCTGCTCTAGCCTCTATCCTCTCACTTCTGTCATTTAAGGTTCTGACCACTGCCGTGACATTTTTGCGCAAACAAAACTAATAACACAATTAATGATTGGTGCGAAACAAATACCGTGACCAATTGGTCGTGTTATTGGTTTTGCGTGCGCTAAAAGGTTTTGCACATGCTAAAGACCTTTGTAAATCAGGCCGTAAGTGTGCTAACGTGTTGTGCTAACGTTCTGTTTGAATTGTTTCCCATCAGACTGTATGCCAAAGCACCACTGCCTCCACTGTAGGAGCTCTATTTCACTGTAAAAACTATAAAAGGAACAATAAAAACATAATTATAAGTAAAGAAATTGACAGAAATTTAAGTGCACATGTATGGCTATGGGTGGTATTTTATTTTTTTATTTATTCTTCATTTAACCATGTTTTGTAGGTAAACTGAGAACTGAGAAAGCAGGTGATGGGGAATAAAAATGGACATAAATATTTGGGATACTTCTGGGGTTGACACCCTCACTGTTTCAAAAAGTACCGTGAGATTCTTAATGACTATACTGAGTAAGGAGCTGGGTCTAGTGCAGGGGTGGCCAATTCCGGTCCTGGAGGGCAGGTGAGTATGCCGGTGAGTTTTTGTGTCCGCCAATTACCCTGGCTGTATGTACACCAACAACACTGGTTCACTCGTAATGTTTCACATAGAGACAGTCTTTGGTCGACATTCATGCGCTTTTCAGGAAATGTAGCAAAAATGTCCGACTCAGACGGCGTAAATGTTCGGGGTAATTGAATAATTAAGGCCATAAGTTGGCATGAAAAGCAAAAACAGACACGGCCCTTGTAGCCCACCTCGTCTCCTGTCTCACCTGAAGAACAGTACCTACCTGCTCATCTTCCTCCGTTGTAAATGAGAAGGTGACAGCGTGGTGTGACTGCTTGTTTGACAGCGCCCTCTACTGGCTTTAAGTTGTCGGGAAACTCACTTTCGTATTTGAGGTTGACCTCTTAGGCTGTGGCACATTTCATTTGTATGTGTTCATCTGAAAATTGAGATTTAAATATATGAATATTAAATATACATTACCGTTAAAAAGTTTAGAATCACTGAGACATTTTTATGTTTTTGAACAAAATTCATACTTTTATTTACCAAGGTAGCATTAAATTGATTTAAAGAATACAGTCAAGACATTGATAATGTTAGAAACTACTACTATTTCTATTTCATTCTATTTATACTTTAGCAATTGTAGCCACTTTTTACACATAGTAAGTCCCCCACATTTTAGGGCACCATAAGTAATTAACATACATTTAAATAAAATGTATGTGGTTGCATATTATTTGCATGCCATGACTTCCTGATATCTGTGACCCAACAACATCAAAAGACTCTTGATATCTTATTTTCAGGGACTTGCACAAGCGATACTCTAACCTATCTGCATTTGAATGGATTTCTTTGGGAATTGGGGGTGGGACTAGATTGAGCTGTAAATTACATGGGAATAGTATGGAACACATGGTTGGATAAATGGCTGTATGTCATCAAGGGTCTGAGGTATCAAACTAGCCTCAAATCATCACTCTGCTGCCAGATATGAAGTAGATATGGATGGATAACTTTAAGGGTTATTTTTCCTGTCTTATTTTTCCATAGAGTTCAATAGGAAAATTAGTCCAAACTTTTGAACGGTAGTGTATACATGTGTGCTTGAGTGTGTGTGCATATGTTTGTGTGTGCGAGGGGGTTGTCAATGAACATTTTCAGAGGGGCAAGGTTGAAGTGGAAAAAAAAACTTTTTTTCTACCAAATGTCAGCCATGCATTCATATTTGTTCGATATATTACAAAATCACAATAATAAAAAATAAATAAAACTTTTAAACAAGATTTATATTTCTACCCCCCTCAAAATACCATCAAGTGTAACCACAATGTTTTTTTAAATAATCTATTTTCTGTCCCTTACCAATAAACAAAATAAGTTCTATGATTATACTGGCTGAAATGTATACCTCTTTAGACATTTTAGAACTTTTAAATTAGAATATTATGAAGAATTAAATTTTGTGCCTTTCACAAGATTTCTCAATTTTAAAAAATAAAAATCTTAATAGTAAGCTAAAAAAAATATTTTAAAAATCCCAAAATTTTTATTTTAATTTTCCAAAATAATAAGATATACACAGAGACAAAGCATCAAGATACAGAATATACACATATACATGCAGAACATAAGCAAACAAGCCTTTACCATCCCCTCCCCTTCCATGTGATATGTTTGTTTGTATCTTATGTGTCAGCATTCATATCAGTATTACACATATGGATTTATATAAATGTGTAAATATATGTATATGTGGCATGTACCATGAAAAGAGAGAAAAATATGTTATAATAAAAATTTGACAGCAAATCGATAAAAATGCAGTTGCAGTTTGTTTGTAATTCTACACAGTAGTGGTCTGGTATTTTGTTTTTATTCAGATAAAACAGACACACAAATCAAATCAAACCTAAATGTATTTATATACCACATTTCACAAACAATTGTCACAATACACTTCACAGAAAACCCTGGCCTAAACCGAAAGCAAGCCAAAGGCAACAGCGGCCAGGAAAAACTCGCTGGTGTAAATAGGAAGAAACCTTGGAAAGAATCGGACTCAAGGGGGAACCCATCCTCTTCTGGTCGGCTCAGGGTGTGGGTTTTAATGACTAACATGGTCAATCAGCCGATGTTCACATTAATAAAATCTGCAGCAGCTAGATGACAGTCCAGCTGGAGGCAGTCCACAGAGGAGGCAGCTGGGATGGTGGGGGGGGTTGGATGGCAATTAATTTTGTGTCTATTATGTACTGGACAACCATACAAAAATATGTTGATAAAATATTGCAGGCACAGAAGCCCATTGCTGTTCCTATCTCTTGTTCCAGGTACTTTATGCCCCAAACAGTTGACCCAGATTCAGCAAACCAAATCTCTGAGCTGACTATAACCATTGTGCTGGGTATTAGAAATCTTTTTTTATTTATTATTAAATTATTAGTATTCTTACCCCCATCATACGTATTTCCGTGAGGGCTCCTGCCTCCTTGCTCTGAAAGTCTGCTGTGTCCCTCAGGATGGAGAGGACAAAGATGTGCTGGTCTGGACTTTAGTGGCTTACACCTCAAATGAGATCAACAGTGGATTTGGATTACAAGCAATATGTCCATTATGAATAACATAAAGTTCTTGGCTAGTGAGAGCTACAGCACTATCACTCACACATGTGCCAGAACAAATACTCTCACATAAAACTCTCTCTCATAAAAACCTTATGCTTTATCAATGGAGAAAGGTTAAATAAATTAAACTGGAAAACAACAACATGCCCAATGTACAGTCGCCTATTATACACAAAAATGTACATCTTCCAATAGGTAGAAAAGATAGACTGGACCCAGTATGAACAGTCAAATAGTTTCTTACCAATTTTTTGTGATTCTTACTAAGTACAAACAAAATATACTTTACAAGTTCAATATCTAGCAAGCATTTTTTTTGTGATTTCTTGTGTTCATGTTTTAATTTCTTGGTTTTGTTTAAATTTTTTCCTCAAGGACATCGGTATTTTGTTTATTTGTACAACCTTTTGTCTTAAATCTTAAATGTGAAAATATAACTGACCCCTCTCTTTGTTTTTTGCTCTTTCTCTCTCTTTCCCAAATTATGAAATTCTGAATAAAGTGAAACAATCGTCATTTTTTAAACTAAAACACTAGAGAGCCAATCAACACACGTTTTCATATTTTTGCATAAATATTATAAAACGTTAATTTAAAATATTCTGCAAAGAATCCCCTACAATAAATTTGTTTGTAGCGAAAATATGAAGAAAACTCAACACGTGCATTTGCATCCCCCAGTTGAATAATCTGGTAGGCGTCGGCCTGTTTGATTCCGGTGATTAGTGTTTTATTCCTCTTTTATCCACAAGAGGTCGTTATACTCCTAAATTTCCAAGACTCGATATATGGGACCGATGCTGCTCGTCGCGTACCGTTTGATAAACATCGTGTAAAATATGACAGAACAGGTAAATAAATCAGCTGCTGTAAACAGCACAATTATTGTAGCCTATCTTTCTCACAACAAAACGTCATGGACCTACTGAATTACCTGATAAGCAACAGTTACATAGCCTACTGGGTCAAGCTAAAGGGCCAAACAAAATCTTATAGCCTGCATGCATATTAAACAAGACCATACCGAAAGTAGGCTATGTTTTAATTACGGTGCCTAGGACTGTTGCTACTTGCGGGGAGAAAATTTGAGCTGTCCAACAGCTGATCCATTCAATGAATACTCTGACAAGTACTTTAATCTAACAGCGTAGGCTAGCCTACAGCAAGATTTCCATATTGCGTGATCATTCAGTATTCTTGCGGGAACTGCGTAATGCTTAGGGCGTGGGAGTTACAGTTCGCGGACATATAATGGTCCACTGAGAGGAACGAAAGCAAATGGATTTTTTTGCTAAACCTCATACTTGGTGTCAACTAGAATACATCTATACTGCATAAACCAGTTATGTAGCATTTGCAGATAAGCATTTCATACGTTTAGACTGCTGCTGTATAGCTGTTGTGAAGGGCGACCGAAAACGCAACGCATGTGCATTCAATCAATTCAATCTCTGTTGTTAAGATAGTGCTACACCTGCACATACACGGTAGTAGGTAGGAGCTATTAAAAGTCCAGAGTTCAGTAGTACCAGGGACGCAAACCGAGAAGTGGCCGGAGGCGGAGCTCTCAATTGGGGCTGTCTCTCTGAGCTTTTGATAGAGATACGAACACTCACTTCTTCCTTCCAACCGAGCGAACGGTGGCCGAATAAGCGCTGAGCAGCACCATGACGGAGAACAAATACGATGTGATTGTCATCGGCGGAGGTATCTCAGGTTAGTGAAACAAAGAGCCTGAGCAACTTCTTTTTACTTTTGGATTTTTTAATGAACCGTAAGAGTATATGAAGCTAAAAATATCTGATAAGCGACTAGATATAGGCTACCTACTGTTGACCAAATCGCTACTACACAAAGGATGCGTTTCAATCGAGTAGCCTACCGCTTGTTGCTCTACATAAGTAGCTGGATAGCTTATTAGTGTAGGGTACGTTATCTATTGGTGAAATTAGCTACGACTTTATGTTGAATATTTTGCAATAGCCATATCAGATGATTAAATAGGATACATTTTATAAACCAAAATGTTAATTTGCTTGAACATTTATTTAATCTATATGAAGTTTATTTAGATTAATTTCTAGTAGCCTAGTTATGTAAAAGAAAATTTAACTCGCCATCGATTGTCAAAATGTTAGGACGCACAAAATTTATTTGCAATAAAATGCATGATTGTAGCTATATCGTACACATTGAAACAGGCTGCACAGGCGTGTTAGTTTAGGCTACACCTACATTAACTCCATTGGTTTGTCTTGTTTTACTAAAATACATTTGTCGCATCCTAATAATACTGACAGCAGCTTTGCCTCGTACAATTGCAGTGAGCAACAAACATCGAACCGTGTTTTAGAACAAAGTTTATATGCCACAGGATATATGATCTACGCCTGTGTTTATGCGGCTGCCTTTCTGCACGATAGTGTCATGGGTAGTCCAGATGTAAATGTTTCTTGTAACACCTGACTATTGAGGCAAAGGTTATAGAGCGATGAACACATGGGATTTCACACATCGTACACCACTTTGTCTACAATTAATTTGAATTGGTTTTTCTGCATTTACTCTAACCGAACAGCTGACATCTGGACCAACACGTGGTTTTCAGTTTCATCCTATTGCAAATTCAATAGCCCGTTAAATTGGTTTGATGTGGCTTGGGCCAGGACTGACCTATCAACTCAGCTGCCGCTTCGTATTAAACGGACAGCCCCACTGTAAATGCAACCGAACATTAAAACACAATGCGCCTAATTTACTAAGACTTTTAGCGGGTGCAAAACCATTTAGCACACGCGAAACCAATAATTGGTCATGGAATTTGTTTTGCACCAATCATTGTTCAAGTTATTGGATTTGCGTGTGCAAAATGGTTTTGCACCCGCTAAATGTCTTAGTAAATCAGGCCCAGTGTGTCATTCTACCGTGCCTAATCGGAGTCTATGGTCTTGTAGTCAGAGAGCAGAGATGATAACTTCACCAAGAACCAGTGTTTGATGACCGGGGGTTAAGCAAGGTTTCACCCGACTGACTCACCTCCCATTGGTAGGCTGAAGGGAGCATCACAGAATAGCGATGTAGCTGTTCCATTATATAAGAGCTGTTAATTTTAAAGTAAAATAACAATGTTATAATTAAATTATCTACTAACTGATTCTATGTAGAATCTAAGATTGAGAATGTGTTTGATAACAGGCACTTGTTTCCCATTGCCCATCATAAACCACATCTGAAAAGAGACTGATAATATTTGCTCCCCTGTACAACAGGACACAAATGATTGAACATTCAGTGCACAATCAGTGGGCCCTTCTGGGTCAGATAATAGTAAGTGTGGTAGGTTGCCTAAGGGCTATAGAAAAAGTACTAAATGCACACCTGAAAAATAACTTTGCACAGATCCATAGGAGAAACACAAACTGAAGTGAATGAAAAGGTAGTCCTGCACAATATGAGATACTTGCAAAATGCATTTAATGAGAGCAACGTTTTGGTCACTTGGACATGCCTGACGAAGGTCTATGTGACCAAAACATTGCTCAACCCTATGCACGTTTTATCATATGTCTAATAAAATCCATCAGATGCCGGGTACTTGGACAAACCAGGCGGGTATAATAGTGTGTTGTATAGAAGGTAAAGGAGACTAACAACCCCTGGGGGGTGTACTACAAAGCAGGATTACTGAGTTAGCTGGATAACTGCACTGAGTTAGCTGGATAACTGCACTGAGTAAAACCCGGAACAGCTCTTTTTACTTCAGTCCATGTCCCAGATTTGGGAGGGTTCCGGCTTTTACTCAGTGCAGTTATCCAGCGAATTCAGTAACCTTGCTTTGTAAAATACCCCCCTGGTCTGAGTGCTGTCCAAGGAACCGTCTTCAAAGGTTAACACATTAGGTTAACAAAGGTTAACACATTCAGGGTCTAGCTTTCTATGTTCCGCTGTTGTAGCTTTGCATCAGTAGCAGGCTTTCTGGTGTAACACTGGAGAATATAAGGAGCTAATAATACCAAATTGAGTCTGTTTTGTTGGCATTATTATTATTATTATTATTATTATTATTATTAATAATTATTTTTCTTACAAACAATACTTGCATAGGTTCACAGATATTACAATGGTATGTGAAATGTACCACAAATATCAAACCGATACTGTTACTTTCTTTCTATACCTTCAGCTTATTGTAAATTCTCTACCACTAATCTATGATCAAATTACAAATGTGATTGCTGACAATTTGTCTCCCATTAGACCGAGTCATTGTCATCAGTGTTTGGAAAAAACACTTTTTTAAATTATTTACAAAACACTGAATCTGGTCATTGATTGTGGTGATGAGCTAAAATGTTTGTTGAATAGGAAAAATAACAAACCATTACTTAACCTTCCTCTTAAAAATAAATATCATTTTCTTGCAAGGGAACAACCTACAGAAATGGATTTCTCACAATGAAGGTGCTCTTGCAGTGATGCAATCACTGTTGCAGTGTTGCAATGTTTGGCAGATGTAAAGGCTTACAGCATCCAAACACGTATGCTCACAGAGATAATAATTTTTGGTGCCAGGGTGAAAAATATATTTCATATTATTATTTTATTACCAGTGCCTTTAATTGAAGGGAGTATGGAAAGAATTAGCCAAATTACCAGCTGGATAAAATTTATTCATATTTTTAATAACTACAATCTACAAAATTGTGCTTTTGGAGTATAGAGTCAACAGTTCATTGTATGATATGGAATATCTTAATATCTTTACACCCCTAATGATAAGATAAAAAATGAATAATGATTGCATGAACTGGTGTAGGCTGATTTGTAAAAGGGCAGGTAGACTACAACGAAGACTCTGGCCACTATTAATATGATGCCATTTTTTTGCTGATATTAAGCTATGTCTGACTTTGTCACCACTTTGTTCTGTGCCAATACACTTAGCACGCAATTGATTGCCACTGTTGCCAATATATTTGTCACAGAAAAAGGTTGTCCAAGTTCACTTGTAGAGCATTTCCTGCACTACTAGTTTCATATTAACCACAGTACTGGCTCAGTGACAGAGCTGAATGTCAAATCGGCAGTGCATTTAACATTTACCTCCTGGCTTTGAATCATTTTTAAGTGCAAAAAAAGTTACCCAATGAAAACGTATCTGATCCCCTCTGAAACATGGAACAATACACTGTCCAAATTGCTTTTGCTACAGAATGCCCTTTATTATGGAAAGTTAGATCCACTTATTTTAATCAAGGCACATGATTACGGCAGGGAGAGAAATGTCGCTATAACCGCTAACCCTGCAGGGTAGGGTACTCTACTTGCAACCAGTGGCTCAATTCAATTGTTATCCGCAAGGCGCTGGACAGGGTGCCCGTTGAAGCTGTTCTTGGTAAGCGGGGCGGGCGGTTCATTTTCTAACCGTAGCCCTGCACACATAATGCGGGGAGAGGATGATGGCCTAACTGCTGAGCCATCTCTCTGTCGGCCGAGGTTGCGCGACGGCCTCCCTCCCCCGGGGACCGGTGCATGTAGTCTCTGCAACAGGAAACAAAAGCTTGGCTCTTCTATTGTTCTCCTACCTCTCAGTACTAAAACAAGAGGATTTAATCGCGTACTAATTAATTTTTGTCAACTTAACCAAATAACGACGCAGCCTATAATGGTTAGGAAGCAAGGCTTATAACTCAAATATTTGTTTCACAAAAAATATACAGCTGTATAAGAGTGCCAAAATCATTGGGACAGTTTTAACATAACATTATTTGTCTGTATCTTGTGAAGTACTCACTGACTAATTTTATAATTACATTAAGCAGGATATTAGAGATCAACTGGCATATTGTGTTTCATAATTTATATCCCTTGCTTCTCAACAAGAAGGAAAATGTTAGTTCCCATAGGCTTACAGTTACATCAAAAAGATTTTGCCCTTGTGTAATCGTGTTTGTATTGAGTACATTAACTGGTATGAATAGGTCTGTGCTACAAGCCAAGCCATCAAACCTGTCAAACGCTGTCCATGGGAGCTTGTGCAGATACGAATGTTTCTTTGGTCTAATCATCACATTGCCTCTGCATGAGAAATACCCCTTAATCCCACCAGCTGCACAAACGTGTGTTGAAATTTAGGCTGATATCAGGCGCATTGTCACATTTCTATTGTCAGATCGGTGCGTTTTCATGTTTACCCAGGCTGGATAAACATGGTAAAAACAGTGTGCTTTGTTTTATAAGGTAAATGTTAAAGCGGTGTATATGGCCAATTCCTTATGCGTCCGTGGGATGAGGGTGGAATATGTTCAATGAAACGGCAACATTTAATGTAGCAAACAAGATATTCCTGTCGTTCCTCCTTGAAGGAACCAGGTGATTAAGCCAACCTGTAGATGACAGCAGTTTACCTCCTCCAGGATACGGTGTTTGGTTCATTGATAAAGTGTTGTGTTGTGACTGGAGAATGAATACAGGAGCCATTCATCTCTCTGCTCCACCTCTCCGTTTCACACAATTCTATTTGTTTCCATTCACAAATATTTCCTGCTTTACCAAAGTGTATGTTTATATTATAGATCACATTTATCAGAGAGACTCAAAATGTGAGCTGTATAGTAGGAAACCGGAAGCACTTTCAAAGTGAGTCTTGCCAGAGCCATTGAGACAAACGTCATAGTTTCCAGTTTGTACTTATTGTAACTCAGGGAACAGCTTAGAGTTTTGTTCTGCTGTCTGTGCTAAATCCATGAGAAACCATGGGAAAGTACGACGGCTAATCAGAGCAAACGGAGACCTCCCAGGCCTACCTCAGGACACGCCCACATTGTTAGGCTCTGATTGTCCCTGCCTTGCCCTGGTCATCCTCATTATGACAGGACAATGAGTCTCTCTGCTGCTTCTTTATTGGTTGGGAGAGACCTAACGCGTTGTACCTCCTAACAAAGTACAGAGGAGCCAAGTCTCATTGTCGACTGCTTAATCTCTATTTACGCACGGTTGCTTAACGCCATTGTGTCCGACATTTCTCATTGGGAATAGGAATAATTAAAGACTGACACGGTATTTCATTTCACCGCTGTCTCTCGGCAGTAATTGGTTTTTAATGCTATTGCGATGGCTGTTTTTATTAAATTATCATCAGAAAGTACAATCAAGGCTGCAGAATTAGAGAGCATGAGGCAGGGAAAATATGAGCCCGTCTTTGATGTTCCTTTTCGATCAATATCTTGCAATTCGCTGCGCTAAAGGCTTGCAGGTATTGAGTGGTTTTGTCGGAAACACACAACATCTAGCCTATTGTGCAGAATATTGTTGTGTGGGAAGCACATAGAGGCAGAACAAATCTGGTAATATGTCTGTCCATTGGAGTTCATGTTTGAGTGGCCTTTCCAGAAATTACTGTCTCACCTCATAAGGAAAGGACTGATGTGATAAAAACAGAACGCTATACAGTGCAAATTATGCTTAGGGGCTGTATCTGTCACTAGCATTTGTGTTAGCTTTAAATTAGCAATTGATTTGCAGTTTGTGACATGCATTATGGCACAATTGCCTTATTTTTCTCGGAACATAAAAAATATATTCACACTACAGCTTATCACAGTACAAGAACAGTGATGCCTTAATCTCAGTCGTGCTTTTGTAGAAGTGTGTCATTATTGTAGGAACATAATATTCACACTGCTATTTTGTGGAGCATGAATTGTTGCAAAATGTGTGTGTGTGTGTGTGTGTTACGAAGAAATTACAGCATTACGAAAAACACATTGATATGATAATTTTCTTGGAATTTTAAAAAGATACTTTATATAGTGACCAGATGTTATGCACCTCTATCTGGTATATTACTGGGAGATGCAGTTATCATAGATATCTATCCATCTGTTAACTGATGACTGAGGCAGGCAGATATGCAACACATTAGCTAGATGGCTAAAGCCAGCCTCATTCACCTTCAGTACCTCCCTCTCCACTGCAGCCGGTATCTAGCTGCAGTGCTGCACCTTAAGCTGGACGCACCAAGGTGCTCAGAACTTATGTTATATTATGTCAAACACTTATAACAGCCCAACAATGCTCGCCATTTTCAACCACTAAAGGGTATCTAGAGGTCACCGTTTACTGACAAACCACTGTATCAAGCTTTGGTGATCTGTCCAACCAAACTCTTTCACTTAGTTTTATATTTTGTATAAAGCAATCATTCCTGACTGAAATTCATTGATTGATCAATCTGATTTATAATAAAATTGTATTTATAATGAAAATAAAATGTTCATAAGTTTTACATGCTTGGCCGTGACAGAGGACTGCGCGTGGCCTCTGCTCTGTCTGCAGTCTTTGGCGTTCCTGCAATGTCACACGAAACAGGGGGGTCTACACTTTGGCCCCCGCACCCAGCTCTCTACTTCTATGTCTTCAGAGTTTGTTCAGTGAGTGGCTGTGTAGAGCTGCAGGGGCGTTGAGACGGTGGCTTGAGTTAGTTTGTTCAGTGAGTGGCTGTGTAGAGCTGCAGGGGCGTTGAGACGGTGGCTTGCTGGCCAAAGATGACAGATTAGCAATTGAATGCAAAGATTCCCGTAAGGCAATCCACAGGGGTTTTGAAGGTGGGCAGTGTCACTTCCAATCTCCTGTCTTGGGGGACGTAATGTGATTTTTGCCGTTGGGGCCCTGCAGAGTTGATTGGCGTTGGGGCCCTGCAGAGTTGATTGGCGTTGGGGCCCTGCAGAGTTGATTGGCGTTGGGGCCCTGCAGAGTTGATTGGCGTTGGGGCCCTGCAGAGTTGATTGGCGTTGGGGCCCTGCAGAGTTGATTGGCGTTGGGGCCCTGCAGAGTTGATTGGCGTTGCGGCCCTGCAGAGTTGATTGGCGTTGGGTCCCTGCAGAGTTGCAGGGCACCAACGCCAATCAACTCGGCAGGGACCCAACGCCAATCAACTCTGCAGGGCCCCAACGGCAAAAATCACATTATGTCCCCCAAGACAGGAGATTGGAAGTGACACTGCCCACCTTCAAAACCCCTGTGGATTGCCTTGCGGGAATCTTTGCATTCAATTGCTAAATTAAACCAGGCAGCCTCAGCTAGGCAGCTAGCATCCCGGCTGTGAGCTAGCTACGTTTTCCCCGAAACTAGCTCGCCAACAACACCATAGAGCAGGGGTAGGCAACCCTGGTCCTGGAGTGCTGATGATGTTTCTGGTTTTTGTTCCATCTGAGCTAGATCACAAGAGTTTGATGGATGATTTAAAAAGATGACTTGCCAGTAATCATCACATGCAAAGGCAGGGTGGGAAATGAGCACCTGTCACCAGCCAAATGCTGCCAACATTTTGATTGTGGTTTATAAGATTTTCTACTCTAGCGGCCACTTGGGAGAGCAGTGGCAGGTAACCAACCAGGTTGTGTTATGTTGTAAAAGGTAATGTGGCTGGTAAAATGCTGAAAATGGCCACTCTGGCTCATGCTTGAAAAAGGTTAATTGCATGCCCTGACTGTGATGCTTGTAGATATTTGTCTTTCCGTCGCTATGTTTCTGTGTGTTTGACGTGTTCATGTGGCCAGGGTGTGAGTTAATCTTAATTTTCCCCATCCAAATCACATGCGACAAGTCGCTTGTAGCCAAGGTTTGTCTCCGCTTTGCTTAGAAAGGACAGACTCACCCTGTGAAAAGCCAGATAATATATATATATATATATATATATATACAGTATATATAGTATATGGCACCACAAGGAATTATTTTCTTTCATTATTTTCTTATGGTGAAGTGCTGGATGAAGAAGTGTTTTTTGTACATGGAATGATGACATTTTGAGGATGTCCTCTAGTCATCTAGTCTAGTCCACAAAGGTATCTTATTATCAATGACCTTTAACTGTATCTGATGTAATTATGAAATGATAATATTGAGTTTTATTGAACAACAAAAGGATCTGCTGATTCAGGCTTTGAAGTGAGATTGTTTTATGAATTACCATCCATGAACTAGCTTTTGGAAGAATAATACTGTGTTTGTGTCTATGATTAAAGCACTGCGTTTATGCACAGCACTCTCCTCTCAGTGTAGAGCTATAGCTGATGACACTGTCTCTGACAATTGCGCTTTATTCTTTACAATTGACCCCTGATGAAAAGTGGTATGACTATGGCACTACAGTTGTTGGGCCTGGTCTGAAAGATGAAAGATCCATTTGGAAGATACGGTGAAAACCAATCACAGATGCACTTAAACCAATGCTATATGTGACCCGACCTGTGTTGATGCCAAAGTCCAGCCCCTGCTGTTTTAAATGAGTACATCCTGAATCTTGATCTTGATTAATTTATCAGACATTGTGAGCTATAATCTGCATAATGGCTGTTTTGTTCTTTCAAGTTTCTTCTCTGACACCTGTATCTATGCACTGTATTGGGTCTTGGGATGATTACATTTCATAGTGTGTAAGTTTGATGGCAGTGTATGACGCACACAGTGTGGGAAAACCTGAGAAGTGAACAGCAGTCTGTCAGGAGCCGAGCTTCTCGTGTGTGTGTGTGCCTGCACGTGTGTGTGGATAGCTTGTTTGGGAGTCCTGTCTGGAGTTGTTGCTGTGGTGTTGTTGGATATTGATGAGGAAGGGCAGTAATTGGAAGGGCTTGTGTAAATTATATTATTAAGGCAGGGACACTGCTCTCCCAGGGCAGCAGAGGGTCTGTCTGTGCTGATATCTCACACTCATTCATAGCCTGTCAAAATAGTGTTAATCAATAATCAGTATACGGTGGGAAAATAAGGAGTCGTGTTCAAGATAACTGAGTGTGGTACACCACATAAATGTCACAACTGCCAAAGAGCTGTCTGCCCTGTGCATGACATGCTGATCACGAATGTGGAAAGTGAGGAGCTCATGGCTTTCAGATCCTCAGAGGAAGTCATGTGACTGCATGAGGTCCCTCCCCCTCAGACATCAAACACTGCTCATTCACTGAAAGAATGACTTCCTCTCAACTGTGCTGTCCTGCAACAGTTTTAAATTCTCTTCCATAGAATATAGTGCTTCTATTTCAGGACGTGTCTAATGTCCATACGCACATTACTGCTGTTGTTTTTGTCTCCACTGCGATCACAATGTGCTTCCACACTGGGAAAAGTCTATTCTTGGACTTAAAATCTTTTTTTTCTCTTAAATAGGAAATATTATGTTGTTTTAAGTTACTTTTTGCTTGATGAGTAAAACTGCCTCACCTCATTGGCAATCTTTTTGTCACATTTAGCAAAAAAGCTAAATAAATAAGATTCAAAATTTAAATAAATTATCGTCTAAATATAAGTCTAAAATACTTGTTAGGATTAACTTAGGTTCTGGCTTAGGTTGTCAAAGGAGGATTAGCAAAGCTTGTACAATCCCCCTTTTTATTGTGAGACAAGGAAGGACAGTGTCTAAGTCCACCTCGGGCTTTGAGGCAAGACGAGGCAGAGGCACACTTGTATACTGACTATACGTGGGCAAAGGAATGTCTGTCCCCGTTTGTGCTGTTTCTGAGGGGCACAGGACAGCCTTTTCTCCAGCAGATGAATAGAGAGGTTGTATTGTATTGCTGTAACATGCCTGTCGGTCAGGCCTTGCTGGAGATTGAGAAATTCTCGCTTGTTTTTTGCGTTTCTCTGACAGGTCTGTCAGCTGCCAAGCTGCTGGTAGAGTCGGGCCTGAGCCCGGTGGTGCTGGAGGCCCGGGATCGAGTCGGAGGAAGGACCTTCACCGTGCGGGTGAGATGCCTCTCAGTATGTGACTGGGGGTGGGGGGGGGGCAAGGGGGTGGTACTGTTAATGCCCCCCCCAGTTGAAATGAGATCTACGTCTTTGGGCCCAGCCCAACCCTTTAGCTCTACAGCTCTGTCAAAACCCATGTTATTGGCTCCCCATCTCTATTTTATGTTAATTTTTTTATGCATTCTTCAACATGTTAGCTCAACACTCGGCTCAT
This sequence comes from Ilyophis sp. 1 JC-2022, assembly GCA_022702515.1. NCBI lineage: Eukaryota > Metazoa > Chordata > Actinopteri > Anguilliformes > Synaphobranchidae > Ilyophis > Ilyophis sp. 1 JC-2022. The sequence goes on along the minus strand of CM040398.1, from coordinate 8,371,134 downwards.
CTGTACACTGAAAACTCTAATATCTTTCTCTGTCTTACATATGCTCATTGTATTAATAATTCTACATGGGTGTGGTGATGATGATGATGATGGTGGTGGTTATGACTGTGACACTCACCCTCCATCCTTTGTCATTACTTTTAAAAAGAATATGGGCTGTCTTCTGAATGTTTGATGGTGTTGAAATGTTTTATGTGTTGTCTCTGTCTCTGTCTCTCAAATGCAGAACAAGGAGACCCAGTACGTGGACCTCGGGGGAGCCTACGTCGGCCCCACACAGAACCGCATTCTGCGACTGGCCAAGGAGTTTGGGGTGATGACGTACAAGGTGAACGAGAAGGAGAACCTGGTGCACTACGTGAAGGTGAGCAGGGCGTTCCCCAACGCTGAGTGGGAGACAGACCACATTCCTGAATCACAGGCGCATTTAAAAAAAAACCTTTAGGGCTTTTTCAGATTTATTGGACAGCAGAGTGTAGAGGCAGAGAGAGAGGCAGAGAGAGAGGCAGAGAGAGAGGCAGAGAGAGAGGCAGAGAGAGAGGCAGAGAGAGAGGCAGAGAGAGAGGCAGAGAGAGAGGCAGAGAGAGAGAGGCAGAGAGAGAGAGGCAGAGAGAGAGGCAGAGAGAGAGGCAGAGAGAGAGGCAGAGAGAGAGGCAGAGAGAGAGGCAGAGAGAGAGGCAGAGATCACACGGTCTGATTCAAACCGCCGATGTCACAGCTCACAACGAGCATGTGGACGGCGCTCTTGCAGGCTACGCCACCGAGACCCCCCATCGCATGTGCATTGCTTGAGGACGGTTCCATGCTGTCTGTGCCCCTGAAATGAAGACCTGCATGGTAACTCAAGTCATTCCATCTTTGGGCCGTGGGTACGTTCGTAAGCGCTTATGTGGAAGTTGACGGAAAGGCGGTACTCAGCAGCGTTGATCTGCGTCTCATCCACAGGGGCTCTGCGTGGGATTGGGATCCTCTATAGCATTAGTGTGGGGTGGTGTCTGGAGATGCTAATCTTTAGCCCCAAGGAGCACTGTAATGCGGTTTCTTCTGCTCTTGAGTGGGTAAGGACGTAGGAAGATGACATGGAGGCCATCTCCTTCCCAACGTGTATTGGATTTGGAACGAGGCATCAGTGCTCTTAATGCTTGTGTGCGGCACATCCTTATCGGGTTTCCGAGAGCAAATTTCCTCCCCACGTTTCCTTGCCCTGGCTATCTACGCTTTAAATCACGGCGTCATCTTGCGTGTGTTTTTTCCATGTTGTGTTTTTTTTGTCATTGTACACATACCTGTATAGGCTGAGGCTCAGGTCTTCAGGGGTCAGTATCAAGATGTACCAGGTGTACGTCCATGATGTCAGGACGTACCGCTAATGTCACACATCGGATCAGCCTCCTTGAGTGCTTCTCTCAGGTTTTGATCCAGGGCTTTTGTCTACCGCTTTATAAGCAAACTACGGCATGTCAAGCTTCTCTATCGCAAGCGCTACTGACCAGAACCTGCGGCCAAGAGGCTAATTAACACGTCCATTCGACTGAAAACAAAGAAACTTAAGACTTCCTCATTTATACAGGAGGGGACTGAAGGGGATTTTCTGTTCAAGCTGAAACACTGAAGTGAGAATGTGTCTCGTGTTCTGTAACTTTGCGTACAAACAGGAAGCGGACACAGTTTAACTGAAAAAAGAGGCATATTTCTGGGCCAAGGCTGAGCCCTGTTACTCTCTATTACTGGGTTCAAAGAGGCTGTGTTTCAAGTCCTGGTCTACCTGGGTTACCCTGTAGTTCGAAAAAAATAAGTGTTTTATGAAACCAGACCACTTTGCCTGTGTGTTGTTTTTCTCTTTGTATCGTAAGTTGATTCCTTGTTCAATAACATTAGAGAGACAACAGAAAATGCCTCAGGCTCGTTCCTGAAAATGTGCAGAGACAGGGGGGGGGGGGGGAGAAAGGAGAGCGAGCGAGAGAGAAAGAGAGAGAAATGTCTGCTGGCAGCGGAAACATAGCCTGAAGAGGTTAGGGGAAAGGTCACGTCAGCACAGAGATTGCTGAAGAAGCCAGGATGGCCCTGTTAATGTCAGAATGCGGTGATTTGACGTACAAGCCCGTGATTGAAGTGATGCGCTCCCAGCATGCCGCAGGATCTCTGAGTCTCAGATTCTCTTTCCGTGCTGCTTCCCGAGGCCGTTGCCACGGTAACTAACCTAATCAAAAAGGCATCGAGTTCCGGTCACGATAAAGGCCGTTCGGTTCATTCCTGAATCTCCAAGAGGGGTGTCCTGTCCCAATGCGCAAACGCCAGCCCCCCGGGGCTCGCTCTGCAAGAGCATAACTGTGTATCACCGTAGATTTACTGATCTTATTTATGAAGGTTCATGATTCAAGATTATAGGGAAATACTGAAAACGGAACAGGTGATCGGATGCACATCTAAATACTGAAAACAGCCCGTCTTCCTTTTAAATGACGTGTATAGTATATACATACGGTGGAGATCATAAGCATGGGGTATGCTTGTTACAGGAGATCTCCAGTGTCATTTGGGGTTGGTTTCCCTATTGGGGGAATTTTCCAAAGATTAGAATAAAAATTTAAACTCTAAACAGCAGGAGTCATCAGTTCCAGTGACTAACCTAATTGTCTAATCTAATCTAATCTGATAGTCTAATTGTAGATAGATTTCCATCAAATGCCCACTTTGGCTTTGACACATGGTTTAGCACCACAGAAGTTAGTTTAAGGTCAGATTCCTAATAACTCAAGAGGTTGTACTGTAGCCAGTATTAACCAATAAGGTGGAAGTACATTTCCTAACCCACATTATAATTATAGCTAACGTCCACGTGACTGTACAGTGTAATCGGCTCTTCAGTAGCGCTAAGGCTGGGCCCAGTGTCCTGTATCCACAAACTATGAGGTGTAACGTGGAGGCCGGCTGGTCATTCATCCCGTTCAGTCCAGTGGCTTATAGGAAGGGTGGTTCTGTTGGGAGGGGTGGTTCTAACAGCGGAGGGTATGCGCGGGGCAGACCGTTATCGTGGCCCTTTGTGAGCGAACCGCTGGGGAGAACTCAAGTCGCCGTGCCACCCGGGGTAGTTCTGTTGGGAGAGGTGGTTCTGTTGGTCATTCTGTTCTAAGGGGTGGTTCTGTTGGTCGTGCTGTTGGGAGGGGCGGTTCTGTTGGTCGTTCTGTTGGGAGAGGTGGTTCTGTTGGGAGGGGCGGTTCTGTTGGGATAGGCGGTTCTGTTGGGATAGGCGGTTCTGTTGGGAGGGGTGGTTCTGTTGGGAGGGGCGGTTCTGTTGGTCGTGCTGTTGGGAGGGGTGGTTCTGTTGGTCGTTCTGTTGGGACGGGCGGTTCTGTTAGTCGTGCTGTTGGGAGGGGCGGTTCTGTTGGGAGAGGTGGTTCTGTTGGGAGGGGTGGTTCTGTTGGTCGTTCTGTTGGGAGGGGTGGTTCTGAAGTGCGACGGCAGCCCCCCTCGGGTGGCACGGTGGCTTGAGCTCTCCCCAGCGGTTCGCTCACAAAGAGCTGCGATAAAGGTCTGCCCCATGCGTTCCCTCCGCTGCCGTTGGCATGGAAACAGACCTGTTGCTGGAATCGCGGGCTAGTCTGGATTTTCTGATTCATTAAAGGCATTTGTCCTCTGTGGACAAAAGCATTCCGCCGGCACGGGAGAAATTCCCACCGTGCGCTGAAACCATGGGCAGGGGTTTTGTTCGTCCGTGAAATCGACGCAAAGGCCGCAAGATTTTTAACAGGTGTAGCACAATGGGAGGGTGGACAAATGGCTTCCCGCTACCCGTCGTATCTGCAAGCTCTGCCTGATCAGGGTGTGGCTCATAGAGCCCTGATGAAGCGGTGCTTCTCTAGCATAAGGCAGGAATGCCCAATCCCGCCAGGCAACGCGTTAGCGCTAAAGGGCACCATCATTCCACCCCGGTGCCCCTGCCAAGTTCAACCAGCGGCTCCTCTGAGTCTCAGGGGAAGAGGGGGAGGGGGAGGGGGGGGACACAATCCCAAGTCCTGCGTTAATGGCCGTGCTTGACAAAGGTATCCTGTGTTTATGGTTTAGTTTGGAGTTTAATGGCCCTTCAGGCAGAGATATTTATCTTTCCACTATTTGCGAGTTATGCAAGATCGCCCCGCCCCACCTCCTACGCTTTCGGCTGTCTGTGTGTGCAGTTTTGGATTGAGTAAGATGAACTGATAGTGATTACTGGTCACACGGCACAGGCAGGTCTGGCCCAGGAGAACGTGTCATTACGCATTTGGTTTGGAGTAACTGCATTTTCTATTTTAGTATTTTTTATACTCTCTTGCACACACACATGTATATCCCAACACTATCATTACTAGCCGTTTGTTTTTTGTTTCTTCAATCTGCGGACACTCGGACAGGTGTTTTTGCTCATTGGCAAGCACTGTAAAAAATGCTATAAAAACGCTGAAGCAATGCATCCATCACAAACCTTCACATCAAATAAATAAAATGCATCAAATAATATGGATCATTATAGGGTATGAGTACAGTATAGCTCTGATACTCTACTGAAAGAGTGATCATTATGGATCATTATAGGGTATGAGTACAGTATAGCTCTGATACTCTACTGAAAGAGCGATCATTATGGATCATTATAGGGTATGAGTACAGTATAGCTCTGATACTCTACTGAAAGAGCGATCAAACTCCTCTGCATATTTCAGTCACATGATCCTCATCATATTCTAGATATAAATACTTTTATATCTTTATATTTGTATTTTATTTTACTCTGTAGCGCCATGAGATTGGTTCCAATGAATGGCGCATTATAAGCTTAATGTATTATTTATTATTATTGTAGAGGTACGATGGGTTTTACCCCAATTAATCCCGGCTGAAGTCGAAAGTTTTTTAAGATGGCCTTGATTTATGCTTTAGCGGCGTGCGTCTTATCTTCCAAATGCTATGCATATGATCCGCAGGTAAACTTTGATACGGAGTAAAACATTAATCATGTTCATTTGACGGGAGTGCCCGTTGCCAAGAATTGCCACAGAGCGATACCCCTGTGTAATGTAATCTAGCTAGCTAGCTAGCTGCATGCAATCTGATAGGAGTTTTGTGCAATGACTGTTTAAAAAACTTGCCATCGCAAGATTAGCGTGGGGTTAACTTTACAACCTAAATAAACTCAAAACTCGGTTGTTTTAATTAAATTTACCATGAATCCACTTCTTAAAGATAATGTGCAATTTTGGCCACTTGTTCTAAAAGTGGCGCTGATGAGCCGACACACACACCGCCGTGTTATGTAGAACCAAAGAAGAATAAATTTAGTTTACGAATCGCAAGTTAAGCGAGCGTGAATCGACACGGTGAAAAACAGCGGAATATTTGTCTCAAAATTCTGTCCGTAAATCCAAGCAGATCAAGCGTGTCCTTCGATCGGCAAATGTAGATTCGCCCGTTCGCAAGCCAAGTTTTTGATTTGTACATGTGAACATTGGAAACATATCTGTAAATGTTATTTGCATTTGTGAATATAATTTTTGCATTCATCCAAATGATGATTTACGAAACACAAGTTGAGAGGTGTTTGTGTGTGGATGGAAAACAAATACTTGTGGATTATTTTTTACGAAACACAAATTGAGAGGTGTGTGTGTGTGGATGGTAAATACAATTGTGGATTATATCTACTAACACAAATTGAGAGAGGTGTGTGTGTGGATGGTAAATACAATTGTGGATTATACTTTTGTGCTTGTTTATTTTTGATAGAAATCTACCTCCATAGAGCGAGGACAAATCCTAAATCTCTCAGGGCTACAGTGCTGGCATCCTACCAATTATGCAGTGAAGAGTCATTCCAATAATGTGGGCCATTCACTGTCTCTGGCTTTATGTATACAGAGGTGAAGAAAAACAGATAGTGGTGCTCCAGAGTTACTCTACCACAAGCAGCTCGTGTCTGACTGGCAGAGAGCTTGTGGGGGAGTTTGAATGTAACTGATTGTTTCTGTCTGTCCCTCCGCCTCCCTTTCTCTCATCGCCCTAAGAGGCTCAGTCACGGTGAACAGATCTGTCAGTGCCCATTGCCTGATGGGTAATTTTCCTAAAACAATGGGGTGAAAGCCTGAGATTGCGCTGCTCACAGTTCTAAATTGGCTTTAATGGCTGTAATTGTCACTGGAGGATATGGGCTTGTCTTTAGAAGCCTTATACTGCCTGCTGCCAACACTATCACTCTCACCGTTGTTGCCAGGACATTGAGCAGAATATAGAGTTTATGTCCAGAGTTAGTCTGCCACCATGTAAAGCCCCAATGGTATACAGTGAGCAGCATAATTAATTGGACAGTGACACATCTTTTGTTATTTTGGTTCTGTACTTTAGCACTGAGTTTCAAAGGATACAATGACACTGCCCGAAAATGGGGGGGGGGGACTATGTACAAAAGTTTATATTATTATATTAACGGTTCATCCGATATGGATGAAAATACCCTCAAATAAAAGCTGACTACTTCAACCTCGTTGTCATTGTATCCTTTCAAACTCAAAGGGCTAGAGTACAGAACCAAGATAACAAAAAAATGTGTCACTGTCCAATGAATTATGGTGCTCACTGTATGCCCTGTGGATTCATTGTGTTGATATCTGTAAAATGAATCAACAAACATGCATTTACAGGGCTACATGTTGTTGATGCTGCTTACCTCTTAAAGTGCTGGTGATCATAGTGTTGTCAGAATGAGTTTAGGCACTGGGGTAGGGGCTGGGTGATATTGCATCGTTTGCGATGATATCGTAATTTAGGTGCACACAAAATGCTATCTGTCAATATTGAGTATTACATAAGACTATGTGAAATTGAACCTGGTAGGTATCATTTCTCCACAAGAATAATAAATTAATTAAAATTTTGAGACTACATGGCAAAAAATGTTCATATTACGAGACTTAATATTGCTTCCAAACGAGTTCTTTTTTATTGATCACCTGAACTGACAGAGACGATCATGTGCATAAACGGCTGCGCACGTCAATGCTACTCCCCACATGGCTAAAAACTCTGCACTCCAAAATGAGTGATGCGACTAGCAAAAAAAAGGATGCGAAAGCAGCCACTGTCTCTGAAGAACCAGATGAAAATAAAAATTTCTTGACTGGGTTCAAATTGTTGCACAAGAGAGGGTACTTTGCACACTGGCAGGACAGTTTGACAGCAAAACGGTTTCACCATCTTTGCATGAATTTTCCCAGGTTATACGCAGATTATGAGAAGCATTGTGAGTCATACTCCTGCAACAAGTCCCAAGTTGCCGACACAGAGGACCCATTAAATAATAAAATAAGTTTATTTGAATATTTCTGTGCAACTATTATCTTAATAATATTTCATTTGAATATTTTGATGACTAATATGCCATGGGCTAAATTTCATGTACTGTTTTACTTTTTGCCAATTTCAAATAGAGATTTTTATTTATTCATTATTTGTTTAAGGTCAACTGAGGAAATGGTTGTGGATGTATAATTTATTTTATGAATTAATTTAGCATTTGCTCATTTTTAAGTGTTATTTTTGAATTTGATAAAGTCGGATGCTTTCACTGAAAAATACCTTAATTTAACTTGAACCATGGTTAGCTTTTTAAACTTACGTTGGAAGCTAGAACGTCAAATGTTATCATTACATTTTTTATTTATTTAAATATTGTCAAAATATCAACATCGTCAAAGTGCCAGAAAATATTGGGATATTATTTTTAGGAAATATCGCCCACCGCTAACTGGGTTTACATTAAACAATGTCACGGGGGGTGTGCATTAACATCCTTTCGCTGTGATTATTATTTATTCCTGACTGACATCTTTCTTTCTGTTTTAGGGGAAATCATATCCATTCAAGGGAAGCTTCCCACCCATGTGGAACCCACTTGCTTATATGGACTATAACAACCTGTGGAGAGCCATGGATGAAATGGGGATGGAGGTAGTTACTACGGCTCTTTCTGTCCCACGGTAACAGTAATAATTACGGAGTACAGTACCGAACGTGCTACAAGGTCAAGTTTTTAGTTGGCTGCACCAGGCATTAATAAGCCAGCTTGACCTTGATATGTCCAACTAAAATGGCCAGTGTACGCAGGCGAGATGAAATATGGGTGTGTTTCAAATGCAGATTCCTAAGGAAGCTCCGTGGAGGGCGCCACACGCAGAAGAGTGGGACAAGATCACAATGAAGGACCTGTTCGACAAGCTCTGCTGGACACGGTACCCAATGCGCCAAGCTCCTCCCTTCTGCCGTGTCCATGGTTACTGCATCCACAGCATCAGCAATCTCATTAGCTGGGAAGGTGTTTTGTAGAACACGGGGGACACCTTGTGTGTTTGCAAGCAGAGGTTAAACACAGGGAAAGTTTGGGTGGGCGTACTGAGCATGTGATTTTGCCAGGGGTAGTTCTATTTAATAAACATGTTGTTATCAGAGAACAGCCCAAATTCTTAGTGCAGGTGTAGTTATAAAATAGGCGGTCTTAATGCAGTGGTTAATGACCAGATTTACCTTGCTATCAAATCGTAATAATTTAATTTATTATCAAATTAGCATTTTTTATGGATTGTCTCAGTTGATTTTCAGGAGCTCAGTTTTTTTTTTTTTCCCCCCCTGTCCATTTGTCCGTCCAGTGCCGCCCGGCAGTTTGCCAACCTCTTCGTAAATGTTAACGTGACCTCTGAACCTCACGAGGTGTCGGCCCTCTGGTTCCTGTGGTACGTCAAGCAGTGTGGCGGCACGATGAGGATCTTCTCCACCACAAATGGCGGCCAGGTAGGCCCTGAAGGAAGCGGGTGACTGGTGCATATACTGGACAGCGTGCACACCTCGGGGGGCTGGGTGTAGAACCAGCAGATTCTTCCGGCATCTGCATTCGCATTCTTACACAATATCACATTTTAACTGCTCTGTCTCTGTAGACTTCATTATGCTGATCAGACTAACTGCAGTTTGAGAAATGACCGTGAAAGCTGTACGTAAATAAACACACAGCTTTCCTGACTCTCCGGTAGGAGAGGAAGTTTGTGGGCGGCTCCAGCCAGATCAGTGAGCGAATGGCGGACGAGCTCGGCGACAGGGTGAAGATGCAGAGGGCCGTCTACAGCGTGAACCAGACCGGGAGCGGAGTGGTGGTGAAGACGCTCAATGAGGAGACGTATGAGGTGAGCCGGCGCCGTGGCAACGTGGCTGCAGATCAGCTGATCGGGGGCTCCTCCCCAGCCAGGAGCACATAAAGCCCACCTGACTGGATATGTTGCTGAACTGAATTAAGATCCAGTTGTCAAAATGCTTCCTGTTTGTCTGTCTGTGTGTGTGTGTGTGTGTGTGTGTGTGTGTGTGTGTGTGTGTGTGTGTGTGTGTTGCTTCATGAAAATTGACTTTAAACGGGGATTATAAATTCTTAAAAATGTCTTTATTGTTTAGAGAAAAAAAACAACATTTAATTAATGACTTTCTTCAATCTTTCTCCAAGAGTGGCTGCATCCTGTATTGGGCTCTTTATCTGGGTTTCATAAGCCTTGGTTGAGCTGCAAGGGAGCTCCAGAATATTATATATTATCAAGAAACAATGGATTCACCTGACACTGCGTATTATTAAAAAAGGATAGCATACTGCACGAGATAACAAAAATAATATAGCAGCTACAATTTCATAAAAATGCAACATAAATATACCCCTGGGTTACATGCATAAACTGCAGCCTGCATATGCAGGTAGCTGGTCATTATTGTGGTTCATTGTCCACATGTTTTGAGAATTTGCCCATCAACCTAAATGACACATGCCTGTGAAACTAGATCAAAGCAAAAGAGTTTAGAGGGAACTGTTGATGAGCTCAATATTCCAGCGCATTTCCACAGTGTGTATACTGTATAACATTCACTATTTCTGTGATCAGTCTCACAGCATTTCCACAGTGTGTATACTGTATAACACTCACTATCTCTGTGATCAGTCTCACAGCATTTCCACAGTGTGTATACTGTATAACACTCACTATCTCTGTGATCAGTCTCACAGCATTTCCACAGTGTGTATACTGTATAACACTCACTATCTCTGTGATCAGTCTCACAGCATTTCCACAGTGTGTATACTGTATAACACTCACTATTTCTGTGATCAGTCTCACAGCATTTCCACAGTGTGTATACTGTATAACACTCACTATCTCTGTGATCAGTCTCACAGCATTTCCACACTGTGTATACTGTATAACACTCACTATCTCTGTGATCAGTCTCACAGCATTTCCACACTGTGTATACTGTATAACACTCACTATCTCTGTGATCAGTCTCACAGCATTTCCACACTGTGTATACTGTATAACACTCACTATCTCTGTGATCAGTCTCACAGCATTTCCACAGTGTGTATACTGTATAACACTCACTATCTCTCAGTGATCAGGCTCGGCCCACTTGCGAGCACTCGGCCTGCTTTTATGCTTCACAGGTTTTTGCGGAGATGTGCACTGTGGATTGTGATTGGCTGATGCAGAGGGCACAGTAGACAGGAAGTGCGGTACAGATGGTTTAAAGATGCGTGAATCTATGCAGAATCTGAACACTATTGACCCAATAAAGAAACCCTCTGTCTGTTAGCATCGGTGAAGCTCTATAGCCACTTGGCTGAACTGCTACTCAGCGATGAGGCTCCAGTCGCTCGGCGGATGTACAGATGTACTGTCCAATGAATTATGGTGCTCACTGTATATGCTTATTATCAAACCAGGCCTCATAAGTCAGAATTATTCTGATCCATACTGCCACGCACACAGCCCTCCAGGAAAGACACCCCCCCCCCACCCCCCCCCCACACACTGGGATGACTTTAATTTGTGACCTTTGACCCAGGAGAGTTATCCCAGGTTAAAACGGTGCATTGGCATGTCGCAGGCTGCATGTCCCATGTATCGCAAGCATTGGAGATGCTGGGTAAAAACACGTCCTCCGCTGGATTAGCATTACGGCTGTGTTCAGACTCCTCTCTGAGACCCGTGCGAGGAGCCACCTTGAACCTGTGTGGCCTGTGTGTAAGGCAAGCCAGAGGAGCTTTGGTTCAGTTATCCCATCTCACTGTCCTGGCCACACCACCATCTCTGTAAATCTCATTAAACACTGTAGAGTATCCGTGGGCATGGAGTAGCCAGCCATGCCCAACATTTGACCATGTCACTACCCTTCTCACAGAACGGTTAGTATATCCCATTGTCAGACCCGGTCACTACCCTGGAGAGAGCCACACAGCTTAAAAGCCCCAAAAAGGATTTCAAATCTGCGAGAAGAGGCCTTTAGCTGGTTTGTGTTATTGGCTCATTCTGTACCGTGTACCACGGTGATCCGGTCAGCACGCAATTGCTAAGCCTCTAAAACAATGCTTTAATGAAATGAAGAGTGCCAAAGGTTGACCACTCATAGACGGCATGTTTAGATGAGGACACTGGCCAATAATGGGGTGGAGGGTGCTTGAATCATCTTTCTCATTAATTTTCAGGCCAAATTTGTCATCATTGCAACAGCACCGGCGTTGAACCTGAAGCTACACTTTAACCCCCCACTACCGCCGATGAGGAACCAGCTGATCCACCGCGTGCCCACTGGCTCCGTAATCAAGTGCATGGTCTACTACAAAGAGAACTTCTGGAGGAAGAAAGGTGGGTGCCGGGCACACACAGCTGTGACATTTCCACACGTGTGAAGATGTGGTAATCATGTCTGGTGCCATTCTGTCCTTAGTTACTGTATGTGCAGTCATCCGGACTTCTGAAAAGTGGCTGGACGCCCACTGTCCAGAAACGGAACTACTCCAGTCATGCTAATTAACTAAATGCTACAGGGGTAATTGATTGTTCCCATGGCAATAGAGGCGACACCATTCTGTTAAAGCCTCATGAAAAATTAGGAACAGAAAATTGGTTACCGGGTTTTTGTATTGTTCTGTTCTGTGGCTGCCTGCAATACTGTCACAACATCTCCCCCCGTTTGCATTTGTATGTCAAAGTCAAAGGTCAAAGTGTTTTTATTTATCAAGTGCACAGTATAACACAAGGTCATTCTGAACAATGAAATTCTTAGGACATGGCAAGCAACAACTATGTAGTAGGCATTAAAAACAAAAGAAAAAAACAAACAAAACAAACAAAAAAAATATATATATATATTAAATTGTTAAAAAAAGTCAAATAAGGGCAAGAATAACATAAATATAAATATACATAGCAGTAAAACACTAGCAGCAGTTCCAGATATGGACAGTAGGAGTATTAAATATAAAGTGTGGAGGTGCCGATAGACATGTACAATAAATTAAATTAAGGTGATGTACATTGAATGTAGAGAGTATGTCATTACATTGATGCCTGAAATGAATCGATGATTCGCCTGTGCAGCTGGATTGAAATGTAGACCACAGATTGCAGTGTGCATTCCGGTTTCAGATCGCATTGTTCCGGCTTTGATGGGGCTGCTGGTTAGCTCATCCTGTTAAAGGACCATACCTGTATTTTTGATGGTAAAGCCCATTTTCTACAGAGTTGTGTGTACTTTACATTGCTCCAAACCAATTTGCAAAGCAAACTGCTTTTCAGTTTTTAAAAATGTGTTTATCCTCCTTCCAGGCAGCTATCGATTTCCATGAATTTGGTTTCACGCTGTACGGTATGAAAAGGAACTTGCAGAGGCTTGAAAGTAGCTTGATAGATAATCCATCATAACGCATAATAACACATTTTAAAGCACGGATTGATATGAAAGCTACACCACAACCGTATATGTCTCTGCCAAAAAGTAGTCCACAGAGAAAAGACTGTTTTACTAAATTCAAGCATCCATGAATTCTTAACCCTGATGTGATTTTTGGCAGGAAAAGCAGAGAATTTTAAGGTGGGTTTATCACCTGAATGTTTGAAATATAAAAAATCGGGAAGTCGGATATTTACTCAAAAATCTAAAAGAAGCTGTTGTATGCTTTGCAAATTGGGTTCCAGCAATTTAAAGTACACAACATTTGTAGTAAATGGGCTTTAACATCCAAAATACCGGTATGGTCCTCTAAGGCAGTGTTTTTCAACCTTTTTTGAGCCAAGGCACATTTTTTACATTAAAAAAAATCCTGAGTCACACCACCAACCAAAAGTGTTACTAATTAAGTGAAGTTGGATAATTTCCCACGGCACACCTGACGATCTCTCACGGCACACTAGTGTGCGCGGCACAGTGGTTGAAAATCACTGCTCTCAGGCAGGGGTTTTCAAAGTGGGGGCCGCGGCCCAACGGGGGGCCGCCAGGGGGCGCCAGGGGGGCCAATTGGAAGGGAGAGGAAAATGGAAAATGCTAAAAAAAAAAAAGTAATAATCATTTTTAAAATTTATTTTAAAAATTTATTTCAATTCAATTCATAAGATTACTGTGCCGGTTTAAAATAAGATATAAATTGTTATAAATCCTTTCATATCGAAATTAGGTCTTTGCCATGCCCTTCTTTCAATCGCAGCCAATAACTAACCGTCTGCCTGTCAGTCAAAGCATTGCGTTGAGCTGCTAATGGCCCGATTATGGAATCAAAATAGGGTCAAAAGTATTGTGTTGTGTATTAAGAAGCTGTATGTTAGATTTTTTTATATTTGCCAGTGTAATTTAAAAGTTTTTTTTTTTTTAAGTCATTTCGCAATAGGGGGGCCCCAGCCAGAGGCTATGACTATTTGGGGGTCCTTGGCATGGAAAAGTTTGGGAACCCCTGCTCTAAGGCACTGTTCGAGGAGAGATTTCAGTCGACGTGTCTCATCGCTCAACAGTGACCCCCTGTGGAGAATCAGACACCCACAGTCTTTCTCCACAAGCTGCACATTGTGTCATCGTACCTTGTACAAGTAGAGCTGATAGCAGCCAGTCCATTTTGTGTAGTGTACCACCAAAAACGGCCTTTATACACTTCAAAAAATGTCTGTCTTAACAAATGCTTTAGTATTATAATGAGATTTATTTATTATGACACTGTTTCTCAGGCTACTGTGGAACGATGGTGATCGAGGAGGAAGAGGCTCCCATTGGCCTGACGCTGGATGACACCAAACCTGACGGGACGGTCCCGGCGATAATGGGGTGAATAATATGCACCATGGTGCCTCTGCAGGCTCGGCAGGGGATAACAACTGCGCTGAGAACGTTCCAGAATGTTGCAGTACAAGTGTTCTGTCTCTGTTTGAAGTGAAAGAAAGGCCCCCCTGGTCTCTCTGTTTCAGGTTCATCCTCGCCCGTAAAGCCAGGAGACTAGCAGGCCTGACAAAGGAAGAGAGGTGAATGTGGGGTTTCTCTTGTTGCTCTTCTAATGATTTAAAAATGCTTCCTGTGTGACATCACAAAAGGGGATTTATCTGGAGTAGGATAGGCCGGTGAGAACCACTGGCTGAGGCCAAGGGTGGCAAGCTCCACTCTCCAGTGTGTATGTTGCTTTCTGGTATTGAGTGTAGAGTATAAGAATTATATCCAGGTGTTGTATCCAATCACTGCCTGCTCCAACAGGAAGAGGAAGATCTGTGAAATATACTCCAGAGTTCTCGACTCAGACGAGGCACTGCATGTGAGTGTTCTTTATTGCTAAACCCAGTCCGGTCAGCAGCCGGCAGCCTTGCATGTGGTGGTGGTTTCATTCCTTTTAGAACAAAGCCTGTGTCTGAATCAGAGCCCTATCTACTGTTTCCTGTGTACTGTGCACTCGCATACTGTATAGTGACATGCAGTATGCAAAAAATATTCTCAGTACTAAAACCTGGAAACAAGTATATCATCTGTGGATTTAAAGTACACTACATTTACATAACTTTCATCTACTTAACAACTTTCTCATCCAGTGTACTCAACTAGCATACTCAATAGTATAGATGGGGCGTTGATTTGGACGTAGCCAAAGTCTGTTTTGCCACCTAGTTGCATTCATCCATTTAGAATTTTTTTTTATGTCTAGCTAGTCGAGCCACTGTCTGAATCCCACTTTTTGAAACAAAGCATGCACAAAAACAGATGTTATTCCCGCTGGTTTCAGGCCTTCACAGGTCTGTGAAGAGCAACAGATCAGTGTGATGTGCAAATAAAAATGATCACGCACACTGCGTGTGACAGTCATCTTACACTAGTGCATGACAGCTTATTAAAGATGGCGTGCTTCTAGTTTACCCCTGCATGGAAAAAACTGTCTAATTCCCTCTAGATGTGATATCCCAGTGCTCATCTCTCCTACCCTCTTCTAGCCTGTACACTATGAGGAGAAGAACTGGTGTGAGGAGGAGTACTCCGGAGGCTGCTACACAGCCTACTTTCCCCCGGGCATCCTCACGCAGTACGGCGAGTGAGTACCAGCCGTGGACTGAGGTTTGGAGCCTTGCAGACGAGGCAGTTAACCTGTCTGGATTTTTCTGTCTGTAAAACTAATTCATGTTTTCTACACCACTGTCTAGCAATCGTTAAAAGGTAACAAAGCACTTATTTTAGATGAGAACTGATGCATATATTTTTTTCTGTTACTGATATTTTACTGCAGTCAGTGCAAAACATCCAAAGGATAAACTCAAAGGATCTGGCTCAAAAGTGTCTCTAGAGGTAAAAAGTTAGGTACTGCACGTTCAGTCTGTTATTGGCCAGAAACTTCATCCAGCTGACATATGACTCCTGGTGATGACGAAATATATATATATATATATACTGTGCCCTCCACTATTATTGGCACCCCTGGTAAAGATGAGTTAAAAGGGTTATTTAAAAAATCACCGTTTGGTGAATTAGCTTAATCTCACACAAAAACAATTTGAAAAATCCAACCTTTAATTGAAGTAAATTTATTGTGAGAAAAAAAAAATCCATCAAGAAATAATTATTTTTAACAAAACCATGTGTGCCACAATTATTGGCACCCCCGCATTTATATATAGAATAAAGTAATAATTTTTAATATTTGGTCACATATCCTTTGCATGCCATGACATCCTGATGTCTGTGTCCCAACAACATCAAAAGACTCTTGATATCTTATTTTCTGGTACTCTTACAAGCGATAATATAATGTCTCTGCATTTGAAAGGATCTCTATGGGAATTGGGGGGTGTCAGGTAATTTATCAGTAAATTACACTGGAACAGTATGGAACACATGGTTGGCTAAATGGCTCTAAGTCATCAAGGGTCTGACGTATCAAACAAGCCTTAAACCATCACTCTGCTGCCAGAAATACAGTAGATATGGATGGATAACATGAAGGGTTTCTTCTCCTGACTTATTTTTCCATAGAGTTGAGAGAGAGAGCTCTTGGAGAGAGTTCAGTGCAGTAACCACATGTGCACCCATTAAAATGGAAACCAATATTGTTGATATCTTGCAGGTTGTGTGATTGCCTACAGCCTGTGTGAAATGAATAGCCTACGGGGCATACTATTTGTACGCCGTGTGATTTGTTGTTTGCTGACCGCATCATTATAAGCCCAAATGAGGCTATGCGTGCCCCCACGGCCCACCTACCACTCCAAAGCATTGCCCACCTACCACTCCAAAACATTGCCCACCTACCACTCCAAAACATTGCCCACCTACCACTCCAAAACATTGCCCACCTACCACTCCAAAGCATTGCCCACCTACCACTCCAAAGCATTGCCCACCTACCACTCCAAAGCATTGCCCACCTACCACTCCAAAACATTGCCCACCTACCACTCCAAAACATTGCCCACCTACCACTCCAAAGCATTGCCCACCTACCACTCCAAAGCATTGCCCACCTACCACTCCAAAACATTGCCCACCTACCACTCCAAAACATTGCCCACCTACCACTCCAAAGCATTGCCCACCTACCACTCCAAAGCATTGCCCACCTACCACTCCAAAGCATTGCCCACCTACCACTCCAAAACATTGCCCACCTACCACTCCAAAACATTGCCCACCTACCACTCCAAAGCATTGCCCACCTACCACTCCAAAGCATTGCCCACCTACCACTCCAAAACATTGCCCACCTACCACTCCAAAACATTGCCCACCTACCACTCCAAAGCATTGCCCACCTACCACTCCAAAACATTGCCCACCTACCACTCCAAAGCATTGCCCACCTACCACTCCAAAACATTGCCCACCTACCACTCCAAAACATTGCCCACCTACCACTCCAAAACATTGCCCATCCACTCATTCTCCACCATTGCTTTGGCTTTGGCTACTTGGGACTCGGTAGCAGCTGGAGCTAGCGTGTGTGTGCGTGTGTGCGTGTGTGCGCGTGTGTGTGTGTGTGTGTGTGTGTGTGTGTGTGTGTGTGTGTGTGTGTATGAATGAGATCGGTAGCGAGAGAGAGAGAGTGGAACAAAGCAGCCGCTGTGAGTGCTGTTCAGAGTAGAATGAGCTATAGGCTACTAGTGGGAAAAAAATGCTGGGGCGTGGTTTGATACCTGGTGCTCAGCCCCTATATTATTACCTTATCAAGCCCAGATTTTGACATTCTTTCCAATTTCAAAAAGGGGTGGGGTCTAGTTTAAACCAGCTTGCTTTATTACCATAGACTGTATGAAAATAGTTTATTATTAAATAGTTCAAGAATCTTTTGGAAATAAAATAGTTTTTCTAGAATAAAAATTGTGTGTAAGAAACAAAGAAATTCAAGACTGTAAGACAGAGCAGTGTAGTATAATGGTTATGGCTCTGGATAATCTGCATCTGCTAAAGGCTTAATGTATAAAATGTAAATGTGAAGGTAAGGCCAGTGGTCTCCATTAAGGTTTAAAGTTAAGGTGCAGCCCCAGGTCTGTAGTGGTTTTTTCAGCCCCTCCCCCCTCTCTCAGGGTGCTCCGGGAGCCGGTGGGTAAGCTGTACTTTGCGGGGACCGAGACGGCCACGGAGTGGAGCGGTTACATGGAGGGGGCCGTGCAGGCGGGCGAACGAGCTGCCCGAGAGGTGAGGTCACGCGGCAACCCCCAGCCAATCAGGGGAGTTCTGGTCATTTTATTTTTTTAAAGTTATAAAAAACTTTTTAGACTAAAGGGACTCGTTCTCATGGTTCCTCTGTGATTAAAAAGCTACTAACAGCCAAAAACTGTGTGTGTGTGTGAAACGGTTCTAATGATTTTCTTATTTTCTTTTTATTGCCTCTTTTCAGATCCTCTGTAAAATGGGTCATATCACCAGGAGTGAAATTTGGCAGCATGAGCCAGAGTGTGAGGTGAGTGTGCTGTGTGGGATTATTGGTCAGTGAATGGGTCCCAGGACCACAGTGACCGTTTAAATGGTGTTTGAATATGCTGTACCTGCATTTTGATATGACCAGTAGTCTGTGCTATATATTGCACCCAGAACAGAAGAGGAAAACCCAGTTTCAGAAGGTAAAAGTTCTCCCCAGTATTTTGTTCCAGTCACCTGGATTTGCTAATTAGCACAATTCTTCAGCTAGGAGGTAGAACTAATTGGTCAAATCAGCTGGCTGAGTTCATGGGTGGAAGAAAAACATGGCAGGACTTTAACTTTCTGGACTCTGCATCCGAAACACAAGGTGTTTTCCTGAAAAGTTTCAGATCACAGATGTAATGAGATGAACCCTTCCTCATCGGGTAACGCTGTCTATCTTCCTGTGCTCCCGGGGCAAAAAAGCTGAAAGCTTAACAGCAAGCTGAGGAGGAGTAGAAAGTAGACATGCACTTTCTGAAAGTGGCAATAGTATACACCCTCAAAAAGTGTTCATACAAAACTGAGGTTTCAAGAACCAAAGGATACCATGAAATCTTATCTGTAAATGTATCAACAGTGGGTTCACCTGTTAATCAAACCAAGTCAACCATTCTGTGCCCAGCCAAGTTTATCCTTTTGAAGAGTAGTTTTTTTTGGAATGTTTTATTTTTTGTTCAAAATTTTAAGTCTGTGTTCTAGAACTCTATTGCCTTCAGTTACCAGTAGTGATAGTTACATCAGCATTAGAATGTTCAGTTAAGTTAAGTTCCAATCGCATAATATGTGATCATGCACCTTAAAGGGTTCATTTCTGCATAGATCCACCCTAGCTGTGTTTTTGATTTTTCCAGGAGGTCCCAGTGCTGCCTTTCGACACCACTTTTTGGGAGAGGAATCTGCCGTCCGTTCCCGGGTTCCTGAAGTTCATGGGCCTTTCCTCCGTTCTGGCAGTGGCCACAGGATTCGTGGCCTACAAGAAGGGTCTTTTTCCCCAGGGCTAAAGTTCTCCTCTTTACCACGTCTCTGTCCTAGGCCTTGACCAAGACTGTTCTCCCTCCTCAGAATCTCCTGATTGATTACAGGGCTGGCTGGAAATGTAGATGATTTAGTTCACACATGATCACGCAGTTAACAGATTTATTGGGTCGACAAAGTTGTGAATGAGTTTAATTTTAAATCCGCTGTGACTTTTCTGAGCCACGTTTAAGAAAAGGTTTTAATCTTAAGAAAAAGGCACTGTTAAAAATATAGAATCACTTTGTTTTCATCATAAAGCTAGGTCTACAGAGCCCTGTTTACAGAAGAAGATGTCCGGGAATGCCGTGTGCAGTGACTTTACTGCTCATGCTGCTTAACCAAAAAACATCTGGGAATCAGATGTGCATATTTCAAAGTGACTACACATTCCGTACATTCCCTATGCATTGGCATATAGATTAATCATAACCCATAATCATAGCTCACCGCGAGTCTGACCGGCCAGTCCGGTTACCTTTTTTAATTATAGGTGCTCTATCTACTAATGATTGATGGGTCAAGTGACCACTCACAAGATGAATGCGAACTTTTGCAAAGCATGACTGCGTTATGATGTCGTGAGACCGCATTTTGAGGACAATGAAAATGATGTCTTAAACATACTTTTGTGCAATTACGTTTTCCTTTTTCACCTTCAAAACCGAACTTTTAAAAGCATTTTTGAATGTATCGAGCAGATTAGACATCATATTTGTCAACGTTTCGTTTTGTCATAAAATGTCACCTAATGTCTACAGCACGTTACCTTATTTTATCTAGTGGCAACTTTAATTATTTTTTTACTCCAGAGTTTATGTGAAAATAAGAACTGAAAACATTATTGACAGATTTTTCTAAATAGATTTTTGGCAGAAATGTCACTGGGAGAACTGTAATAATGTCTGTTGAAGGTTTCAAAATGTCTTTGTGCTGCACAAAATGTCTTTAGGTTATTTTTAGTTGGCTATGAGGGGCCGTTTAGGCCAAAATTCACTCCACTACCTGATACTTCTGGCTGGCGCTGCACACTGGCGACAGTTTTCTGTATTTAACGCTGTAATACATTGAGACAACGTAAAAAACGGAGCTAAAATAATTAAAAACATATTTTCTATAGTTTTTGAGCCCCTCATCAGTTTTTTCCACGGCCCCTCATAGTTGGCTGCTATTATTGTATTAATGGTACAGTACTTGTACATGTCTAAATCTTGCTCACAGGTATTACTGACCAATGGAAAGACATTCTCTTGTATTTTGAAAAACAAAAATGTCCGACTGCAAAAGTGTTTGGCGAAATTTACTGTACTTGTAGTAGTACTATTTTAATACTTAATATCAAACCCTTCCCTTAACATATAAAAAAAAATGCTGATCTGTTGTTTTAATTCGGATTGTTTAAGTAAGTTGAAACAAACTATAACCTGTGTGTTTTTTAGGATTTTTAATTCTATTGAAAGTCACATTTTATGGCAGAAAGAGAAATGGAAGGAAGGACGCACAATATGTGCAAAAACCTTCTTTCTGGAAGTTAAGTGTATTGTGTAGTTGTTCCAAAGACGCATTGTAACTGTGGTATGTACGTGACCTTGTGCCTTATTCAGGTAGTTGGTGGTATTTTTAATTTCTTAAGTGCCTCTGTGATTGTGATCTCTCTCTGACCCCTCCCCCCCCCCTCCCTCACAGTTTGGTAAAGAGTACAACAGTTGAGACGTCCAAATGTGATTCTCCTGGGCCCCGTCTCTGGCCAGGTTACAGGAGTCGTGTCTTATCATGTGTGGCTATGCTACCACATGCTAGCATTCTGTATCACAACTGTATGAGCACAAATAGCTCTGGGACTGCTGTTATAAGTTTATTGATATCATCATCATCATCATCATCATCGTTACCGGTGTCACACAACAACGGGCCTGTCAAGAGCGTAGCAGCATTCCGACCGCTCATATTAGCTGCTTATGACAATCATGGTTTCATTCATCCAAGTTGTTAGTTTGATCCCAGATGATATCAGAATATCTATGGTAGACCTCCACCTGTGTGTTCAGTGAAACTCTATGATCCTCAGTGCTGACAAGGTCAATAATCAAAGCACTGGGTGCTGATTGGCAGGTGCATAATGTAATTTGGAATGTAGGAGCCTTTATTTGGGGTTTTAAACATGAGCACAATGGAGATTTTTTAGCTTGCTAGCTCACTAATTGGTTAGCCGTAGCATCATCCAGCATTTAAATGACTGTTAGCCTCTCTGGGGGATCCTTGATTTCTGGTTGGGTGACATCTAAGACATCTGCCCACAGGTCATTTCTGACTAGAAAAACTGCCATCTTCAGTATAAACTTGAGATGAGCTTTAAACACGCAACGCGTGAAATGAAATGATCAACCCCGTGAAGGGTCCCGTTTGAATTTTGTAATAGCTGCTGAGAGTGTCCCTCTGAAGCTGCTTCTCTGACCCAGGAGGGCTATAGACCTCGTTTACCTGACATAGCGTAGCACACATCTGTCCACATGCTCAGTTTGTGACCCAGGAGGGCTATAGACCTCCTTTACCTGACATAGCGTGGCACACATCTGTCCACATGCTCAGTTTGTGACCCAGGAGGGCTATAGACCTCCTTTACCTGACATAGCGTGGCACACATCTGTCCACCTGCTCAGTTTGTGACCCAGGAGGGCTATAGACCTCCTTTACCTGACATAGCGTAGCACACATCTGTCCACATGCTCAGTTTGTGACCCAGGAGGGCTATAGACCTCCTTTACCTGACATAGCGTGGCACACATCTGTCCACATGCTCAGTTTGTGACCCAGGAGGGCTATAGACCTCCTTTACCTGACATAGCGTGGCACACATCTGTCCACATGCTCAGTTTGTGACCCAGGAGGGCTATAGACCTCCTTTACCTGACATAGCGTGGCACACATCTGTCCACCTGCTCAGTTTGTGACCCAGGAGGGCTATAGACCTCCTTTACCTGACATAGCGTGGCACACATCTGTCCACATGCTCAGTTTGTGACCCAGGAGGGCTATAGACCTCCTTTACCTGACATAGCGTAGCACACATCTGTCCACATGCTCAGTTTGTGACCCAGGGGGGCTATAGACCTCCTTTACCTGACATAGCGTAGCACACATCTGTCCACATGCTCAGTTTGTGCTTTATTTCATTTTTTTTATTTTTACAGTAGTCCCCCTCGACACTAACACTGAAGAATCCCCCGTTCGTACTCTACTCGTCCCTACTGTAGTAAGTTTTTGTGTTTATGTACAAATGTGCATGTCTTGTAATTGGATCCTTTGATTAAAAAAGCTGATAATAAAAATGTGTAATTCACGTACCTCTCAGCTCCTGCATTGGTCATTGTCAACTCAAAACAATCTCCAGG
Organism: Ilyophis sp. 1 JC-2022; assembly: GCA_022702515.1. Taxonomy (NCBI): domain Eukaryota; kingdom Metazoa; phylum Chordata; class Actinopteri; order Anguilliformes; family Synaphobranchidae; genus Ilyophis; species Ilyophis sp. 1 JC-2022. The sequence continues at coordinate 8,348,476 of CM040398.1, read as the reverse complement.
TGTGTTTTTTTTTTTTTTTTTTCCTGTCCATAGATGACAATGCTGTGGTTACCTGGGAGAGCGAGAGAAATTGAGACTGTTTCTCCAGTGTAAACTAAGCTCATTTCTTAGCAGAGGTGCTGCTGTTGACTCCCATGTTTTTACTGTGTTATTAGACCCGTGCTAGTACACACCTCCAGTAACTGATCCATCCCATTTTTGCGGTGAAAAGTCAATGAAAAGCAGTCTATGCTATGTTGAAAAGGTTTTCTTGCCAACTAGAACGTAGCCAGGCTATATCCGGATAAAAACTGCGCTATATTGGGGGTTAACCATAATCTGTTTGTCGAGACGTCTCTCAACCTAGATTTTCACTCCAGATGTCTAGATTCCGGCTTTTGCTCATGTGGATTCTAACCCCTCCAATGCCACACACACACCCAATCCAGCAATAATATGTGTTCTCATGAGTGCTACAACCATGGTATTTTAAACATTTGTTCCTCGAACAAACCTTTTTAATGCGACACAACACAGACCGAAGCAGTTTGCACAGATGGACACTGTTTGCCTGCCTATTCCCTGTGCCTCTCGTGAGTTTCTGGCACCGCAAAGCACCTTCTAGTGGCAGTTTGTGTGTTTTCAGACTTGCCTCAAAAAAATGGGCACCTTTCACCCTGGTAGGCGGTAGCCAATTATGTGCCATATCTCATAGTTGCTCCTAGTTACCTCCCTCTGGAATTCGATCTGGACCAATGGGACACCTGGCTCGCCTCAGGTCTCCTGTTTGAGCTAAACTTATCCTGTGGGAGCTCTGTCGCCTCCGAGAAAGCTGTACATTTCCCAAGTTCTCCGATTCACATTTCACTTGGGCTTAGCTCTGGTTTGTTTCTTCTATATAGCAGTTATTGTCATATGGGGTTTTACTGCACTGTTTTGGATGTTACATGATCCCATTTGAATATAATGTCAGTGAGGAAATATGACTGCTCTCACATTCTGGACTTAACATGTTGACAAGACGATTGCCCTGCTAGGTAATGGCCTTTTACTACGTAAAAAAAAAAATCTTTGTAATTCCTGTTTCATAGGCTTAATGGCTTTGTGAATGGATTCGTCCGTCTGATTGTCAAACGGTGAAGTCCATTCATCGCTGATGATTGCCGCAAAATCGCTCTGCCCAGAAATTAACCCTGTACCTCTGTGAAAGAATATATGCATGTAATCATCTTGAAACATTTTGTATTTTACTCGGGGGGGAAAAAATGCATTCATCTAATATAGAACCAACATTGTTGACTCACAATTTAGAAAAAAAGTATTGTGGGTTTATGGCAAATATGTTCTCACTGGTGAAGAGACTAATATCGCTTATGCCACAATTCAATTATAATTTTTGCTGGAAGCCAACATTATCCAGAGTATAATAATTACGGGAGCATTAAAATCCAAGGGAATAGTGATTTAGTACCTAATTCTGCCCCTCCCAGAGTTCTCTGTGCAGTCTCACGTCTGTCAAATACTGGTCCTCTTCTGACCCAGCCTTTCTCTAAGCACTGCAGCGAAAAGGCTTTGTACAGCGAGGCCTGTTTGTTGGCATGGTAATAGCATCATGTAAGCACATTCTTGCATCGAAAATAATAGATGTGTGTTCTGCAATTGGCTACTATGAACAGATGTTTTGAAATGTGTTTTTGTCAAATTAATATTGCACTGGAGTCTATCCCAGCATGCATTGGGCGAGAGTCAGGAATACACCCTGGACAGGTTGCCAACCCACCACAGGGGCACACATACCATTCACTCAGACACTCATATCTATGGGCAGTTTTTGCCATACGTTTAAAGACGATTCTATCTTCATTATGCATTTTTAAGTTAAAGCTCTTGTTATCCTGTGTACATGACCTTGCATTGTGGCTGCATTGTTTTCTGGCAATGAAAATGTGTAACCTTGTGTCCCTGGATCATTGATCCCTGGCGAGCAGCAGCCCTGACTACCAACACACCCTCCATTCTGCAGGAAAGCTACACTTGGGTGCAGAGGTGGAAATCCAGGGGACATAAAGTAAAAGTCCTCCCCAGTATTTTGCTCCAATCACCTGGATTTGCTAATTAAAATAATTTTTCAGCGAGAAGGTAGAACTAATTACTGAAATCAGCTGGCTGAGTCTATGGGTAGAAGAAACACATTGTAGGACTTTTACTTTATGTCCCCAGGATTTCCACCTCTGTGTGGGTGGCAACCAAGGTTGTTGCATCAGCAGCAAAACGCGATGCAGTTCTTTCTATTTACTGTAGGTGGCAGCAGGGAGTTACAAAAAAAAAGAGTTCAGTTGTGACTTGTGAAAGAACATGCCAGTTGATTCAGTCACAGATCCAAGTGCGCTTATCACAGATTACATTTTACGTTAGATCTTCATTCTGGAGAATTGCTGACACTAACATCAGAGGCATGTATCAAGAAGCAGGATTACTGAGTTAGCTGGATAACTGCACTGACTAAAACCCGGAATCCTCCCAAATTTGGAACATGGACTGAAGTAAAAAGAGCTGTTATCCAGCTAACTCAGTGATCCTGCTTTGTGGAATACCCCCCAGATCTCTGGTCCTCAGGATCTTCGGAGTTTGCTGTATTTTAGCCTATCATTAGAATAAATAGCATTCTGTGCAGCCAAAACACTCTTCACACGATTTGTTTTTGCCAATGACATGTCAGCTCAACTGTATATTCCTCTTAGAAAAGAAAATATTCACATTGGAGGAGCAGCCATCCGGCGAAAGATAAAAAATAATAATTTTTTTAAAAACTTAAGCACTGGTAGAAAATAAACATGTACTTCATAGCAATTGATTTTCTAGTGCTAGTGTATTATGAACACACTTGATTTTGTATGACTCTTGTAAAGATTTTGTCTGAGATTTTTAATGTCTTCCATTATGCCAGCCAGGCTCATCAACATCATCCTGCACAGTCTTTCAGTATAATATACTATAGCTAGGGGTGTAGCACATAATTCTGGGCCCTATACATATGCAGTCTCTGTGGTCCCCTTCTCCTCTTGAGCTATAAGTCCAGGTTTGTCAAGGGCCCTCCCCACATTGGGGCCCCGGGTTGTTAGAACACCGAGCAAACAAGGAGTCAAAATAGTTTCATTCAGATCACTTGTGGGAGACTGTTGACAGCAGTAAATAAACACATAATTAGCTCAATGATAAGCCTGTTAAAAAAAGGGATCTATGCTAAAACTAGATTAACAATTCCTAAAGAAATTGTAGGTGTGGTTGCTTCACAGTGGTATCAATTGCTGGAAATGGTATAGAAAGATGGTAATATCATATGGTATATTGGGAGGTGGTAAATAAAAGGTGGAAATGGTATGAAGTGGTAATGCGGAATAAAAAAGGTGAAAGTGTTAAAATATGGTGATGTATTTTGTGGTAAGTAGTCTAAAGAACCTGGAAGTGATACAAAGAAGTAATGAATTGTGATGAAAGCACTAAAAGGTCATTCAAATTATCTGGCCCCGAGCCGAAGTGTGACGTCGGTTTCGCTGAGTTCCGGAAGTAAATGTCCAGAATGGGGTTTCCCCATTGGGATTTAAACAATCTGAGATTATGAGGATCCTGTAACTACAGGACTTCAATATGTTGTACCTATATAACCCTTCTCTCAATCACGGCAGTCCTGTGCAGTTTGGTTGCGCAAATTACATTAATTTATATAAAGTTGTCCGCTAGCGAACTACATTTTCCCACACAGAATGGAGTGTCAGCGCGTCGCCGCGTTATTATGGAACCCACGGGAGTTTATGGCAGGGCACGCCCTGTTTACCATTCAAGCGATGTGATTGGCCAGAGGGCCAGACGTCCGCGCTCGCGTGAGGCACAAAGCGGTGTTGATTTTGAGCTCTGCCGCTTCGCGGAAATAAAATAGGATCACATCGTTTTCTTTAACATTGTTAACATTGCTTCAGATTAGGATCACATACCTTAATGTTAAACAAGTTAACGTTTTAGACGTTTAAGTGTCATAATAGCCTGGCCCTCGCTATTCAATAGCCTACGAATAGGCTGGTACAAGACGCTAGCCTTTTATAGGCAGCATGCCTAATAATTAGTAATCTCGCCCAATTTGCAATCTTGATTAGTCAGTAAACTAAACTGGACGGTTTGTGTGTTCCTCTACTAGGAGGCACACATAGGTCCAGTTGCTAGATGCCAAACTAATAAATAACATGTTCCAGATGTAGCTTGTTTAGTTGTATTCCTATAATTCTCATAGTGAATCATATTCATTCAAAAATATGGGGGATGGACATGTGTAATTCGTAATGAATAACTCTGAACTCAAGACATTCAAGAAATTGAGTGTTCAGTGCAACACACGTGTTTAGTTCCACACAATAAAATGTAGTGCAATGTAGAACAAACCTGTGCAATACATAGGTTGTGTAGTTGACACAAGAATACTTAATTTGTCTAGAAGAACATGCATCGCCAGACAGAAAATAATCTTATAAACCCACCAGAAAAGGTAAGCATTTCAGAAATACATAACACACATTTCATTATTGTTTATTAAACACACATTTCATTATTGTTTATTAAACACATAAGTCTGATGCTCTGTACTGAATGTTGTATGTTTACTTGTTGTCAATGTCTTATTGTTGTCTACTTGTTGCAACTGTGACACTATGCCCAAGACAATAAAGTATATCTCATCTCATCATTAACAGCAAGGACAAAATAATTAAAATAAATAAAACACAAGATATCACCCCCCCGCCCCCCCCCGCCCCCCCAAGGGCGAGGGTCCGGGCCAGGAGCAGGGGCGAGCAGAGCGGACCAGGGGCGAGGGATGAGGGTCCAGGCCAGGAATAGAGGCTATGTATTTTATAAGAAAATAAACAGTTTATCTAGAGAGAGAAACCTTCAGAGTAGGGAATTCCGAGATATTACTCTTGGGACTGGTGCAGATAAACCTCTTTTGACAGGGCCTCTCACCGAGTCTTGCTCTCAATTGTCTGAGGAGAAAAATCATCATTTTGGACATAACGTTAGTAACGTTTTTCATTTGCATAACGTTACACATAGGATAACATTATCAGATTGAGAAAGGGAAAAAAGACAACTAAATAGGTTCACTTAGCTAACGTTAACGCTAGCTAGCTATAACGTTAACTAAACTTCAACCAAGTTTAGCAGGACTAATAAAGCGACATTGGCGAATGACAACTCTGGGCTAATATAATTGGCTTTAACGTTACTGATTAAACACATAGTGGAAGAACATAGTTTGATGATTTATTGTTAATTTTACCGTTTTTCTTCTTCATTCAAAGGCATAACTTCGTGCGTTCTTCCGTTGTCTGCAGTGCGGCGAAAGTCTGGCCTAGTCGGCATCGAGTCATGGCCAATCCTGATGCTCGAATGGCAAGCAGGGCGTGTCTTGCCATAAACTCCCGTGGGTTCCATAATAACGCCGCGTCGCCTGATTGTACGTCACTGCCCCTTGCTCTTTGAACGTGGACTGGTCGGGTCGGTGTCAGACTCAAAAATCAAGCTCGCTACCAAGAACTGCAAACTTATAAATTCTTAGCGAACTTTTATGTTGCTAATATAGACTGTGGCAGTGTCATATACATTTAACAGATATCTTGACCCTGATAACACTATATATAGCCTACATTATTACTTTTCAAAGTGGTCTATGCTGTGTATATTTTATCTGCTTAATGTAGGCTAGTTCAATAATTTTATATGAGACTTTGGTCAGGATACAGACCAGTTCAACACGTTTAAGCATGAACGTAACATCCAGTCATTTGTTTGCATTAACGGAGCCGCGCACGGAAGCAGTACAGTTTTAGTGTTGCTCTTACTGTGTCCACCTCGCTACATATTACTGTTTTAACTCGCCAGATCAGCTCCATTTTTAGCTAGCTCTGGACATTTGTCCAAGTTAACGTGACACAACTTGCTTTGTGTATATCTCGTTAGTTAGATTGCTGAATGTGTATTATTAGCTAGCTATTTTCAACAAACAATCTGCCACCTAGCTCGCTAACTAAAAGAAAATGACACAACGGTAACTTGTTTAGACTGCTTTTTAAATATGTTAGCTATACAAACATGACTACAATATGAAGGGTGTGTGTGTTCAACCGGAGTGGTTCGGTTTACAGTGCACATTTACTCAGTTTTTCTTGCTTTTGCTCAATTGGGATGACAGTGGACCTAACGTAGCTTAGGTCTATCGTAACGTTGATTTTGCATTAACCTTATTAACTAGATGGAACTACATAAATTGACAGGACAGTAGGCTGTTACACTCGACCGATGACAACAATTTGGTGCAAAACACTGCACCATCTCCTACCTAGCTAATAAATGTTTATAATGAAAATGATTAGGCTATGTACAAAAAGCGAAAGAATATAATGCTTGGTAACTACGCTACAAAACTGGTGGCAAAACTGGTGGTGTTGATCACTTCAGGCCAAGGAGGAGCGAGCACCATTCGACCTCTGAGTATTGGCTGACGCGACATTGTGTAGTTCGTTCGTTAATAAAAAATATTTGCCTACAGTCTTGTACCTTTGCTTAAATCATTATAAATTTTGAGTTTATTTCACAAATTAGATAGTTTGGGGGTTACGTAATAATGTTATGTAACCGAGAAGCTGGTATGATACCTTGCCTTATTGTTATATCTGTCAGCAGCAGAAAAGTCAACGGGAGAAGGAGTGGGGATCATTTCTCATCCGGAATGGAGCATTCTGTTAGTGACGTTATAGAGGAAGGCATTGTGATGTCATAAGCAGTGTAATATGTTACAGCATGCACATTCTATTGCATCGGTTCTCAAAATGTGCCCATTGACTCCCATTCATTTTTTTTTTGGTGATAAAAGGTCAATTATCTGAAAAAGTGCATATGGTATAAAGGTAAAAAGTAATAGCAACCTGGAGGGTGTCTAAAGGTATAATATGAGGTATGAATGGTGCCGATGGTGTGAATGGTGTAGGAGGAGATAGGTTCTCAAAAAGTGATGGAATAATAAGTATGGTGAACTATATTAACAATTCCTAAATAAATTGTAGGTGTGGTTGTAATTGACTTATGGTAGTCCAAATAATGCACAATTTCCAAATGAACTCATAATATCATGTACATTTCCTCGAAGGGCAGATCCAGAGCTTTCATTTGGTATATATCATGCCATGATGTGGGAATGCGGAATGTGATTTTTGGGGCTTGATATAAAAAATATATTCATATCCTCTCCAACAGGCTTTTTCCATTCAAATATAATTTTGATCAACTTATAATTGAGTCATCAAGGATTGAATATACTCATTTAAAAATGACGAGGGGCTCTGAAACATAATGCTGTTAGTTTTGATCAATTTCTCACATATTTCAAATTTATATTTCATGGAAATTCTATGCTCAAATGAAAGTACATATGATGCCCATTCAGAAACTGTTAAGATTGTATTGATGCGCATTACACAGCGAGTGCTGAAAGCATTTGAACAGAGGTATTTCTTTGGCACAGATCACTCTTGGCTATTCCGAGCTTCCTTCCGCTGTTCCATTCCGGCTTTTACCCAGGCCCGAATTAACATAGTTTCAGCACGGTAACGTAGGCTAAGTAGGCTACCGGGAGAGCCCGATCGCTACGGACAACTGCTGGTCTGTCGATACAGGTATCCAGACTGCCATGCACCAAGCTGCTATAATTCCTAAAGAAATTGTAGGTGTATTTTTTTGTAGGTGTATATGGTAGCCTATAGTGTGAGGTGGAAATGCGGTATTATGGGATCAAAATAAGGTGAAAGTGTTAAAATAGGGTGATGTATTTTGTGGTACGTAACGTTAGTCTAAAGAACTTGGATGCAAGAAGTAGTCGAATAAATTGTTATGACAGTTGCCCAGCACTCACGTAGAGCAGAACGTTGTGTTTAAAAATCCGCTCTGTGCTCACACTGTGAGCTAGCCTACTGCACGTGCCCATTGACTCCCATTAATTTTTTGTCGATAAAATGTCAAATATCTCAAAAAGTGTATATGGTGTAAAGGTAAAAAGTAATAGCAACCTGGAGGGTGTATGAACGTATAATATGAGGTATGAATGGTGTCGATGGTGTGAACGATGTAGGAGGAGAAAAATCGGCGGAATAATAATAATAATAATAATAAGTCTGAGCGATAACAATAGGTGTGGTTTTTCAACCACACCTAATAACAAAACAAAAAAACACTTTAACAAGTGATAACTATTAGGTTTTGTAATTTAATGTAAATGTTTTGTACTTCTGAAATGTCCTCATCCACACTCCCAACATGCTTTATTGAAATGCCTTTCCTATCTCATAACATCAGAATAAAAGATTATAATGGCTTCAAGCCACCATCCCGCAGACAACTGCTACACCCTGCCGTGGAACTGCACTCACTTATCGCCAGCAGGGGGAGCTGCACTCACTTATCGCCAGCAGGGGGAGCTGATGACTAGACTTCTGATCTTTTTCCCCCAGCAATGTCTGTGCAAGAGGAAGTGAGAGCGATCTATGAAGTCTATAAGGAAGATGGAATTTATGTAATCGTTAATTACCAGTCAGTCATAGTCAGCAATCTGTTCACTGCAGTCTACAATTACAGCAGTCTGGGACAGTCATTTAATTGTAATGATCAGTTAGAATTAAATTGAATCTGTCTACCAATGGTGAAATTAAAAGGTCTGTTAGTCCCATTGAAGGTTTTCCTGTCTATACTCCGCATTGGAAGGATATAAATCGCCCGCCACAATTACGCTGCATTGAGTTTCCATTAGCTACAAGTGTCCCAGTCACAGTGTATGGACTATAATGGGCCTCTCTGTCCTATTTAAACAGATTCGCCAAGATAAAAGGCACGCTTCAAAGGTGTTCTTCTCAAAAAGATGTGCGGCGTGAGTGTTTCCCACTTATTAAAGTATTTCTGAACGGCCCTGAAGCTGTTAAAGCAACATTCAGGGACATATCTGGCACGTCAGACAAAAAAAAGTCACCCAGCATGCAAACCAACGCAAGCAGGATTCAACTTTTCACTGAGGTAAGATATCTGTGTTTCTTGTGCGGGGTTGTACCCTGAACGTGTTTGGGGGGACAATTTGACATTCCAAATTAGGTTTGGAATTGGACATAGGCCTACTTGAGCGCCAAATAAAAAAAATTAAAGAAAAAAACATGGCGGACTCTCAGCTGGGTAGTGCTTTTTTCCTGTGTGTTGCCATGGAGCAGAAACACGTGTTAACACAAAAGAGGAAATTCAGAAGCCTCTGGGCATCTATCTCTGTCAACCATTTAAGACGCTGACTGTGAGCATGAAAACGGTAATATTCTTTTTTGTTTTGTTTACAAGACATTGTGGAAATGGCTTCCACCCTCATCTAGCGAGTGGAAATGAAGGAATGAGGTTTCTGCGATTCTTCTCCCCTTGTATAAATGCCATGGGGCAAGGGAAGAATCAATACCATATAAAACACTACGATTTTCTCCAAATTAAGACCATTTGTTTTCATGTCTCAATCAAATGGTACGGATGAATCATTTGTTGCAATTTTCAGATTAGGTAGCTTTCATTTTGATCTTAGTGAGACGTAAACAGGTGCTCTGCTACCCTGAGATGCATAACCTTTTGAAGATAGCTGATCTGGACACAGCCTGTGGGGCTACAATGGCGAAGTCGATATCTGATTTACTCTCACACATCTTTAACATCTTTGTGATTTTACTGCAATGCAACTCCGAACCGATTTTCCAGTAACCCTGACAACCCTGAGTCAATAGTCAACCACCCCCTGTGTTTTAAGGCCCTGCAGTGCTGAAGCACAAATGCCTTTTTGAGTGTTTCTTTGCTCCATGCCTGGTCTTTAAATCCATAAGAATAGAATATAGCTGAATTAAATAAACATGAAAGATGATAGCCTTGGCCAAGCGTGGCCAAATTGCAATAATCTCAAGTTATGAGAAAGAAATTGTTCTTAACATTACTTTAGAAAAAAATTATGACATAACCCTATTTTAACAAAGCTACAGTATTGCCTCTGTTTCCGATGCTTTTTAAACAATATTGTCAGAAAGTGGTGTTTTATTGAAAATGGTTTAAGTTAGTATCTTTTCCCCCCCCCCACTTTTGCCGTGGTGAATTTTCGATCTGAATCTCCGATCAGTGAGAAATTCGCTGGCAAAAGTGTCAAGAAACAAGAAAAACCAGACAAGGGTTGTGTGGACCCAGTCTACGCTTTCTCGCACAAAGCAGGGTTGTGTGGACCCAGTCTACGCTTTCTCGCACAAAGCAGGGTTGTGTGGACCCAGTCTACGCTTTCTCGCACAAAGCCGTCATCTGACATGCGAGGATCTTGCACTAGATGAAATGCTTCAAAATACATTAATAAAATAGCTCCAAAACAAACAGTCCACCCCACAAAAACACCAAAACTAGCACCATATTTCTCACATTCCCTTCTGCCGTAGACCGTTCCCGCATTTGTGGATCCACCGGCCACTTCAGGATTGGCAAATATACTTATATTACCTGGTCGCCAAGTCCACCGTAAATTAAACGTTCGCAAAAAGTGTAGCCGTTGTCATGCTTTGAGTCTACAACTCACTCTACAGCAAAATACATTTATAATTGATGGCTTTGTGCTTCTGGACTGGCTCACATTTTCCTTCCCTGTTTCAGTCGCAGCAGAATCCATTCATTTTATCCTTATCACAGCAAGCTGGCACATCAGCGAGAGCAGTTGCATTCACTCAATTTGAGATGGGGGGTAAGCTATCTGTGTAAGGCCAGGGCTCTCAATACAGTCTCAGCTGGTTTTTGTGATTTTTTTTCTTCAATCAACAGCCAGTTCAGGCCTTGGAAACATGGTGCGCAGACTCTTTATCCAATCAGCACTTAAGTGCAGGTGCACATCAAAAACCAGCAGATACAGTGGCCCTCCAGGGGTGCGTCCCAATATTCTTCACTCCCCACCTCCTTTCCTCCACTCCTCTCCTACCCGGAAGTATGCAAAACCTCCTGAACGTTTTGAGTGTAAGTATTTGCATGTACAGTATAAATGTACCTGACATTTCAGTTTGTTTTCGAGACATTAATTAATATGTAACAATTTATACGTACTTAAGATCTAATCGGCAACATTAGAGTAAAACACAAAGATCCGTTTCCGGGGGCACGGAGGAGAGAAGGGTGCATTTTTCGAGTATTGGAACGCAACCCAGGATTTAAGTTTGAGATCTCTGGTATAGGCCAACGTGTGTAAAAAGAGAGGAGTAGACTACTTACTGTATATACCTAGTATATATTTCAATATAATTAAATCTAGTAACAGCTATGAATCAGATTATTTAAAAAAAAATCAATTAGCACCAGAAATTTTGAATTAAACTGAAATGTCTGATAAACTTATCAGCGCGCTCTGATTGGACAGTAATCACTGGCACGCTCTGATTGGATAGTAATTACTGGGACCAAATGATTTGTGTCATTTGGATAATAACAATAATAATAACAATGTACAGTCAGTGTTTTGTTTAAGAACCTGTATATCATTTATGATATAGGAGTTTTATTACCTGCTGTAGGTAATTTTAAAATTTTATTTTTTTTAAACCTGAACCAAATGAACCTGACCGACATAAGCCAATCCAATTATTTTTTGGCAGTATGAAAGACCAAAGCAACCACCGTATTCATCGTTACATCTTATAATTGAAAGGCGTGTAGGGATTGACTGAGTTAAAGGCGTGTAGGGATTGACTGAGTTAAAGGCGTGTAGGGATTGACTGAGTTAAAGGCGTGTAGGGATTGACTGAGTTAAAGGCGTGTAGGGATTGACTGAATTAAAGGCGTGTAGGGATTGACTGAATTAAAGGCGTGTAGGGATTGACTGAGTTAAAGGCGTGTAGGGATTGACTGAGTTAAAGGGGTGTAGGGATTGACTGAGTTAAAGGCGTGTAGGGACTGACTGAATTAAAGGCGTGTACGGATTGACTGAGTTAAAGGCGTGTAGGGATTGACTGAGTTAAAGGCGTGTAGGGATTGACTGAGTTAAAGGCGTGTAGGGATTGACTGAGTTAAAGGTGTGTAGGGATTGACTGAATTAAAGGCGTGTAGGGATTGACTGAGTTAAAGGCGTGTAGGGATTGACTGAGTTAAAGGGGTGTAGGGATTGACTGAGTTAAAGGCGTGTAGGGATTGACTGAATTAAAGGCGTGTACGGATTGACTGAGTTAAAGGCGTGTAGGGATTGACTGAGTTAAAGGCGTGTAGGGATTGACTGAATTAAAGGGGTGTAGGGATTGACTGAGTTAAAGGCGTGTAGGGATTGACTGAATTAAAGGCGTGTAGGGACTGACTGAATTAAAGGCATGTAGGGATTGACTGAGTTAAAGGCGTGTAGGGATTGACTGAGTTAAAGGCGTGTAGGGATTGACTGAGTTAAAGGCGTGTAGGGATTGACTGAGTTAAAGGCGTGTAGGGATTGACTGAGTTAAAGGCGTGTAGGGATTGACTGAGTTAAAGGCGTGTAGGGATTGACTGAGTTAAAGGCGTGTAGGGATTGACTGAGTTAAAGGCGTGTAGGGATTGACTGAGTTAAAGGCGTGTAGGGATTGACTGAGTTAAAGGCGTGTAGGGATTGACTGAGTTAAAGGCGTGTAGGGATTGACTGAGTTAAAGGCGTGTAGGGATTGACTGAGTTAAAGGCGTGTAGGGATTGACTGAGTTAAAGGCGTGTAGGGATTGACTGAGTTAAAGGCGTGTAGGGATTGACTGAGTTAAAGGCGTGTAGGGATTGACTGAGTTAAAGGCGTGTAGGGATTGACTGAGTTAAAGGCGTGTAGGGATTGACTGAGTTAAAGGCGTGTAGGGATTGACTGAGTTAAAGGCGTGCAGGGATTGACTGAGTTAAAGGCGTGTAGGGATTGACTGAGTTAAAGGCGTGTAGGGATTGACTGAATTAAAGGCGTGTAGGGATTGACTGAGTTAAAGGCGTGTAGGGATTGACTGAATTAAAGGCGTGTAGGGATTGACTGAATTAAAGGCGTGTAGGGATTGACTGAGTTAAAGGCGTGTAGGGATTGACTGAGTTAATAGCGCTTTTATGCACAGGCCCGGACAATAATAAACATGAAATTTTGACAAGCATAATTATAGGTATCAGCCACTGTCAGGCTCAGATGAAATGAAATGCCGTCTTTACTGGGCACTACAGCAGCCAATAACATCAGGTAAATGCACTCATCGGTTTTAGTGCCATTTGTATTGTGCCAAATGCCCAAATTTTAGATTTCACCTCTGTAATGTCTGACTGAGCTCCCCTTGACAACAGTATTTAACAGAGGAATTTATTTTATTACTGTAGTGATAGTGCGGGAATGGAAATGAAACCGCTAGGCAATTAGCACATGACATTTGTGCTGTAGTGTGTACTTTTTGTCGGACCGCGTATTTGACTGTTGGTACCTGTGGATAAAACTGGAGAATAACGGCTTACCGTAATAACTTCTTCTGAATATGGCTGGGGATCCCTATAGAATTTCATGCTGCCCAGGGTAAACAAAGCAAGTTAATTTTTAATTGCTGAATTCCTGTCGTTTTCTTTCCGTTAAGATGGTAATCGTGTCTATGCCTGGCATAAAACGGCTCCCCATAAACCAGTCCAAACGATGGCAACCTGTGATATCTGCTCCAGCAGGCAGTGGATTCGACATGAGCAGCAATACCTCCTCCTAATTTTATTATGCACCCTGTTAAATGCCTGGAGCTAAGATGACCTACATAAGGTCCTTCATCTCTCTGCGAAGCTTGCTATATGCTCTGTATGAGTTTATAACACTTTACAAATTCTGCCAGGGCTTGTCCTATTGTCCGAGACAACTATATTTTTTGGTCGGACAAGTAAAAAAATTTCCATCCACTTGTCCGAAGGGTCAAGTGAGAGATACAAGGTTCAATTTAAAAATGATGTGAATAGAAGTAGAAATTGCATGATGCTCATTTCACCTGCCATGCCAATGGTTACATTGTTGTTAATGAGATAATTTTACTAATACGAATTGAGAAAATGAACAACAAATTTGATCTATTTCGATCACAAACGTGGGGTTTCGGCAAGTGAAAAATAAAGTCAAAAACCTCAAAAAGCTTAATGTCAAGCACTGCCTGCTCATATAATCTAAAGGCACCTGTAGGGATACTATGCAAAAATAAACCTCTGGGAACGGGTTTGGTTGAACGTACCAAGCTTTTAAAGAAATATGCCTTTTAAGGGTTATTAATTTGAATAGTCTAAAGTGAACATAATGAAACACTTTCTTTAGAGTTCATTTTGAAGTGTTTGCTGATTTATTTATTTTTTTCCTCCTAGAAAATCAAAAATGATTTTTGAGATATACAGATCGCTAGATATTTAAAGCACGACTAAAAGGTGAAATACATTTTTCAGCAAAGTGTACTCCTCCAAGGCCTTAGTGATTACAGCGAAGGCCAATCTCTGGAAGCACAGAGGCAGTACGAGACGTACCTGCATCATAAATTTAATGTCAAGGCCTAATGGAATACTACCCATCCATTATCTTGCTCTTATCTGTCTCCACCTTGGTTTTTACTCCAATCCCTTTCTTAAAGAACATTTTCCCTCAACTGTTTGTGACAATGACGTCATGGATTCACAATGTATCTAAGCACTTATTTCATCATTCGTCATGTCACGTTTATTGCACGGTGCCTTGACACAGAACCTGGTGAAAATGCAGATAAATAAATAAATAAATAAATCAAACCTTTACAAGCTACTTTGCCACATGCAACATACATGCAACGTGCTATGCAACATACATGCAACGTTCTTCGCCACATGTAACAGTGACAAAATGAAATCAAACAATATTCAGGTTATCTTATCAAATATGCATATTAATTGCTATAAAGGGATCTTAATACTTGTGTCATGCAAATTATGCTCTTGAGAGAGTGAAAATCCTCAGTCTCTCATTGGCTAACTAACTAAATATGCGATTGGTGCAGAAGCAACATTCCGCCGTGGATTCCAACAGAATGTTCCAGAAGCACACGTCTGGGGGTTTGCTCATCGCCTCCTTTTCGATTCCAATGGAAATGCTTGCTGCAGGCTGTCATCCGTATCCTGGGAAATCAAAAATGACTAAAGATCCCACACGCACGGATATATACACGCATTGTACACACACTGGATAAATGTACACATAATCGACTCTCTCATACACATGGCAAAAATGTTGATACACAATATAGACACACACATGTACGCACACACACACATACTTGTATAGGTACTTCCAAGAGAACAATTCCTGTTATCATGGACTAATGCACTGATTATTATTCATTTATATTTTGCATAGTGTGCTCGAAGATAAATGGATTGCTCCTGATGTACTATGAATGAAATATAATGTAGTGCATTTGTATTCATAAATTACATTTGTGTCATCCGAGATGCATTTTCTCCCGCTTATTTTAAACTGGTCCAGGACATAATGTCTCGATGATAGATGCTTTGTTTCTCAGGGGTACTGCTCAAGAATTTTAGATTGTGTTTCAGGGGCAGCCATGGTGACAGATGGGACGTATTGAATATGAAATAGTCCCATTAAATCTAATGACACTCTATGAGGAAGGATAAAACGGCTTCAGGCCACTGCAAGCCTGTACGCGAATGTTCATCTTGGATTAACTTAATTGCCAATTGAAAACATTTAGATTTTTTTAATTTTTTTTTTATGTTTGTTTTTTACAGGGAGTCTTATTCCGTACACAGGGTCCCCTCTCATGCCTGCTAGTGTGGAGGGAGGGCACACAACATTTTTGCAAACCAAAAAATTACAAAAATTTCAGTTTCATGGAGAAATGTCCAGCCTTGCTCCTCCTCAGTATCCTGGTGTAAAAATGGCTGTTACAAAACATGGGTACCTGTGGTAGTCTACATGTAATCAATTATAATGCTCTTCTTCTTTAGATTATTATTAGTATTATTGTTGCTGTTGTTATGGCAATAATATTAATAATAATACAAACCCCAATTCCAAAAAAGTTGGGACAGTATGTAAAATGCACATAAAAGCAGAAAGCAGTGATTTGTAAATTCTCTTTTACATATATTTAATTGAAAATGGTACAAAGAAAATATATTTAATGTTTTACCTTTTACCAAACTTTATTGATTTTTGTTAATATACGCTAATTCCTAATTTGATTCTAAAAAGGTTGCGGCAGGGGGGGAAAAAAGACCAAAAAACACCTGTTTGGAACAGGTGATGCTATCATGACTGGGTTTAAAATGATATGAAAAGACTCTTGATATCTTATTCTCAGGTACACTTACAAGCGATACTATAACCTCTGCATTTGAATGGCTCTCTGGGAATTGGGGGGTGGGACTAGATTAAGCTGTAAATTACATGGGAATAGTATGGAACCCATGGTTGGCTAAATGGCTGTAAGTCATCAAGGGTCTGAGGTATCAAACAAGCCTCAATCCATCACTCTGCTGGCAGATGTAGTAGATATGGATGGATCACTTGAAGGGTTGTTTCTCCTGACTCATGTTTTTATTGAACTCTATGGGGAAAAAAGTCAGGAGAAATAACCCTTAAAGTCATCCATCCATATCTACTGCATATCTGGCAGCAGAGTCATAGTTTGAGGCTTGTTTGATGCCTCAGACCCTTGATGACTTACAGCCATTTAGCCAACCATGGGTTCCATACTATTCCCGTGTCATTTCCAGTCATACCCCCCAATTCCCATAGAGATCCATTCAAATGCAGAGAGGTTATAGTATCGCTTGTAAGAGTACCTGAAAATATGATATCGATATATGTAAAAGAAAATGTACGAATAACTGCTTTCTGTTTATATGTGCATTTTACATACTGTCCCAGCTATTTTGGAATTGGGGTTGTATATTATATATAATAATAAAATAATAATAACACGCTGAGGTTGGTTGTCAGTGAGAACCATACCTGCACATGCCCACAGACAGAAGCAGCTGCTACCTCGTTAATTACCTGCTATTATCTTTCTTTTTATTGCAACACGTCATTACAATAAAAAAATTGAGCCGATAGACGTTTAAATTTTCATTTGCATGGCTTGTAACAGTTTCTCATCATGCATTCGCACTGGAAGAAAGTTAATGAACCAAATTGTTTCATTAGAAGAGGCTCACAGAAATACATTATGCACTCATTAGGGGCAACAAGCACACTATTTACTACGCCATTACAGGTGCCCGAGACCAGCGCTGCTTCTGACCAGTTACGGAGAGCTACCGAACAAATATTTATCAATTTTGATTCTACTTAATTTTTGCAATCATTAAATATTTCACATCTGGGGTTCAGTGTTCAGTAATTTGTAGCTTTTGTGGCTTTTCAGAAAGTTATCCTATTGTGGCTTGTTTGTTGTCGTGGTGACATATTCTTGATTTCTTTTATTTCTTTACTGCTCAGTCACAGTGGTTTCGAGCCCAGGGGTACAGAGCCAGTTAGAATCTTTTATTTGATTTGAACTTTAAAAGACCATGAGCTGCAGTTACAGCCTGCATGTGTCACTGGGGGAATGTTTGACTGGTCTGCTGTCTGCTCTCTAAGTAAACCAGCACTTGTGTATATAAAAAATGAAGCCAGATTTAATTTGTTTGGAAGAGAAACTAGTAGACACAGTGGCCCTACAGGACTGAAGTTGTTTCCTCTGGTTGTCGCCTGAGATTTCGGGCAGGGTTTCCAAATACTAGTCCTGGAGAAATCTGCTCTCGCTGGTTTTCGTTACAGCCGATTTCTTAATTAAGGCTATTCAGTGCATGTCCTCCAGTTTCATTCATTTGTGCTAAAACTGATTTTTAACATATTGCAGGGTTGGCTTGTTACTTTTGTTGTCGATCTCTTTATTTCCCTCAGGTGGCACAGCTTCACTGCCCATTGGCCCACACTGTCAGCATTCAGGAGTAGTGACTGACTGAAGCTGTAGGTCCGCCACTGAATCAGCACGTCTAACCTCTTTCAAAAGGAATTGTTAGCCTTTTACTAGGTTTACCCAGCTGTCATATGTGAAAGTGAAGAGCGTATTGGGCTGTACCACTATGCTGAGAGAATGTTTTATGCTTGGCACCCTGATTAGGTGTGTATGTGTGTGTGTGCGCATGTGTGTGCTTGCGTGTGAGTGAGTGTGTGTGTGTGAAACCGTTGGGGACTGGCATATTGTGTACTGGATTCAGCTAGGGTTGGATCCACCCTTATCATTTTAAGCAATCATACAGTATGGTTACTCTAAGAATATAGAATGTACATAATGTACTGATTTAACAACCAAAAGCTTTAACACTAAAACATGTCCCCTGTTTTTTTTACACTGTCTTTATACCACACAAGATCTCAGAGAAAGGTAACTACCATATTAACATGACCCGCAACGTTTTCTGGCATGCTTCTAATAGTACAGGAATTTCAAACTCGGGGGTAAAAAAAATAAAAATACAAAAATAAATTAATTTAAAAAATTTAAAAAAACTTTGGGTGTTCTCCTACTTAAGGATGAGTGATTGAGATTAAAACACTGAAAAACTATAATTGAAATCAACGGCTGGATGACTCCAAGTGGAAAAACGGAATAATGGTGCCTTAATGTCCAAACAAACACTTCTTGTCTCAATAAGAACTGTCAACCAAAAAATTCAGTCGAGGCACTAAGGACAAGAAAACACTGTCTAAAATGTCATTAAATATTGATGTTGCAATTGTAATATTAATTGCATAACATGTTGCTTAATGTGTCCAGGACACTCCATATAAGAGTATAAGCTCAGACTCTCCAAACTTGCTTCTAAAACCGTAAACAACCATACAAAGATCTTTACTAGCATGAACGGTAGCAATGATGTGTTTCCTCTTTCAACCAAACTTGCTTCTAAAACAGTAAACGCCCATACAAAGATCTTTACTTGCATGAACGGTAGCAATGATGTGTTTCCTCTTTAAAGGAAACTTGCTGATACAATATCTAGAGATGTTAAATCATGTATCTAATTGTGCTTTCACACACATGCAATGTGATGGAGTGAGAGAAATTTATGGTGTTGATTTTTTTTTTTAAAGGTAACTTTAATCACACACGTGGTTTAAAATGAAAAGTCAGAACTTCCTGAGGAACATCATGGAGCTGTGTGCATTGACTCTTTAACTGCCTGCTCAGCTGAGCGAATTCGCTTTTTCTTAAAATTTATTTTTATTTATTTTTTTACATCAAACATTTGCAGTTAATGCACAATAATGTCTTTAATGTCAACAAACTAATTAAACAAATAAGCTAATACCACATTTATAAGCATGAAATGAATTAAGTGTAAATAAATAAAAGCCGCCACCTGGATGCAAAAATAAGGTTGAGCTGCCAGTTTAAGTGTGTGCTGAATGGTGTTTTTCTGCATTGAAATAGGAAAGCAGTGGTGGAAAACATTGAGAGAATAAATACGCGATAGTCTACATCTGACGCCTTCTCAAAATCATTTTAATACATTTCACTAAATTTGCATTTAATACATTTCCAGTTTTTAAAAATATATATGCTGTTGCTATGGCAGTTTTATGTGCCTAGTCGTTGTTTGTTTTTTAGGTTTTAAGATTAATGCCATAATACCAAGATACTCCATTGTGCAGCTCAACAGCAGACTTACTGTAGCAGAAGATAACAGTTCTGGGTCCCCATCTCCGCATATTGAGGGGGTCGGACTGCCTAATGTTCCCAGATTCATCTCCCGATATGAAATGTGACGCTGACAATTTTCCTGCCAATCCGTCTCAATTGGATTCATAAGCCATTGAAGCAAGGCCTCCGCTTCCAGCTTTACGCCACCCCAGAATCATGTGCTCCGTTCAGCCTGTAAATCACCCTTGTGATCTCCTGCTTAATGTCTCGACTCCAAAGCACAACATTCGTTTGGAAGTTCAGGCGTCAACGGGAGTGGAAAGTGGGCTTCCTGTGAGCGGAGAGTCTGACTCACAGGACCGCAGATTCCCTGCTGACTGCAGTCCCGCCATATCCTCCCGATGAGAGAGTGCGCTGAAATGAGCACGGAGTGCAGTCCTGCCATATCCTCCCGATGACAGAGTGTGCTGAAACTACAGTCCCGCCATATCCTCCCGATGAGAGAGTGCGCTGAAATGAGCACGGACTGCAGTCCCGCCATATCCTCCCGATGAGAGAGTGCGCTGAAATGAGCACGGACAGCAGTCCCGCCATATCCTCCCGATGAGAGAGTGCGCTGAAATGAGCACGGACTGCAGTCCCGCCATATCCTCTCGATGAGAGAGTGCGCTGAAATGAGCACGGACTGCAGTTCCGCCATATCCTCCCGATGAGAGAGTGCGCTGAAATGAGCACGGACTGCAGTCCCGCCATATCCTCCCGATGAGAGAGTGCGCTGAAATGAGCACGGACTGCAGTCCCGCCATATCCTCCCGATGAGAGAGTGCGCTGAAATGAGCACGGACTGCAGTCCCGCCATATCCTCCCGATGAGAGAGTGCGCTGAAATGAGCACGGACTGCAGTCCCGCCATATCCTCCCGATGAGAGAGTGTGCTGAAATGAGCACGGACTGCAGTCCCGCCATATCCTCCCGATGAGAGAGTGTGCTGAAATGAGCACGGACTGCAGTCCCGCCATATCCTCCCGATGAGAGAGTGTGCTGAAATGAGCACGGACTGCAGTCCCGCCATATCCTCTCGATGAGAGAGTGCGCTGAAACTGCAGTCCCGCCATATCCTCCCGATGAGAGAGTGCGCTGAAATGAGCACGGACTGCAGTCCCGCCATATCCTCCCGATGAGAGAGTGCGCTGAAATGAGCACGGACTGCAGTCCCGCCATATCCTCCCGATGAGAGAGTGCGCTGAAATGAGCACGGACTGCAGTCCCGCCATATCCTCCCGATGAGAGAGTGTGCTGAAATGAGCACGGACTGCAGTCCCGCCATATCCTCCCGATGAGAGAGTGTGCTGAAATGAGCACGGACTGCAGTCCCGCCATATCCTCCCGATGAGAGAGTGTGCTGAAATGAGCACGGACTGCAGTTCCGCCATATCCTCCCGATGAGAGTGTGCTGAAATGAGCGCGGACTGCAGTCCCACCATAGCCTCCCGATGAGAGAGTGTGCTGAAATGAGCACGGACTGCAGTCCCGCCATATCCTCCCGATGAGAGAGTGTGCTGAAATGAGCACGGACTGCAGTCCCGCCATATCCTCCCGATGAGAGAATGTGCTGAAATGAGCACGGACTGCAGTTCCGCCATATCCTCCCGATGAGAGAGTGTGCTGAAATGAGCACGGACTGCAGTCCCGCCATATCCTCCCGATGAGAGAGTGTGCTGAAATGAGCACGGACTGCAGTCCCACCATATCCTCCCGATGAGAGAGTGCGCTGAAATGAGCACGGACTGCAGTCCCACCATATCCTCCCAAAGGCAGGACAATGCTAATAATGGAGTCTCCAAACCTCATCGAAAATGTCCTTTCAAGCTTCCAGTGGGACCTTTTTGTTCATATATAGGATATACAGGTCACTTGCATAGAAGTTACACAGTGGTTCATAGTATCATGTTGCCTCATTAATATAAAGTGTAACTGATTGTATTGTCAATATTTTGTATGTCTATGCAGCTTTGACGCCCTCCTGATTCACATCTATTTTGGAAGACAAAGGTAAAGGTAGACAGCTGGCTGGAGACGTCCTTGGGTGCAGAGTTGAAGGTACGGAGTGATGTACATCACAGCATCCAGCTTTATTGCAGTGTGAATCCCCAAACGATTCCCTATTCAGGTTCAAATTTATTCAAATGTTTTGATTCATTAAGTACAATCTCTGGGTTTCCCAACTAGATGCTCCACTATTCAAATGTGTTTTAAAAATCAGTCCTGTGTATGTGACGTAACGGTACCGTACAATACAATCTTACAGCAGTAAATGAGGAATGTTAACGTATTCCACACATTTACATTTTAGGCATTTAGCTGACGCTTTTATTTACTTTGTGCACTTACAATTAGTGTACAAACAAAAGGCCTCGATTCGTAAATCATCAACATTCCAAGTAGTTATTACTGAGAGTGTAATGGTCGGACCTTAACACACCTGCCATAAGTAGTTATGTCACCTTTGTCACAATGATTAACATGTGGAAGGGAAGGTACAGTGTTTTTTTTTTTTACTGTGAGTAGAGCGCATTACTTTGCTCGTGACGTGAAGAGCACTCGACAGTTGAAAGGTCCTGTGCTGTGCTGTGAAAGTTGACAAACGGCGCACTGTGTGAAGCTTGAGCTGATGCCACATTTGCTTCTGATCGATGTCTCAGTTTGCAAATCGTACTCGAGCCAGAAAACAAGGGATAGCCGTCATTCATTTGGGGGCAGAAATCCCCACGTAACTCATCAGTTATTTCCTGTGAAGCGCTTTGGGACGATGAGACAGGAAGCGAGGCCTGTAGGAAAGGCACTCTGGTATTGTTCCTCAGCTGATAGCGATTTCACACCAAATCAATAGCCTTGAACAAGCCTCTTCACGTTCCCATGTGATTTAATCGCTACTTCCCGTTACATAACATAATTCCAACTTGATGCATTTTATTGATTTTATTTATTATTTCCCAGAAGAGAAAAAAAAAAAGGTTTCTTCGGTTAGCCTTGTGCCAGGTACAACAGCGCCTAAACATCGCGTGCGTGGGCTTGTTTCAAGATGGCTGACATGGCGGCGCCTGGAGTGGTAGACTGCTCCTCTTCAGCGCTGATTTTCTCATTTAGATGTGGGTGAGCATGAAGGCTGTGTGCAGCTGTCAGCTGGTATATGAAGTGCCTGTGCTCACGTGCCAATGGCCATGAAACACAGAGAACTGCGCGGCGGATACAGGCTCTAAACACAGAGAACTGCGCGGCGGATACAGGCTCTAAACACAGAGAACTGCGCGGTGGATACAGGCTCTAAACACAGAGAACTGCGCGGTGGATATGGGCTCTAAACACAGAGAACTGCGTGGTGGATACGGGCTCTAAACACAGAGAACTGCGCGGTGGATATGGGCTCTAAACACAGAGAACTGCGTGGTGGATACGGGCTCTAAACACAGAGCACTGCGCGGTGGATACAGGCTCTAAACACAGAGCACTGCGCGGTGGATACGGGCTCTAAACACAGAGCACTGCGCGGTGGATACGGGCTCTAAACACAGAGAACTGCGCGGTGGATACGGGCTCTAAACACAGAGAACTGCGCGGTGGATACGGGCTCTAAACACAGAGCACTGCGCGGTGGATACGGGCTCTAAACACAGAGAACTGCGCGGTGGATACGGGCTCTAAACACAGAGAACTGCGTGGTGGATACGGGCTCTAAACACAGAGCACTGTGCGGTGGATACGGGCTCTAAACACAGAGAACTGCGCGGTGGATACGGGCTCTAAACACAGAGCACTGTGCGGTGGATACGGGCTCTAAACACAGAGAACTGCGCGGTGGATACGGGCTCTAAACACAGAGCACTGCGCGGTGGATATGGGCTCTAAACACAGAGAACTGCGTGGTGGATACGGGCTCTAAACACAGAGCACTGCGCGGTGGATACGGGCTCTAAACACAGAGCACTGTGCGGTGGATACGGGCTCTAAACACAGAGAACTGCGCGGTGGATACGGGCTCTAAACACAGAGAACTGCGCGGTGGATATGGGCTCTAAACACAGAGCACTGCGCGGTGGATATGGGCTCTAAACACAGAGAACTGCGTGGTGGATATGGGCTCTAAACACAGAGAACTGCGCGGTGGATACGGGCTCTAAACACAGAGCACTGCGTGGTGGATACGGGCTCTAAACACAGAACTGCCTGGTGGATACGGGCTCTAAACACAGAGAACTGCGCGGTGGATACGGGCTCTAAACACAGAGCACTGTGCGGTGGATACGGGCTCTAAACACAGAGCACTGTGCGGTGGATACGGGCTCTAAACACAGAGCACTGCGGCGGATATGGGCTCTAAACACAGAACTGCGTGGTGGATACGGGCTCTAAACACAGAGCACTGCGCGGTGGATACGGGCTCTAAACACAGAGCACTGTGCGGTGGATACGGGCTCTAAACACAGAGCACTGTGCGGTGGATACGGGCTCTAAACACAGAGAACTGTGCGGTGGATACGGGCTCTAAACACAGTTAGGATGGCAGCAGCGCTTCATTCCTGAATCAGAAGGCACCGGAACAAAAAGTGCCCGTGTCAGGGAGGTGACTGAAGGTCCCTGCGGACGTCCGTAGGCATACTTTCTTTGGCAAGTATGATTTGGCCTTGAATCTTGAGCGTAGGTGTCAGAGAGGATGTGATATTGGCCGTCTACGGCAAGCTGTGAGCAAGCTCCATGGCTCATTAGATGGAGGTCCTCAGGTGTCAGAGAGGATGTTATATTGGCCGTCCACGGTGAGCTGTGAGCGAGATCCACGGCTCATTGGATGGAGGTCCTCAGGTGTCAGAGAGGATGTTATATTGGCCGTCCACGGTGAGCTGTGAGCAAGATCCATGGCTCATTGGATGGAGGTCCTCACTGTGACAGAGGTAGCGATATCAGGACAGGCTCGTGTGATGATAGCGCTGTCATTAGCAACATTATTCACAGCGATTGATGTGTTGGGAGAAGAGCTTGTGTAACTCGAGTCTGGAATGCCAATTATGCTGTTTGATTTCCTCGGAATGGTGTGTGTGTGTGTGTGTGTGTGTGTGCATCTCTGTATGCCAAGTTCAGTGTCGAGTGTCACGCAAACCAGCGAGCCTGTAATACATTCACTCACACATATGCAGTGCCGTGAAGCAGCTCCGCGCGTGTGCTGAGTCGCTTTGGTTTAAGTGGCCTTTCTCATGAATGCGTAATGTTAATGCGGACCACCTGTAACTCATCTCCCCCCAGGGCATGCGGACCACCTGTAACTCATCTCCCCCCCAGGGCATGCGGACCACCTGTAACTCATCTCCCCCCAGGGCATGCGGACCACCTGTAACTCATCTTCCCCCCAGGGCATGCGGACCACCTGTAACTCATCTTCCCCCCAGGGCATGCGGACCACCTGTAACTCATCTCCCCCCCAGGGCATGCGGACCACCTGTAACTCATCTTCCCCCCAGGGCATGCGGACCACCTGTAACTCATCTTCCCCCCAGGGCATGCGGACCACCTGTAACTCATCTTCCCCCCAGGGCATGCGGACCACCTGTAACTCATCTTCCCCCCAGGGCATGACGATTTGTGACACGCACACCAGCTATGTTTTATGCCGTACATTTACGTCGCTACATTACACACAGCGCTTTATCCGTTGTCCTGGGGAGTCCGTAATTGCCAGCGTCAGGCTCCTTGTTCCCGGGGTGACGTGTTCTTCTCTGCATCGTTCAGTAGAGTCGTGCTATTTTCTGTCCCCTCGGGCAGATATCAGAGGATGAGTCCGGTTCAGAAGCCATGCATGTAAAATGCCCCACCAGCCAGGCCACTGCATTAGTATTGATAGTTACGCTCACAGGGACTCGCCAGTCCACTGACCTTCTCAATTGCTCTCAAAGGTGCACACATGCACATATACACGCACTCACATAAAGATGCACACACGTGTAGACATATGCACATTCCACATACACGCATGTGCACACACACAAGCATAAGCACACACATGTGTACTGTACATGTAGTAGTTGTAGTTGTAGTGGTATAAAACTTTATTATCCCTCATGGGGAAATTGTTTTTGCAGCCAAATAAAGTCAATAATACAAACAACGACACGGTACATATAATACAAAGATCCGAGGCGTCACGTGACATTAGAGTTTTAAAAGTGGACTGAAGGGGTCATTTGCTAATTAAAAAAGGATATGGCGGCAGGTATAAATGACAGCCTGTACCTGTTAGTATTGCTGAGACAGGTGTCTGCCTGAGGGTCGGAGATTAAACTCCGTTGAGACGGGGTGGGTTGAATCATTTAAAATAATCTCCGCTTTCTTAAGTATATGCATGTTCTCACACATGCCACACTCACAGGGCATTTAGCCTCTTGCATCTTCTTCAGTCGGACATTTTGCATTTCACAGGAAGGAAATTGGTGTTCTTTACCAGTTATTCCCTTCCACATTCCAGCTAAGCCATGAACAGGAAGTTCTCCAAGGACAAATAACTACAATGACTGTCAACTGTCAATCTTATTGAAAATGCCACTGTCACATCCTACCCAACACGCTTTCAGTAAAGTGATGGAAATGACGCCGTGGGATTCTGGCGCTCTGACCAGCGCATCAAAAGCACCCTGCGGTTCATACATTGATGTAGAAGCTGAAATAGTGAGATCTGAGCGATGAGGGACGCTCGTCTACATCAATCTTCTGGATTTAGGGCTCTGTAAGCGTATCATATGCTACGTCCCTCCAGCTTAAGCCCGACCGTTTGACGTAAGGGCAGTCATTTTCGCTTCGAGGGTTAAAACCTTGTCTAATGCCAGTGACTCTCAGATTTATTTACTCCATCTCAGCTTGATGGATGCGCTGCGGTGTTGCGCATCGTAACAAACTGCCCAGCCGCAAATTAAATCTCAGCGGCTCACTAATTCACTGAAATTGCTTTCCTATCCAAAGTCAGGAAACACACAATTTGTAACTATCCACATACTGTTCCATGCATACTGTTTTCCACGTTGCCATGTTTGCAACATCGACTGGGCTAGTCTTCTTGATGTCACTGTAAGCCCCTGTTACTCAAATCACAGTTCTGCTGGTTTTCCCCCCTCCCTGTACCTGGGAGTCAGGTGTGAAGACAGTCTGGCCAATCGGTAGCAGTAATTGTTCAGTTAATTACATGGGAGAAAATAAAATCAGGGCCGGATTTTGATTCCAGGGCCGGATTTGAGTATCCATGCTTTAAGCCTTTCACAGTCTTTAGGGTTTGGCCGAGGCTGATGAATAAAATCAGGGCCGGATTTGAGTATCCATGCTTTAAGCCTTTCACAGTCTTTAGGGTTTGGCCGAGGCTGATGAATAAAATGCACCGTCTTCATTTGCCTGATGTGAGGTATGCAGTACAAGTTGAAAGATTTTTAAAAAGTTGACCTGGGGGCGTCTCATAGGCGTAGCCTGTAAGAGCACCGTCCACACGATCACCCCTGGGGTTGTCTCGTAGGCGTAGCCTGTAAGAGCACCGTCCACACGGATCACCGCGAGCCGCGAAGTCGGTGGTTCGAATCCGGCCGCACGACCTTTGTTGCGTGCCTCTCCCTCTCTCTCGCTCCCCGTTGTGAAAAAGCCCTAAAAAAAACGTTTACCTTAAGTGTGGGCTCCAAAGGCCCGGGATGATGTGTGATGTGGAAACTCTAACTGAATACTGAAGAGGAAACGCTCGTACTTACTGAATACTGAAACCCATTTCCTAATCTCAAGGAAATAAGGCCTTGTTCTTCTCTCACTGGCTCCCAGGGACAAATTCACCAGGAGGATATCAGCTTTTAAATGGACTATAAGGCTTTAGTTTTATCTGGCCGTTGTTTTCCTCTCCTGCACGGTAAACATCAATGGGTCATTCAGGCCACCTTCACCTTCGGCATCAGCACGCGTCCTGAAATAATCGCTTACCCATGAGCGCCTTGATCAATTTCATCATTACGTTAGCCAATAACTGAACCGCGAGGCTCCAGCCGTGATAGGAGTCTTTGGGTGAAGGGCAGAGGTTAACCCATTTGGGACAAGACATTATAGGACCAACTCTCTGAAAGGTAGGACCCGCAGGGCTGCACCTTAGATCAATTCCAGTATATCCCTCAGGTCATAACAAAGGGATTTTGTTTGAGGTCAACACCAGTGTCTTCTTTATGTAAAAAATCTCTTAAAAGGACTCAACTGTCATATTTAGTGCAGCAGGTGAATGCTTCCAACATGTGGGGTCGCCATTTTGATTTATAATTTTTGTTGCTGAAGCTGAGCATGGTTATCTTACAAACAATACAAGTATCGGCTACAAAACTCAGGGTCCGTCCAAGCTGTGTGAGTCACTGTCAGTAGCGGGAGCAGGATTGAAGTATCAGCACAGGTGGATTTTAAAATTGAGGAGGTGAGATCATGACTAAAACTGGGGGGGGGGTCATGAAAATAATGTTCTTTCTCTTTGACCCATTACCAACCTGCAAGGTGCTCTGTTTTGCTTTCTTTCTGCAATTACTGCATGTATACATTTTTTCCCTCCTTTTAGCTCAAGTAAGTTGTGTCCCTACTTTTTAAGCACAAGCTAAAGGACAGCATATCATGAGCTATATAAGTTATACGGTAGATTGCAATTTGCAACGTAATGGTGTTGCTTTCTGTTCAATGAAGTTCAGGTCAAATTCAACCGCCCCTGAAACTTCTGAAAGGCTCAGGGCAGGTTTGCATTAAACTTGTTAGCCTACTCTTTGGTTAGGTCATTTGTTATACATTTCTACAAGTTAAAAACGATGAAACGGAGGCGACCGCCGTAGGCCACTGGTCCACAAAAGAAAACCGAACGCTTTACAATAACGCGAAAACATTCAATATCTTTAGCTTGTATCGCTTTCCCTCCCCGTCTGACTGAATTTCAAATCGCCGTTGAATGAGTTTGTGAGACATGAGGCCTCGCTCCTGCAACAAAAATAAACAACATACAGATGAACCTCGATCCAACGGACACCGATGCAACGGATTCCGGATCCAACGGACACAATCTGCTAGAGTGAATATCTGGTCCGAACGTTTAAAACTCCCGGGTGAAGCGAACCGAGACCGCTACTTGAGTAAGCGTCCGCTTGGCGGCGCGCACGTGTTGTTTACAAGCGTACAAGCGTCGGTTTGCCTGGTTGTTGTGCGTTACATATCTCTTGTTATAGTGATATTTTGCAGTGTCGCATTATTCGCTGCAACGGACAAACGGCTTTAACGGACAACTGCTCCCCCCTATTAGTCCGTTGGATCGAGGTTCATCTGTATACAAACGTAAAATAAACATGGTAAGCCCGTTAGAAATTCTAATGCTTACATATAGGCCTATTAGCTTAGATAAATGGTAGATCAAAGCTAAATCAAATATTTGGAAAATTGTTTTAAAATAAAAATAATAATAAACATAAGTAGCCTAATATGTCAGCTATGCCTCCTAGAAATAAGCTCAACCTCAATTTCTACACCGATCAAGGTCGTGTATGTGGAGCAACACAGATACAGGTAAGACGTTAAAGAAATTTGTAAGGGAGCCGCCGCTGTATGTACAGCGGTAAAATCGCCAACGTTCAGTTGGTGCAGTTGTACTCCGAGGATCGGGGTTCGAGCCCCGGTCCTGCCAGATCCGAGCATGGCCGGTGCCCTGTGGGAGCAGCAATTGGCGGCTGCTTCCGGGTGGGGGGAGGGGCTCGGAGAGAATCGCTGCGCATAGAACGGCCCTGGGCGAGTTGGAATCACAGTCAGGAACCCTAGGAGGAGTCGCGACCTGAAGAGGACGTGGCGATCTCCGTCCTACTGCCGGCTGACGGGGTTGTGTAGCGGTGATTCACGGGGGGGGATTGAATTAGAATAGGGGTTCAATTCGCTACTAAATTGGGAGAAAAATGGGAATAAATAAAAATACGTAAGAAGCTTAAATGTAATTTTAACGGCGGAAAGTTTTGGACAAGGAGCATGTTGTACTTACACAATAAAATGCTCAGTGCTAAATCAACTCTTACAGAGTAGACTACCTATATGGACCCTATATAGTTGAACACTGTACATTTTACTGTACTCAAACTGCAGGAGTATGAAACTAGAGACAATATAAAGCTACTGGTTTTGGATTAAGTTTAATTTAAATTCTCAAGGCGATATATGCCCCACTAATGAACTGCAGACCACTCCCTTCAGTCTATTTACTGAACCATGTAACTATAGTCTAGCCTTCGTTTTGTCCTGCATCACAATTATATTATTTAGCAGTTTTTTTTTATACAAAGTTGTGCATTTTGGATAAGGCTGTTGCATCTCCATATTGGCACGTGAGACCATTTCCAATATTCAGATGAAGTATTAAGTTAAACATGGAAACATGGAAACATGTGAAACAATGTGTGCAGTGCTACTTTGCTGTATGTTGGAGTTTCAGGGTCTGAGGTGGGCCATGAGCAATCGCATGAAGGTTGTTCCTATTCTGGAGAAAACTAATTATTTTTGTCTTTACTTTAATGTTCTCATAAACCGTTGTGCCTCACTAAAGTCGTGGCGATATGATGCACTGCCATTATGGCCAATGTCACATTTTGAAATTGAGATATCTCAATGAGATTATTGACTGGAAAAAATGTTGCCCAGGACAACGAAGATGCCAAGAGGCCAAAAGACAGTGTGTGGATGTCTATTATGGGATGTCTGGAATAGTCACCTATTCCCGTTCTGGCATTGGAATGAGCCTGACTGAAGGTGCTGTTAAAATTGTCCTCAGACATTATTCAATTAGCTGAGGCCATTAAAGTGGGCATTAACAGAATCCCATATCTTGCTGATTAAAAAAGGGAAGACATGTTGCATCTGTCAAAATATTATAGGACGTCTGCACATATTTGTGCGTCTGCAGTAAACGACAGATATGACGTCAAGTTTCATAATTGACAAATATTTGGTTAAATCTTATCTGTGATGTGACATTACAACACCCAGAAATATTTTTAAAAGGTTAATTCGTAATTCTGTGTCTACATTTTAATACAAGACGAGTGCTGTCCCAGTAGTGGACAATTCAGAAATCATTGCACATGTCCAGGTGCCTACTTTGAGGGCAGCATTGAATGCTGACGAGTGTTTTGAGTGAAAGAGGGAAAAAGATAGAAAAGTAGTAGCAAGAGGAAAAGTGCACAGGGCGTCTAAGTATCACCGCTTATTTTATAAAAAAAATAAATATATATATATATATTTTGCCCTTCTCTTCAGTAAAAATTCTGTATAATGATCAAGCATAGGCCTCACCAATAAGATTTTGTTTTATGTGGTCACGCATGGCATGGAAATACCATGTGAGTATTTGATGTAGACTCAAAGCAAATATCAGCCTTTCAGGAACTGAGTAGGTGTAAGAGTTTTACTAATCAATGGCGATAAAGAGTGGACGCCATGCCAGCCACGAGCTTGGCTGTCGGCCGAGAAGACGACGAATGCCAGTACGGCACCACCAACAGATCAATACCTCCAACACCTGCGGCTCATTAAGGCCTCATGCTCCAGTGGATTAGCTGATTGGCCAGCTGCCTGTACAGAGCGTGCTCAGTTTGAAGTGGAACTCGGAACTGGACCTGAAACGGGTCAGGAGCCTTTCTATGGGCTTCCCCTCTGTAGATCTCATTTCCACTTTGGGGGGGGTGTCATATTGGAGGGGGACCATTTTATGTTTTTTCAAAGGTTTGAATTTGAATGTCCTGTACATCCACCCCCTAAAGTCTGCAAAACTACATTTATGGAGCCAAGACTGTTCAGTGCAATTTGATCAATCCTGATGCATCATCTTTTTTCCATCCGGCTGGGAAAATTTTTCTCTCTTTGAAGATTGTTCTGCATGTTGCTTTTCTGTCCACGGCCATTCACAACGTTGCTGGAACGTTCTTATTTCCAGGTGCTAACATTGCTCGTGGCTGTAAGAGAGACTCGAAGACAAGGTGGTGCTGAAAGAACAGCTCCAAGCTGCTGCCAGGAACCATTCTCTGACTGCTTTTCCCGCAGAATGATCAGTCATAATGAGTAGATCAGACCTCGAGTCTGTTTCGTCGGTGTGTTGTCCTGAGTTGTGGAAATATTCCTTGAGGAGCATTCCTTCTGCCAAGCCTGAATATTCTTCTGTAGCTCTGAAATTGAAGAAAACTCTGAAAATTCTACAAAGAAATTCTTCCAGCGGTCACACTGGAGTGTTTTAGAATTCTTCTGACAGTGATAACATTTTCATATATTTTCAGGTCATTTTAATTCTGCCCACAAAGGTGCTGTGGATTCATTGTAAATCAGTAAGTTCTAATGTGGGCGGCAGTGTGGTATAATGGTTAAGGAACTGGGTTTGTAACCGAAAGGTTGTAGGTTCGATTCCCGGGTCGGACACTGCCGTTGTACCCTTGAGCAAGGTACTTCACCTGCATTGCTTCAGTCTATATCCAGCTGTATTAATGGATACTATGTATAAATGCAAAAGAAATGCTGTGTAAGTCGCTCTGGATAAGAGCGTCTGCTAAATGCCTATAATGTAATGTAATGTAATGTAATGTAATGGCTGCTTTATCTGACTCCTGTCAGTAGAATTCCCTTACGTAGCAACCAGGGCACTGTAGCCACCGAGTCATCTCATTACTTTGATGGCTATTTACAAGAAAGCGCTATCTAATTCCCATTACCAGTTATATACTATTGCAAACCTAATGGCCGCTATTCTAAAATACACTTACAGTAAGTAACTAAATGTCATTCCAATCGTCTAAATCACATCAGTCAAAAACTAGACCTTAGGCAGTATAACCATAGATATAAACTTCTTATTTTGTGCCATTATACACGCTGACACCTTCAATTTTGTCGTGACAGGAAGTAAAATTCGATCTCTTGCACTGAGCCCAGTTCGCCCATCAGAGGCATACTTCCTGTGTCCCAGCAGGCCTTTCAGCAGCACAGCGGGGGAATTTTCTTTTGAAAAAAAGTGTTAAGAGGCTTCAGGCGATGAAAACGTTACTGTAAGAATCAAAGGGGGGAGAGGAAAAAGTGTATTCCTGTTTTCACACACTGTTTAGAATGGTATTACATGCTGCATTGTAATTGAATGCGAGGCAATACGGCTAACGGGCTGTTTGCATTGATTTCTGCGTGCATAGTTTGGTGCTGGGAAAGGGATGGGGAGGTGGAGTCGATGGACTCTTAATGGGACACGGTCGGAATGTGCCAAATCTATGTGCTTGAAAACGGTAACGTAACCACGAGGTAAATAAAAGTTCCGGTCTGCAGCATGGGGGATTTGAATATGTATGTGTCTGTTGATTGGTGAACGTGTACCGCAGTGTCTAGTCGCCAGGAGAAAAGCTGTTGTTACACCATCTCTGTGGTGGAGGAAGCTTGAGGGTTGTTCAGAGGGGGGAAGAGAGGTTTTCACACGGACATCTCTGTGGTGGAGGAAGCTTGAGGGTTGTTCAGAGGGGGGTAGAGTGGTTTTCACACGGACATCTCTGTGGTGGAGGAAGCTTGAGGGTTGTTGAGAGGGGGAAGAGAGGTTTTCACACGGACATCTCTGCGGTGGAGGAAGCTTGAGGGTTGTTGAGAGGGGGAAGAGAGGTTTTCACACGGACATCTCTGTGGTGGAGGAAGCTTGAGGGTTGTTGAGAGGGGGAAGAGAGGTTTTCACACGGACATCTCTGCGGTGGAGGAAGCTTGAGGGTTGTTGAGAGGGGGAAGAGAGGTTTTCACACGGACATCTCTGTGGTGGAGGAAGCTTGAGGGTTGTTGAGAGGGGGAAGAGAGGTTTTCACACGGACATCTCTGTGGTGGAGGAAGCTTGAGGGTTGTTGAGAGGGGGAAGAGAGGTTTTCACACGGACATCTCTGCGGTGGAGGAAGCTTGAGGGTTGTTCAGAGGGGGAAGAGAAGTTTTCACACGGATATGGGTGCCTGTGGTTAATGGTGAACCCAGAACCCAGCCTCTCTGCTTTCCACCTCATCGAGGGTTCCTGTGTGCAGCTGTTGCTATGAGGTCTGCTTGTTCAACCAGTATCTTAGAGCGAGGGAGAGAGGGGGAGGAAAAGGGAGAGAGACATAGAGAGAGAGGGGGTAGGAGAGTGAGACAGAGACAGAGAGAGAGAGATCGAGACCCAAAACCTCACTTTCTGCCGTGCACACTCATACCTCAAACTCAAGCTGTCTTTATGTAAACCATGATCGTACTGCACATCTCAGACATACTCAGACAGAGAGACATTTAAACATGACTTTGCCTAGATGTATGTATTTATAAATTGTCAAACGGATCATTCTCTGCACTTGAAAAACAAACACATGCAACTCATTATTTCTGGCCAAGCGATAAATAAGTCTGTAAATTATTTTAGCTTTGTAAAAAATAAATAATGTTTTCATGATTATCTAATTTTTAATCAATCACTGATTTTATGCAACAAAAAAGGTTTGAGTGGATACTAAGCAAGTGAAAGAACGGTAATTTCTTCTCGAAAACAACTTTCTCATCCGTTCGTTGTGCTGGACGCTGCCTGCTGTTTTGTCAGTTACTCCATGGGTTGCTATGGCAACTGCTGCCGCCCCCCCCCCCCCCCCCCCCCGCCCCAAATGTCATGTCTGTGAATGCGAAGCGAAGGCAGCGGGGATTTCGGGCACGTCCCTCACGCCCCAGTATACAGGCTGAAACCCTGCGCAGTACCGCTGTCTTGGCGGTAGAATCCACCGTGCTGGTCATCTTCTGCCCGCTGACATTTCTGTGGGCGGCCGCAGAGCCTTCGTTAGCCGGGGCCGCTCGACATTCTCAGTCATTATCTTTAGGTGCCGTCCTTGAAGAATGCAGTTGCATTGTTATAGCCACAGGTAACAGGAGTGGGTGTTACGCTGTGATTCACCATCGTTCACAGGAAGGGAAAGAGCGGGTGTTACGCTGTGATTCACCATCGTTCACAGGAAGGGAAAGAGCGGGTGTTACGCTGTGATTCACCATCGTTCACAGGAAGGGAAAGAGTGGGTGTTACGCTGTGATTCACCATCGTTCACAGGAAGGGAAAGAGTGGGTGTTACGCTGTGATTCACCATCGTTCACAGGAAGGGAAAGAGTGGGTGTTACGCTGTGATTCACCATCGTTCACAGGAAGGGAAAGAGCGGGTGCTACGCTGTGATTCACCATCGTTCACAGGAAGGGAAAGAGTGGGTGTTACGCTGTGATTCACCATCGTTCACAGGAAGGGAAAGAGTGGGTGTTACGCTGTGATTCACCATCGTTCACAGGAAGGGAAAGAGTGGGTGTTACGCTGTGATTCACCATCGTTCACAGGAAGGGAAAGAGCGGGTGCTACGCTGTGATTCACCATCGTTCACAGGAAGGGAAAGAGTGGGTGCTACGCTGTGATTCACCATCGTTCACAGGAAGGGAAAGAGTGGGTGTTACGCTGTGATTCACCATCGTTCACAGGAAGGGAAAGAGCGGGTGTTACGCTGTGAT
This sequence comes from Ilyophis sp. 1 JC-2022, assembly GCA_022702515.1. NCBI lineage: Eukaryota > Metazoa > Chordata > Actinopteri > Anguilliformes > Synaphobranchidae > Ilyophis > Ilyophis sp. 1 JC-2022. The sequence goes on along the minus strand of CM040398.1, from coordinate 8,313,178 downwards.
TCACCATCGTTCACAGGAAGGGAAAGAGTGGGTGCTACGCTGTAATTCACCATCGTTCACAGGAAGGGAAAGAGTGGGTGTTACGCTGTGATTCACCATCGTTCACAGGAAGGGAAAGAGTGGGTGCTATGCTTACAACCCTGTTCGTCAAGTCACGGACCTCACAGGCTGAGAACTGCTGGTGTTTCACACCTTCCTTTTACCTGGGAGTCGGGTGTGAAGCCAGTCTGGCCAATCAGGAGCGCTAATTGTTCAGTCAATTACCTGGGAGAAAAAACCAGGGCCAGATTTGAATATCCATGCCCTACACTAATTCACCGTACTTGGCCGTCATGTTGCTCAGGATTAGGTTAATTCTGCCAGGACCTACATCTCATCACTCTCTATCGCCTCGCCTTGCTGGCTAACCGGGTGCTTGCAGTCTGCTTACTAAAGCTGCAGATAAAGCGTCTTCCTCCGACTCCGGTCTGTGCAAACTTGGCTGGTAGGGGGGCGATGGTGTGAAAAGAAACCACTGAAGACATCACATACTTCACAGGAGAGTATGTGCTTGTGTACAGTCCCCTGCATCGGCTGTGGAGACCGCGGCTTGAATACAGAGCTGAATACAGAATACAGTTGGCCATTCGGAGCTGGGGAGTGAATGATGAGGAGGGGGCTTCAGGTTTTTTTGTGATGGGACCACCAGAATACTGATGACTAGACAGTTTAGCGCAGGGGCGTCAAACTCCAGTCCTGCCGATAAGTGAAAAGGGGACGGAGAGGAGGATAAGCTGAGGTGGACGGTCAGCGTGGAGAAGGGAGCAATCGCCACACTGCTGGTGAGAGGGACATCTCTCACCAGCTCCTTAAGAAACAGGAGGTATTATCAGTGCTACACAGTGAAAATGTTCTCTTACGTTCTCCCCACCATTTTAATTCCCTCTTTTCTCTCATAAAAAGTGGGTTCCATTAACAGTGGCACAAATGGCGTCTCAGACATTTTATCTAAGCTAAAGCAGCAGTTTTTAAAAGGTTGTGTCAAGCGCATTTAAAACCTGATATTCAGGGGCTTCTGTGGCCTTTTCTTTCCTACTGGACTTTGGAGGATTGTTTTTTTTAAGCGCTCTCTACTATACCCTCAGACCTCCGTTTGAAGCGCTCTCTACTATACCCTCAGACCTCCGTTTGAAGCGCTCTCTACTATACCCTCAGACCTCCGTTTGAAGGAGATCAGATCTGTGACCTTTGACATTTAGCCCGACATTGTGTTCAGTTCCCCCTGTTCCACTGAGCTGGCCGACCTGCTCCTTCGGGAATCACTGAGGATTAAAATGCTGTTAAAATGCTGGCTGAAGCTCTCTATGGTGCTATTTTGCCTTATCCTAATGTCTGAACCCTCATATTATGTTCTGGGTCAATTTGAACCGATTCAATGTTTGACATCTCATAAAAAAACCCTCATTAACCCTTTTTCTTAATTTGTTGGGATTAAATAGTGAACACACAATAAACACAATGCTATATTTTCTGCTATAAGTCCTGTATCAACTTTGTATACAAAGGTGTTGTGTAGGATCATTTGTGGGGTAGCTGTATAAAATGTAAGAAAATATTCAACCTTTTTTTTTGTTTTTATCGCTGATTTTTATTTTGTGGGTAATTCTGGTGGCATTTCCCATATAGGTTTTAAACTTCAAATACTTTCACTTACCTCAGGCTCTAAAATGAGATGTTTCCTCACAGATTTTTTATATTTAGGGATAAAAGGCTAGTCAATTGGGAGACACACAATTTGACCCTGAACATAAACGGCATCATAAAATGTGAACATAATAAGAGAAAATGGCGAGAGAGGGGGAGACGGCTATGGAGACACATACACACACGCGCGCACACTCACACTCACACACACACACACACACACACACACACACACACACACACACACACACACACACACACACACACACATAAACACAGATAATACTGAACACTGGCAAAGTAGGCCCAAATTTAGTGAAATCAAGGGTGAATTCAATTATGAAACTCTCTGGCGGAAGGACTAACGCCTTACTTCAGGTCCTGTCATGGCAAAAATCTAAAGGACATAAACTCACTATTTAATTTTCAAACATTCCAAAAGACACATGTTTTTGCATTTATTCCATCAAGCAGATCATTCAGGACTACAAACGCTCTCAGCCACGCGCTTACAGATTGTCCAAACCGTTCATTCCAACGTTTGTTCAAATGCAAATGAATCTGCTGTAACCAAAAGCAAGACATACTGTCTGTCAAGGTCTTCTCTAGGTTTTCTTCCATCGTATCTAATAAATCCATTTAGTGTATCTGTATAAATAATGCATATCATTTACATAAGAAACCCATCGGGGATTGTGTGAATTTGATTGTGCTATACATTCTGTCTTGATAGTATTATTCCAAATGAAAGTCAAATAGGGAATTAGGAATGTCAAGCTGAGATGTACATTTTGTCCTATCAGTTAATCAGTAAGATGTTAACCCTTGAAGGTCAGAAACATGCGATTAGAATGTCCTTAACTGAATATTCTAATGCTGATGTAACAATCACTGCTGGTAATGGACTGTTTTTACGCAAACCATTGCGCAAACGGTTGAGTTCCAAAGATATATAACATATTAAACCAACCAATGAAAATAACAATTTATCGGAGTTTCAAAATTTCTTGCCATTGACGCCAACTGCACTTGCAAAACAATGCTTTACATTGCATGTACAGTGCAAGTCATAATATAGTGAACAACAGTGTATACACTTTCAACGTTTTGGCGGGTGTAAGAAGGTTTTTGGCATGTGTGGATGTGGAAATTCGGACATTGGTGGTTTTTGGTGTTGTTTCTTTGTTGGACCATTTTGTTTTGATTTCTGGTTGGGGGCATGACATGTCATTTTTGTTTTTGATTTTTTTTTTTTGATTGAATGTACTTGATTGATGTTGTTTGTTGTTTGGATATCTTTGTGTGTTCTTTTGTTTGTTTGTTGTGTTCTTTTTTGTTGTTGGGGTTTCTGTGGTTGGGGGTTAAGTACATGAACCAAAATAAATTATAGTATAAAATAAAACTATAATAATTCTATAAACAATACTAATATAATAACGAAGTAAGATTAATTGGGGTAAAGTAACGGGAGAGTAGTAAAGAAATAGTTAAACCCTCCTGAATCTGGAACATCCAAATCTGGAGTACTGTAATGAAGTTGAGCTGTTGCAGTTAGTATGGTTGCAGTAGCACTAACTCAGTAATGTTTGTTTGTAGTATTGCAGTTAAGCTTGTATAGTATGTAAAGTTTATATAGGAGCACAAGTGATACGGTTTTTGAATAGATAAGCATATATAAAACTAGGATAAATAATAAAACAAAACTCGAAACTTTTTAATATTATAAATTTTTTACGATTATTTTTCATTCATAGTTTCAGACACAAAAACATTATTTCTTACAACAACATACTTTACATTATTACATTTCATATCAATATTATTCATCATTTCTTTATTTATCATTTCATTATAATATAATATTTACATTCTTTTATTTCCCTCTTCTTCTTCTTCTGGTCAGTCTGAGACCTAGCTAGTTGTGGCACATCCAGCTAGTTTAGTTTACAGTTACAGTCTATTTGTGAGACAGTAGAAAACGTAGAACCTAGCATGTAATAAATAGTTAAAATGAACATGTTTTTGATGTCACAATTATGCTTGAGTATCAGTTACGTTTTACAATAATGTTAGCATTAGCGTTCACGTTCGTTCACATAGCTACTATCAAGCTTAACTTAGCTAAATTAATTATTTTATAACTTTTATAACATTATTTATTAAGATAATAAACATTATTATAACATTAGTTAGCATTATATATTAACTATTAATAACTAATTAATTATAAAAACTTAAAAAATACGTAATTTACCATTAATGATCCCTTTAAACCTAAACCCTGCTCACCCTTTCAACCACCCACCATTTCTTTTTTCGGTCGTAATTGAGTTGCGTTCATGGTGAGGGTGGTTTAGCTACTATGGTGAGTCCTCAAATTATCATGTAAAAGGACATTTTTTTTTTTTTTTTTTTTTTTTTTCCAGCATCAGCGCGCAGCAGAGGTTCGACAATCATAGTACACATCATAGTAGGCGTTAGTAGTAACATGTTTCATTCAGTAAGTAGCGAACACTACTAGTCAGTGTGGTTAACGTTTCTCTCTCTCTGGATGGACTCCACTCACATGGCGGCGCGTCCCTGTAACCATTGGTAACGACAGTTCTAGTTCTATGTGACAGGCCTCCATTGAAAGCAAAGGACTTCTAGAACACTGACTTATAATTTTGGAAAAAAGAACATTCCAAAAAACTCTTCAAAGGGGTTAACTTGTAAGTTTATCCTGATGAACGTGCCCCAGTCCTCAGTAGCCTGCAGGTTTGAACCTTTGACCCAGTTGTTTTAAGGTCAGTCATCACTTGTTTGTTAGGAGGAAACGATTAGAGGAAAAGTAATAGTCACATGGTCACCCTGCTGTGATTGTGGCATTAGGACTGGTGCATTGGTAGAAAGTGGGAGTTTATCATCGCTTCTGCCAGTCAGTGCTGGTTTGTAATTAAACCAGTTCTCCAAAGGAATAGTCTTTCAGATCAAATTGTTTAAGCAGGCAGTGTTCGAATTGCCATTGAACCAGCGCGGGGAGCGCCACTCCCCTTGTTAAGGGAAATTGGGAAAGTCGCCCCCCTTGTTAAGATATGCAATTCTCTAAAATGAAACTAATTGGGTTCAGCCCAATCACTTATTTTCACTCCTTGCATCATTGTCTTGTGTCCTTTCCTTGGTCTTTAGCTCCACCCGGGCCCGGACTGGCCATCTGGCAGTTCTGGCAAATGCCCGAAGGGCTGGTCTGATTTTCTACTGTTTTGGCCTTCCCGGCGTATAATTTTTCCTGGATACTTCTGGGTCCGTCGCTCGAACAGGACAAATAACCAATCACTGTTCAACTACAAGCGGGAAGTTGAGCAATGTCCAATCAGATAACACTTTCGTTGTGCACGTTTATGAAAATATGAGCTATCTTTTTCAACCAATCCGTGGTCAGTAGCTAGCATTCGTGCTACGTAATGCGAGTGTAGAACTCGCTAATGATGTTTATTTACAGGCCAATTGAACAAATGCATTGAAAATTATCAGTTCAGTGCTAGGTGCTAGTAGCTAGCGAGATGTACAGTCAAGCAACGGACCTGGAAGTGGGAAGAATTATTATTTTCATATTCTATTCTATTCATTTGTGGCTTGATTGGTCATCTAAAGGCATGTAAAGTTGACCATTTGTGTGTTTTAAGGCCGCTGTGCCATGCACGCGTGTGTGAATGTGTTTGTATGACATGAATTGCATCGGTAAAAGACAGGCAATTCACATAAATAGATGTAAGCTAAATTACATTATTCTTTCTCAATCATACAGTTTTAATGCCACGGTTTCCACTTCTGCTCGTTATTTGCGCAGGACAAATCATATATCTGTTTGTCATATATTTTTACTGCAACCTTGGATTGTGATTCCAAACACTTTAAATAAACCAGTACAACAAACGTGACACCTTTTATGTAATTTATTTGATGGCTCAAGTGTAGGATCAAGCGTCTTACAAGTTGATGGGTTTTTAGATTGTTTACAAGAGCACACAATTCTTCACAGATCTAGCGTCTTAATTTTCCTCTCAAAGTGCACCAGATTGATGCATTTAACTGTTAAAATTTACAAAGATTTCTCCCGGACCCCCTAGAGGGGGTGTTCACCACCTCATAGTAGAGCCAAGCATTTTATTATTTATACATTATTCTATTTATGCCGGATGCATTCAACTGTATGAATTGGAGTTATTTGCTGGATGCATAATTTGAACATTATTATAATTATAGTCTAAACGTGACATATTGCATAGGCTACATACGGCAAAAGTAATAGGCTATATTTTTGAAAGGACATGGGTTAACGTTAAGCATTGAAGGTTGCGTTTCCTAGTAACAAACACACTGAATGATATGGGAAACAAAAACGTCAGTAATATGCTTACGCGCATAACGGTAATGTGTTTTAGCCTCTTTTTTCATGAATAAACGTGGCTTTTGTCCGTCCTAAAGAATGAGTGTTGTTATATGGATTACACCACTTTATAATAAATTAAATGGATTGTGTGTGCCTGCCTGCGGCAAATGTATAGTGTATAGCAATCGCTTACACATTTTAGTTTACGACCCCCCCCCCTCCCCGTCAACGAACAGCATCCCCCTTGTTCACATTTTACAATTCGAACTCTACACGCAGGTAACTGTTGCTATTTTGCTCACAGTATGTGGACTGGGGACAAAATGTGGCCACATATAAACGATAGTATCGTTTTTCAGTGGGTTTGGGTAGCGTCAGAACAGAGAGCTCTGTGGCTTTAATAACATCAATGATCTCACTTGGTTTGGCAGTGAGCTACAAAAACTAGTCACAATCATACACGTTCTCTCTATAACAATAATGGGTCTTTTAACCCTTTAAGGTGTAAGATCACAGATATGTGATGGTCTTAACTGAACATTCTAATGCTGATGTAATCATCACTATTGGTAATTGAAAGCAACGGCGTTCTAGAAAACCGGCTTTCGAGCTTTGAAAAAGCATTCTATAAAAAACCTACTCTTCTAAGGATTAAAAATACTTTTCCTCCCCATTATGGAATGGCCAATTGTATATATCAGAGTTCTCTGCCACAGTCTCTGCTATTGATTCAGGAGAGCGCAGGCAAGAATATGCTCTCCTCCCCAGCATGTAAAGTTGCCCAGCTTATCACACTGCATTTCACACGTTGTGCTTGCACAGACCAGAGCTGGAGGAAGACACGCCACTCAGCGGACGGACATTCCATCGACCAGCAGAGGTCGCTGGTACGCTGTGACACGCTGTCATTGAGGTCAACTGAAGCAATTTTGTGTCGACCTGCAGGGGTGTCATTACCAGACCTTTCGATAACGCCGCCTTTACAGGCCTCCTTATAATTGACCCGTAAATTAGATAATTATCTTCTCAAAGATCCTTTTAGCACGTTTCTCAGTCCGCTCCAATAATACATGCAGTGGACCGGGAAAGGTGATAGACAAATTGTGACAAGACGCTTGCAAGTGTGGAACTAATTACGGAGAACATCGAAACAAGAAACATAACCTAAAGGACGCGTCAGGATCATGAATGAATCCAACAGTTATAAACAGCCAGAGTGACCTTTGACCTGCGCCCTGCAGGGGGGCTAAGCGCTGTACATGGTTCAGCAGGGGCTCTGACAGGAGTAATCTAGAGCAGGTGGTTCTAAAACTCGGTCCCCGTGTGTTTTCTGTTTTTTGTTATAGCCGATCTCTTGCTCGATTAAGGTTGTTGAACACGTGTTTAAATTGTTTCATAATTTTTTCTTTAAACTTGTTAATGCAATGTAGGTGTGGGTCATTATCATTTGCTTTGTCTTTGAATTCTTCATTATAATGGTTAGTTTTAGTGTACACACTCTCACCAATTAGGAGCCTATTGATTCACTTCAGTATTTAATTTGTATTTAATGTTTTTAACACCTCTTTTTATGTAATTGCTTGCAATGCAGCATAATTGAAATATGGGACTTTTATTTTTCATGGCATGCATAGCTATTTCTGACGTAATGTGGCTTAAGATGGTAAATAATCCCTAAAAATGTGAAAAGCACCTAATTAAGAAAAATTAACAGCTTGTTAAAATTCTGGAATTGCAATTGTGGTTGGAACGAAAACCAGCGTACACAGGGTTCCCCCAGGACCGAGGTTGAGAACCACTGGTCTAGAGTTGGCCTAAAGCTACTCCGCTTGGGGAACTGTGTTGGGCAGGTCATAGGGCGGCTAATTCACAATCCATCTATGAATCCTCCAACAGCCTCTTGGTCGGGTTCAGCACCTCACCACGGCGCTTTCTGTACTGGGAGTAAACTACAAAAACCTCCAAGACACAGCTGCCCTCCAGGACTTTTGGACACCCCTTGCTTTAGAGGGAGATGGTTTTGCCTGAGCTGTTTTCAATGACTTGGGGAATGACTGTACCACAGAGAGGGGTGGCTCCTCGATGAGAGGTGACAGGACTGGAAGAGACCCTTGAGAAGGAGGAATAGTCACTGGGAATAACCGGAATAACCGGAGTCACTGGAATCATCATCTGAGGTCACATGACCTCTGGTTATTCATAGGATCATTGACTTCCCTCGGGGGGGGGGGATTCAGGGCATGACATTAGCTTTTTCACCCACTGGCCAGAGCGGCTTGTGGATTCTAAAAATCATCAGCACATTTTCAACATGTTTACGGCTACATTTCCTTTTACAGTATAATGCAACCTTATAATGCATTTTACCAACATTTGACTGGTGGTGGGTGTTCATTTCGCACCCTGTGGGGTATGCGTGATTCCTACCGGGACTAGTGAAAACACCATTGGCAGATATGAGTGTGAGAAGTGCCTGGAGTGGACTGCAGAACGGGAGAAGGGGGACGGGGTTCAAGGGGACTGGCAGTTGGACGCTTGCAAGTTAAGAATTGGAAACCGTGTAGAGAGGCTAAGAATATGCTAGAGCTTTGGCTGTATGCAAGGAGGGGAGCTACATACACAGCAGCACTAGTTTGTAGCTGAGAGAATGTCTCTCTGGGAGGTCTAGCTGATGATGCCTCGTCTAATGCCGCATCTGAGAAGGCTGTGAAACTTGCGACGGAAAAGCCACCGTCGGATTGAATTAAGTTTTTAAAATGGGTTCAGCAGGGAGGGTAAGGGCAAAGGAGAAGAGGAGGCATTGGTAACCGGTGAAGCGGTGTCACACCAGGCCAGCTTACACCACAGTTTCCTGTCAATACGAAGTTGAATTGGTAACCGGCATTGTTTGTCGAACAAATTTAACCAGTCGGTAAGGCCCGAGGGCCCGGCTTGGCCCGGCCCTCTATTAAGGGATATTACAATTGGCCTATTCGGGTTTTTGCTCACAACCTTCAGCTCCGATTGGCAAGCCTACAGAGCGGATTTCAGCTAATTAGTTCCCCTTCAATACAAAGCAATAACAATGAACACTGAAAGGTGGGTTCCATTAAGCAAAGGAATTATCCTGATGAAGCATTTCAGATAGCAGTTGCGCGTTACAACATATCGACGATGGCGACACAATTAAATAAATTGCAGGTTATTACAAGGCCGTAATTCACTAACTGTGGAGGCATATTGCATACGTGCCTTTTATCTCCTCCGTTTCTAATAGATAATGATCATTTCTGCACTTCAGAGTGCAGCACACATATCATATCACTGCTACCAGTTCTAAAGCCTTGTTTATCAGCATTTGCATAGGACTACTAAACGTGCTCACCACAATGTCTTCAATGTTCATATTTATTCCTCGTTTGTCAGTGACGCATATTTTAGACTTTGATAGATCACAAATCGCCCTACGATTGCGCGTGTTACCGTGCTTTGAGGTTTCGCATAAAGATAAGCCCTTAAGGAGCCGCGTATGGTAATGTTGACATATGCGTCGGGTGTGCTGTGGCGCCTTGCTCTGTCCTTTTTACGTTGCATGTGCGGAAGTCACAATGGATAACGAGGTAGACTCGCACACCACAACCTGGAAAAAAGGCAAAAACTTCTTAAGACGAGGCTACAAAAATATATCCTTTATTAAACCGTGCTCGTTAATAAAGGATATATTTTTGTAGCCTCGTCTTAAGGAGTTTTTCCTTTTTTTCCAGTTTGTGGTGTGCGAGTCTACCTCATTTAGCCTTCAATATTAACATATGGTAATACTGTCATTTAGTTTTTAGTGATGGGAAAATATGGCCACAGATTTGAGCGTGAGAGGGAAAAAAACATCTGTATAAATGCGACAGAATTAGAGATAATTCTGTCCACGGTGCAGAGAAACAATGGAGGGAAATATACATAAACATATTTACATAAATACATATTTGTAATTTGCATGTATTATTCATAAACAATACACAATTGATGAACATGGCCCCAGGCCTAAATCTACTAAAATCATGCCATTACTTGTGAGTAGTTGTCTAAATGAGACAAATCCCAGCATACCACGGGGGACACATCATTGTCTCATAGCGGTTCACTCAATCACAGAGAACTCGTAGACCCCGGAAACTTACACCAGGAAGACCTGTAACATAAGAGTGTGATTGTACAGATAGCTTTGCACAGGCTACCTATTCAAAGCAGGAAATAGGTTGGCAAAGGCCTTTCACATCTATTGTACCTATTTGTCCTAATGCCATTGCCACTGCACTAGGCACGTAAGTAAATTATGCAAACCTTCTGTAAAATATGGAAAACAAAGGCAGTCGTGTGTAAAATAGGTGGTACGTTTCAATTATGCGCGCCCGTGTGTACTGTACTGTATGTAAATGTGTGCGTGTTGCGCGCCCGTGTGTACTGTACTGTATGTAAATGTGTGCGTGTTGTGTAGCCGTGTGTAATGACGCAGCGCTGAGACGACTGACAGGTGAAGAGCACCAGCCCCTGAGGGGGAAGGTTAGCCTTAGCCTCTGGGGCTTTTATTGAGCTGTTCAGAGGCAGCGTTTGAGACAGAACTATAGATCACTTTGCTCAAAGAAAACGGATACAACTGCAGGAGGAACCAGAAAACTGCAAAAAATGTCTGTCTTAAGTCTTGCAATGAGACTTAAAATCTTTTTCTTTTTTTTCTCAAGTAGAAAATTGCTTATTTTAAGGTACTTTTTTTCTTGACAAATTAAATTATCTTATCCCATTGGCAAATCTGGAAATGATAATTGTCTTGTCTTATTTAGCAAAAAAAGGTAATAGAAATAAGACTAAAAGGCTTGTTAAGAGTGACTTATTTTTTGGTTTTTGCAGTGAAAAAAGAACATGTTCATTTTCATATGGGGAATGTCCGGCGGTTCCACAGTGAGACGTTCACACACAGTCCGCCTTGTGGTGTCCTGCTTGTGAGACATACTGTGCTGCAGAAGATCACGGTGTGGAAGTTACACTGAGAAGAATTTGCCCTGTCTGAGGGAATATATAAAGATTAATCAAATATATGTATTTTGTTTGAAAGACTAAATACTGGCCAGCAGTAGACTTGAAGGCCGTTCTAATTCATTTCCAACAAATGCCCTCAATGGTGTATGGGGAATGGTGTCCCATTTATATTGATTAAGGGATAATGTAGTGGAACTGCAATGGATCTGGGCGTTTTGGGCCTTCGGGCCACATCTGTGTGGATGTATGCGCATAAGTGATCCTAAGTCACAGTTACACAAACTAAATCCAAAGAACTGATTACTGTAATCTACCACAAATATATTTAGCTTTGTTTTCATATGGGAATGTTACTCTTTAAGACACTGAGGGCTCTGCTGGCCTACGTCTGCAGGTCAGACCCAGTGAAATTAAGTTGTGTGAGACTCTTCAGTTGCATAAGCTTGCGTTACCTGCCCAGCAACACATGCACATGAAATATGTACGTGTGTGTGTTTGCGTGAGTGTGTGTGTGTGAGGGGGTGGGTAATACTAGATGCACACGCACACGCACACACACACAAACACAGCATATTGTACATATCATGGTGTGCATCTATTTTAAATTCGACTCACCATGCCTTTCCACAGAGAAGCAGAGCGCTCAGGTTTTTAAGCAGAGAGAGAGAGAGAGAGAGAGAGAGAGAGAGAGAGAGAGAGAGAGAGACAGACCAGGCACAAAAGATCATGGCTGCCAGAAGAACAAAGATTGCGCCAACAATGTGAAGGCCCCAAAATTGAAACAGAAAAACACTTTCTGATTGAATGTGCCAAATTCGACCAAATTTTGTAGGCATTTCTATTATTATTTTATTTTAGAATCCATCATCCATACTGTATATAGTTTTATTATGTAACCCCTGCTTTGGCAACACAAGTGCCTGTATTTGTCATGCCAATAAAGCACTTTGAAATTGAGAAAGAGAGAGTTTGTTTCCTATCACTCGTCATTACACTTCAATAAGATCATTTAAATTATTCTTGGAGCCTGCGGTTGTGCGGAGGTGCTTTCTGTGTCTGTACGAGCCCCTCGTGAAAGCTGACGGCGTTTATAGCGCCAGCAAACCTCCATCCAGGCTACGCACCCTCGGCTGGCATTTGAATGCAGAACGAGACGAGCGGAAGCAGAACCCACTGCTGATGAAACCCTCTCGTTTCCATGGGAACACAGCAGGCCGTGAGCCACAGTTGTTTTCCCGCACTGATTTGGACGGGAGCTGCCACAGTCCAGCCCTCAGGGTCTGTGCCGTCGTGCAGGACCCGGCCCACATACGCACACGCACTCACACTAGCCCTTTGCTGGCCCACCACGGAGCTCAGAAGATCATGCATTTCTTCAATATTTTCATCTTCTGTGTGAAAAGGTGAGCAGAAAAACTTTCCACTGAACATTTTTGCGGTGAAATGCCATCTTGGCGTTCAGGTGAAAAGTTTTCTAGCCGACTAGAACGTAACCAGGCTATATCCAGGTAAAACCTGAGCGATATTTGGTGTTAATATAGTCCGTTTTAGTGTCCGTTTTAGTGTCAAAACAGCTCTCAACCCCAATTTCCACCCCTGTAGACGTCTAGATTCCAGCTTCCAGCTTTTGCTCACTGGGTTCTTGGGGAAAACCTGAAATTCCGTGTGAACTGAGCAGCGGAGCTTGTGTAGGATCTTCGGCTCGCTCGCTCTGTTTCCTCGCGTAGCATACGTGGCCCATACTGCTGCTGTGAGAATGTGAGCTACCTCTATATAAAGGGGGGGGGGGGGGGGTTATATTCTGTTCTTCTGGGCTTCACTGAGTCAGGTAGGCTTGACATCAAAGGCCTGGGGACTCGCACCTCAGTGGTTGAGGAAAACGCAGCAGTGGGTGGGCTGTTTACCGTTACATACGGCAAGCTAGAGCAGTACCAACAGCTACCCTGTTAGCAGGTGGCTGTTTAACGGCTCTGAATGCATAAATATGTTTTACCTGGCTACTATCGGGATGAATCAGCAATGAATACTTCACGCTGGAGTCGACCTGACATCTCTCTAATCGTGCCTTTCGGCTTGTGAAGGAAATGCAGTGCTCCTAAGTGTGGCTGTTTGGCGGAATGTAACTTCACGTAAACGCAGCCAAAAATATCAACCAAATATCGTGGTACACTAGCATTTATCTGAATCCTCTTATCCTGCCCAGTGTCACCGTAACTAATGCACTGCCACTGACTCCCCCCTCCCCTAAATAAATGAAGAGGAGCACAGATAGATTTTGAGTAAAACCCTCAGAGCCGTTTTCCTCTGCGCGTCTCCTGATTCATACAAACGAGGGAGGTTAATGTTAAAGCCTCGAGCTGTTTCTGCTTCACAGCCTTTCACAGTGAAGAGGCGGGGCACATTGCATTGACTGGAAAGCAGTGAGTACTATAATAATAACGATAATAATAATAACGACTTGCCTTTATATCGCGCCATTCTCACACTCATAGCGCTTTACAATGATGAGGGGGAAACTCGCATCAAGGCCCTGCGTAGGTCTGTGGATTCTGCAGTCTAATAATAGAAGCTGAGGGTTTTCTGTCCTTTCGATAACACTGTCTTATGTCACGTCTGTCCTGCTCTTTTTGCCCCTTGCAACCAGACAGGGGAGAACAGGAAGTGCACCAGAACATCTAACGCAACACCTGATGCTGCGTTCTCACATCGAGCAACTCGGTCGCCCGGTTGCTGGAAGTCCATAAATTCTCTATGAAGCTGAGCGACGGTCAGCGACCTGAGCAACTAGGCAACTGAGAAACAAAAATCGGCCGATAAATGTTGCCCGCATTTTTACTTTTCGAGGCCAACTGCCGTAACGGCCAATCACAGTTCCGCGCTTCCTATTTCTCCAACCGATATGGTACCATTTTGTGAATAATTGTTCCGCCCCGCTTCACTCATTGCAGTAATGGAAGATCATCTAATAATTATGGTCCAAGCCTACCCTGTCCTACCCTAAAAACATGTATTTTAGTTTTATACACTACTAGAGATATGGCATATGTCAGTCTATCTAGGGAGAGCGATATAGATCGCTAGCTGGTTAGCTAGCTCGCGAGAAAGACAAATATATCACTAGCTAGTACAAATAATAATTATCAGTGTCATTGCATAACTATAAAGAATATGCTATATGGCAAATACGCCTTTGATATATTTAGCATTGCCATTGTTTCTCTTCATAAAAGATGGTAGCTGCACAAGCTGACTTAGAGAACACAACGGGAAGCTCTTACCCTGCCCTCAGCATAGTGGAGCGACCCAGCAACCGAGTCGCTCGCTGTGAGAACGCGGTGTGAGAGATTCCTCAGTCAATTACAAGGAAGTGACACGGTCAATGATGGCATCCAAGACAGACCCGATGAGGGTGCAGCTTACCTATTGCAGTTGGCAGTGGCGTAATGTACACATTCAGTATGTTGCTATAAATGTTGTTTTCGGATCTGACAGCATTCCACACTTGTCTCAAGTTTCTAATACACAGGTAGTGAAGAAAAGATGGAAACATGGTGGTAAATTAGGGACCCGTACGAGCAGAATGGAGGCCGCCACACGCGTGGGCCTCATCCGTTAAAGAATCTGATAATGTCTGAGCATGCTCAACTTTTCTCTGGATCAACCTGGCCTAGTGAGCATGCTCAGCTTTTCTCTGGATCAACCTGGCCTAGTGAGCATGCTCAGCTTTTCACTGGATCAACCTGGCCTAGTGAGCATGCTCAGCTTTTCTCTGGATCAACCCGACCTAGTGAGCATGCTCAGCTTTTCTCTGGATCAACCTGGCCTAGTGAGCATGCTCAGCTTTTCTCTGGATCAACCCGACCTAGTGAGCATGCTCAGCTTTCCTCTGGATCAACCTGGCCTAGTGAACATGAGACTTGCGGTATTTCGCAGTTCACCATGAAATGGAAAGCTAGTATTAAACTCAGGACGTGGGCGTGGCAAATATTCATTTATTAATTTATTCGCTTTGGACCATAAACCCATTTTCACATCCCCTAATTTATGTACTTTAAATATAAATATTTTTCCCAGAGTTTTTAAATGCTTACTGATTTGTTTTAAAAGGGGGCGCTTTTTTGGGAAAACTCTAAAATGTGATTTGTAATTTCTCTGGTTCATAGGCATGCGAATGGAAAAGCCCTGATTTGAGTGGATAAATCTGTGTGCTCCCACTCGCGTGTCACTCTCTGATAGCAGCTCAATGAGAATTTGATTGAAAAATTCCCAAATTCACCCAGTGTTTCTCCGTGATTTACGAGAACCTATCGGGAGGTGGATGCTGTGTGAGGGGCGGAGCCTGGACCTCTGCTTCATGGCACAGGTTACATACTCAGAGAGTGCGTGTAAGAGTTTGTCAAATTTAGGCGCGAGACTCTGCGCCGAACTGCGTGACCTCTTTCCTCCACCTTGTTAAGAGTTACTCTGCAGACCTCGGGGCAGCCCAGCTGCATGCTGGAGATACAGGGGGCGGGGTCCGGGCGGGGTCCGGGCGTTGTAGAGGTGGGCAGAATGTGGGCAATTTCAACTTCACTTTCCAACATTTTTTTCAAATTTTTTTTGGACAAATGGCCAGCTTTATTAGAATTCCGGGACTGGTCCTTAACTGTTCCGTTGGATTAGTTCTCCTGACTGAAAGAGCCTTTGAGGGTGATGTCACCCGAGTGTTAGGGCCTGATCCGTTCTGCCGAGCTTGGATCTCAAGGTTTCACACAGCGTGTGGATGTAATCACATGGCGTGTTCCTTGCACAGCTTTACCTGCGAATGTCCTTGGAACCCTACGGCAGTCCTGCCCTTTACATCGCTTCAGCTGGGTGTAACCCTTTAAGGTGTAAGGTCACACCTTATGTGATTAGAATGTTCTTAACTAAACATTCTAATGATGATGTAAAAATCACTACTGGAAAGGAATGGAGTTCTAGAACACTGACTGGTGAAGGTTCCCGGACAAAGGGAGATTTTTTAAATGAGTATGCTCTGCCGATAACAGCCCAGCGATGCGTTAAAAAAGCAGGGCGTTTGTGTGTATCCTCGCGGAATAGGAAACCGCCAGGAGACACTTCTGGCAGAAATGGCGTTGGCCTCCGTTGGAGTAGAAGCAGTAGTAGAGCCGCGCCTTGAATTAGATGTCCACAATAATATATATATCTTTAACCCAGCTGCGCAGGTCTGGGGAAAGTGCAAAAAAGCACATAGGACGCGCAAACTGGGATTTCCAAATGACTTAAAATATTAGAAAATATTATTAGAAAAAGACTCTTTATTTACTATTTTTACTAACAGGACTGAAGTGCAAAAAAGAAAAAAGAAAAGGTGCAAGTGCAGCAGCAAACTGTCAGTCCATCAGACTTTCCTCAGTGCAAAAGCGATCCTCCGTTGGAACACTTAGCGGCGGTGACGTCCTCGCCATCTGTCACCAAGTCCCTCAAATCAGCCTTTTCTCCATATGCTTAAGGGAACGCTGATGAATGCTTGGAAAAATGCATAACCAAGACTGAGCAGCAGACCCCAGGAATAATTTCACTTTTATCTGCGGACATTTGGTGAGATTTATATGGACGCAGGTTGCTGATGCAGCTTCCCATCGCCTGTCTGACTCGTGATAAGAGAATAACAACCACGATGTTTTATCATTATTATATCAGTGACACTAATGATTCAGTGGAGAGGGGACAAATAAAACTATTTTCACGGTACCATACACACATTGTTGAGAGAATGATATATGAAATACATATTGAGCTTATTACACAAATTGACCGTAAACCACAATTGAAATTGAGAAATAATAAAATAGCTTTATTACCACGTGATATGACATCTCCCATAATTCCGAGAAGATTTATTACAACGCCAGTCTCACAGATACGCTGATTTAGCAGAGACAGTCCACGTTTTTTATTTTTTTATTTTTTTTGTGCCGGATATTTTTTTCCACGAGCATCCATTTCAGATCGTCTGATCATAATTCTGTTTTTCAGGGCCTGATTCTGTCACCCACAGTTGAGCCGCCAGTAATGATACCAGAATTTAAATGTTGATTTCATGCTGGTAAATCTGGCAACAGACTCCATGCAGAGGTGGCCAAAGCAGCAACAAAAAACAGTTAAAAAAAATTAAAGAAATAAACGAATGAAATAAAAAAAATAAAAAATGGTTTGATGTGACCACAAGGGGGCGCGCACACTCACAAACATGTTCATGCTTGCTGGACATGCTTGCTGGTACTCATACATTGTACCTGATACATTCATACAGTTGACCATATTGTATATTTATCAGTTTTGTAAAAATATAATGTAATAAAAAGTTTACGAACTTATTTTGCCCACTTTGTTACCAGCTAGTGTCTGCTGTCTGAAACAGCTTCTAATTCCAGCTCGCGCCGCTGAAAGAAAAAGATGCGGCTCAAACGGCTCTACTGTATTAACTGGAAGTACCGGAAACCCTATTGACAAAGGAATTATGTTAGCCTATATCTATAGATTCCTTTGAATCACGCGAGACGCCGACTGTTTATTACGAAATGATTAAACTTGGCTGTTTGCGAGAATTGCAACGGAATTCCAGTCAAATATTAAACAATTTAGCCATATATGCTATATTGCTCTTGTGTTCAGATAGATTAGGCTACTAAAAATGACAGCAAATACTTCAAAATGATAGGTTAGGCTACTAAAAATGACAGCAAATATATTTAAAGTGGTGGCATTTTTATTTTAGAACTCTTGACCAACAACAACAGTGAACAGAATAAATAGCCTACAATTGTGTATGATATAATAATGCTGTCTGAAACAGCTTCTAATTCCAGCTCGCGCCGCTGAAAGAAAAAGATGCGGCTCAAACGGCTCTACTGTATTAACCGGAAGTACCAAAATTGCAACTCCGACTCCGACTCTTCAAACTGAATGGTACGAATAGAGCAGACTCAGAAAAAAGAGCCGAACTGCCCATCACTAATTTAAAATGATCAGTGGTCGCCTGTTATTTCTATGATTCGAATGACACTTCTAATTTTACAGGTTTTTCATTTGATAAAATCTGTGCCAATCAAAGAATGCTGTTCAGTTCTCTCCGCCTACCCAGAGGCGAAAGCGTGATTTAAATTTGCGAGTTGCGTGCGCACCTTTTCTGTTTGCTTGTGTGCTTAATGATTGCGTCTGCGTTGGAGCGAGGAGGGCGGCCCGGTCTCCTGAGATATGACATTGACGCTCCTGGAATCTCACTTAATCATGTTTAATTAAAGTGTCTCCGCCTCGCTGGCCTAACACTGTGCATGACACCCCCCTCCACCCTCTGGATTCCCACTTCCTGTCCCACCGCCATAAAACTGTGCGAGGCTGGAGTACGTTGAATCAACTTAGCAACAGAAAAAATGCACAGTGTCGCAGTGGTGCAGTGGTTAGCACTGTTGCCTCGCAAAAAGGGATGTTTCAGGTTCGAGCCCCGGCTGGCCGAGATCCTCTCCGTGTGGAGTTTGCGCGTTCTCCCCGTGTACGTGTGGGTTTCCTACGGGTACTCTGGTTTCCTCCCACAGTCCAAAGACATGCAGTTTAGGGACTATGCAGCTCATCATTCTCAATGAGAATTTGTTCTGCATTAACCCTCTTGGATATATATAGGTATTAAAAGAAAATGTTCTGTTCAGTCTACCTAAACAAACATCTGACTTTGTCCTCACCTTTGGAAAAGAAATACAAGCAAACATAAGCTTGCAGAATTTCTTTTTTTGTTCTTTTCAGTTGAAAGTCACTATGTTAAATGAGAAATAATATTGGATAGATTTTTTGCACTGGTAACTCGTTTAAAATTCAAAGTAGTATTATATATAGAAAATTGTTCAGAAATGTGTTTAGAAAGGTTTAAGTCACGAATGATACATGATAAATACATGATAAACACTCAACAAAAGCAAATGTCATAATAAATGAAGATAACTGATTATATGCCTTATTAATGGTGGGTAAATACAGGCTACATGAGATATTATAAATGTTATCTCTCTCTGTGGTTTTGGAGTCTGTTCACCACACTATTATTGCTGTTCTTTCAGAAGCTGACTCTCATGAAGCCAACTCTGCTGTTAGCTGGTGGCTGGATAGCAATGTTTTCCACCATTTCAGGTCATAAATCTTTTTTTTTCTTCTTTTTTTAATTACAAACCCAAATTCCAAAAATGTTGAGACTGTATGTAAAATGAAAATAAATGCAGAAAGTCAATTCGTAAATTCGCCTTTACATACAGTACCTGTCAAAATGTTGGACACCGACTCATAGAAGGGGTTTTCTTTATTTTTACTATTTTTTTTACAGTTTAGAATAATAGTAAAGACATAAAAACTATGAAATAACATAAATGTAATTGTGCAGCGACCAAAAAAGTGTTAGACAAATCAAAATGTTTTTTAGATTCTTCAAAGTCGCCACCCTTTGCCTTGAGACCAGCTTTGCACTCTTGGCATTCTCTCAACCAACTTCATGAGGTAGCCACCTGGGATGCTTTTCCAACAGTCTTGAAGGAATTCCCACATATGCTGAGCACTTGGCTGCTTTTCCTTCACTCTCCGGTCCAACTCATCCCAAACCATCTCTATTGGGTTTAGGTTGGGTGTTAGATTAGGTCATCTGATGCAGCACTCCATCACTCTCCTTCTTTGTCCAATAGCTCTTCCACAGTCTGGAGGTGCCTAATGTGCAAGCCAAATGGGATGGCGTGTCACTGCAGAATGCTGTGGTAGGCATGCTGGTTAAGTGTGCCTTCAATTATAGATAACTCGTCCAACAGTGTCACCAGCAAAGCAACCCCACACCAAATGTTTGCTGCAATGAGTGGTACCGGGGCGCAGTTTCATGCCGAAACAGTCCCAGATTGGCAGCGCGTTCAGCTATGGATCCAGCCGTGTATTCACGCTCAAAACAGAAAGCCTTCCACCTACGACAAAATCTAGTAATATATTAAAAACGTTGAAATTTTCTAAATGGCAAAAAGCTGATGTGTGGCTTAGCTACTGCATGGCAAGCAGATTTAAAAACCCGCATCTGCATCTTTCTTTAATATCAAGAAACACGTGGCTAACCACAGCTCACCCACATGCCCAGAACACATACATCGCTTCTGTAATCGAATGCTCAAAGTGAAAACGTTCGTCATTTTGACGTATACCTCGAACAAAATTTCATCTTTATCTGCGGATATTTCAGTATAGAAATGATTTTGGCCAACCACAAAGAGAGACTTAACAACAATTAGTGTCCTCAGTTCCCAAAAGATTACAGAGTGTTGTTAAAAGGAAAGGTGATGTAACGCAGTGGTAAACATGCCCCTGTGCCAACTTTTTTGGGAAGTGTTGCAGGCATCAAAATTACCGTATATTTACAAAAAACAATAAAGTTGATTAGTTAAAACATTAAATATCTTGTCTTTGTACTGTTTTCAATTGAATACAGGTCAAAAAGTATTGCTTTCATTGCTTTCTGTTTTTATTTACATTTTAGCCACTGTCCCCACTTTTTTGGAATCGGGGCTGGTTGTATATTTATGGGAATAATTGGAACCCAAAGTACAAAATTACATCTTTAGTTGGAGAGAAAAATGTTCAATATTCAGTATTTTGAGCTGATAACATTTGGTTCTGATATCCCATGGAGCCAAATGGGTCTGGCCCTGATCTGGTATTCCGACTCTGCTCAGCAACTGCCTTGAATTACGGCACTAATCTGGGCTGAGTGATGAATCCGGGCAGCCACATCACAGGCGAATCACAGCCGTATGTGCCGTAAGTGCGCCAGACTCGGGCCAAACCCGGAGATTTTATTCATTTTCACCAACCCTGAACCCCACCTGAAGCAAATTTTATTTTATTATAATACAGAATACATATTACATATAACAATATTAGTACAGTTAAGTCCTAATGACTCGGGCCACATCGCTCGTGCCGTTATTCAAGGCCGACACTGAGCCGTGTTGGAATGCCAGATCTGGGCCAGACCCATTTGGCTACCTGGGATTTGTCCCTGTAAAGATCTAAATCTCTGCTACTAATCTCGGCATACGATTCTTCTTCCAATGTATTTGTTGAAGAAAATGCCAAAGGGTGTATTTGGGTACTGCTGCTGAGTCGTGGAACATTGCGAAGGATTTTGTGGCCCCATCATGCATTAGTGTTTTTCCCCCTATTCATTTTCCCTATGTCTTCATTGTACAGTGGAAGGTTTTATATAACTGTGTGTGCGTGCTGTGAGTGTGAGTTTGTGTGTGTATGTGCGTGCGTGCGTGTGTGTGCTGTGTGTTTTGTCTGCGTGCATCAGCCTACACACCCACAGTGTTCCCCTTCAAGCTTGTTAAATTCAGGGTCAACCCTAGGGAGGCTGCATGAAATTGAGCAGAAGAAGAAAAGTGAAATATTTTAAGGCATTCCTTTATTTGTTAACTTTACAGCAGTAATGGCTGGTGTAATGTCTTTCTAATGATCCCCCGGTGTTCTTGGGCAATCTGTGGAAACGGACACACACACACACACACACACACACACACACACACACTGAAGAGCCCGCAAGAAGGTAACATGGCAACAATAACAGTAAAACACAATGCATGTCGTGTCACGTTCGCCATGTTAAAGGCCTCAGAAACAAACCGCAAAGGCTGCCATTTATTTAATCTCACAGTGCTGCTACGTTAATGACAGGGGGTAGTCCAACACCCTTACCTGCAAGGCATACCTGAACATAACTCAGAATGGCCTCTATGTGCCACATTAATGCGATAAGCTATATCTTTCTGAATAGAATTGCCCCATCTGTGGAATTCCTAAATTTTTGTGGTAGCAGGGACTTCCTCAGCAGTAAATCTTTTAGATTTTTCCATAACAGGTGGTGACCAATCAAGCCTGTTCCTGTGCCAACCCGGTTTCCTGAATTACAAACCACATTTTGTTTGGACTGAAACTGCACTAGGTAAAGTGTGGTTTTAACAGGAAATATTTCACTTTCCCACTCGAAAACCAAGGCAGGTGGATCAGACCAGTGTTGGTTTACAAGTCTAAAGGGCACCTTTGATATCAACCATGTGAAGAGCTCCATTAGAGACCTCTACATCTCTATTGATGTGGGGAAAACCTTTATTGAGAATGCTATATCAGAAGGGTCATGTCGTAAATGTATTAATGTAATTTATTTATTTACTGAACAATCACTTTATTAGTGCAGAGAAAATGTATTTGTAATACAGATTGTGTGTTGCTCTCTTTAACTCCACAAGTCACAACAAGAGTTTGTTTAATGGTCCTCCATGGAAATATTTTTCAGTTGGAACAACGGGAGGGGCTAATCCATCGTCACATTTGCCATGCTTGTAAAATAAATGTAAGAAAATCACTATACATCTGAAGAAGGTCTCCTCAACTGAAACATTAAGTTTGTATAAATTAATTTGCTGCTTTTTTGCCTAAAAAGAGTGTTGCACCTCTTTCCCTCTCCAAAAAAACCAAAATCACTTTAAAATGAATTGTGTAATAAATTTTTTTAAATGTACACTTGTCAAAGGAGGCAATTACAATAACATATGACAACAATGTGGAAACACGAGCCTATACCTTACCTCTAATGCTTTTTTCACTAACAGTACAGACAATGTAACATAAGATAACCTGTTAACAATACTAGGAACTGTACCGCTCACTGTCCCTATGTTACCTAGCAACTGAGTTTTGGAGATGAATCAAATCATCTGTAACCCAAGAATTATACAGCCTTCAGTAATTCTCAGCTATATCTGGGTTTGACTTTGAACACTATCATAGCAGTGTGGAATGAGTTAATATAGGCTACTGTTAGAAGCCTTGGTTCTGTGTGATATCTGAAATTATACTTTCTGAAGTCATTTATCCTGAAGTCTTTGTATTGATTGCAGCCCAGCCCACAGCAGTGAGTGAGTGAGTGAGTGAGTGAGTGCATTTTTGTGTATTTGTGCTTGTGTGTTTGTGTAAGCAGATGCATATACTGTATTCTTAAGGAGCTAAACCCACACTAGTCTCCTAGTCTTTCTTACATTTGTTATATCCAGAAGAATATAAGAATGCACAGAACCATGAAATCCCACACAAAGACATGGCACTCAACCAATGACACCACTTAAATTAAAAGTAAAACTGGCCTACCCTGTTTCTGTCCTCAGACACATATTCTGAACCTTCCCTAAGGCGGGAGCAGACTTTCCCTCCTCTGTGCGGGAGAGAAGCCGTCATTTTCTCTTCAGTCCACGTTGGGTCTCTTGGGCCTTCTGTTTCCTCATTGGTCAGCCTTTGATATAGTGGGCGTGGCCTCAGTCCCCAGAGGGCCTCGTTGTGGATGTATGATGTTTACACCTCAGGGCACATATATATTTTTTTATGCTGTGTATTATCTTTCGCCCTCTCTCTCTCTCTTTCTCTTTCGCTCTCTTTCTCCTTTTATCTCTATCTCTTTCTCTCTCTTTTCTTTGTGTTTTTGCACTCTTGATTTACCTCTTTAGCCTGTATGCACCCCCCTCCCCTGGGAACTACGTCCATGACTGTACGCAATATATACTCCTGTCACAGCCCTCTGTTTGCTTTTGATTCGCTGGCTGTTTGAAGCCTTGGTCTCATGTGTTAAAGGTAATCAGTGGATGACAGAAAGCGATAGGAGCAAGTCTCTCACAGGCGGCTTTTCAAAACGGATCGCTCCTTGCTGTGTGCCCCTCAACTAAACCATTTCTGTAAAATTATTATTAATTTATACAGGACAGGTTCTCTCATACCAGCATATGGTCTCATGCACTTTCCACTAAACAATATGAGCAATAGCACACCTACATCATATATTCATGCAGACAAGCTGTCAATAGTGGATGATTTGCTTCACTAAAATACAATATAAGGTCTACTTTCACAATAGCCTTAAGGCCTTTTATTTTTTCCCTCTAATATATATTCGTTGACATAAAATTGACTGGGAACGACCACTCAGACGGTTTTTAATAATGGCTTGTATTATTGACAAGGATTTGAGCCGCATAACTGTAAGCAAGATGATTCCCTCCAGCGAAAGATGCATTTTTAAAGACAATGTTCCCTTTCACAATTCTCTCCCACTCAATAAAATAAGTTCTCCTCTGTATCCAATGGCAAATCTAGCAAAACAGAAACACCATTCAGGCCTCCCATTTGAGTGAAGCCCTCTTTAAAAGCGTTATACCTCCACCTGAAATGAATTTCCACTCCGGCACTAAAACACCTCCATGCACAGTATTATTTCTGTTGTGTGTCATACACCACTGTTGTGACGTACACCTTAAGATCCATACCATCACACATACGTACTACTTCCTCTCTCCATTACTTTACAACCAAGCATGATTTCTTTCTTCATGGCAAACATAAAGTAAGGTGTGCACTCAAGAGACAAGGTTACATTTAAATAGATTGATTATTTATGATTATTCAAGCAATAAGTCTTTATTCTCAATTCTTTCTAATTCTCATAATTTCCTTCTCGAATCTCATTGCAGCCATCGGTACTACTACTAACACTGGTATCAGTAATAGCATTGAGTCTTTCCACACATTTGTTTGTTTGCTTACAAGGCATTCATGTATTAGAAGCCATTCACTGAAGTCAGGTGTGTCTCTATTCTAGAATCTGCTGTTGGAGAGAATTAAATTTGTTCTTTCAAAAAATTAAACTTACAGACTAATATAAACTTGGTCATTGGTGCGGTTGAAGAGTTCTCAGTGTTGAAAGATATCTTTTACGGGGATACCTTTTCACGTTGCCGTCTACATCCTACATGAGCTTGGCCATATTGCCACTGCGTTGGCTGCTACCTTGGCCTGGTCTCTCTTTGAGACTTACTGGTTAACTAAAAGTGGTGCAGTGGGTTGTACCGGGAGGCTCTAAATTGCCCATAGGTATGAGTATGTGAGTGAGTACCCTGTGATGGATTGGCGACCTGTCCAGGGTGTATTCCTGCATCTCGCCAAGATGCATGCTGGGATAGGCTCCAGCCCCGTGACCCTGACCAGGATTAAGCAGGTACGATAATGGATGGATGTTAGGAAGGTGTTGGACGTTGCGTGCTGCAGAGCTAGCATTTGCTCTTGCCAGACAGCTGACTGCAGATCAAAGCTGTCGTGTCATTAGGGCTCATTATGGCTCCTCCCCTTGCTGACTGAAGCAGCGGTTATGGCTCTGCCCCCCCATTGGGATGAAACCAGATCCTCTTGCGAGCCTCTGTCATCGTCCCAGACTGTCTGTCATCTATGGCGTTGATCAGAGGATGATTCATGGCAGAGATGCAAACAGGAAGCAGGTGGAAACAGAGACGTCCAGAGCTTAAACTCATCTTCTCAGGCAACACGAGGACCCCAGGCGATGTTTTTTTTATCGCAACATCATTCTGTATAAACATAAAACTCGCTGCTAGCAAAGCTCAGCCTTACTCATGTCACCTTTCTTCAAAATGTGATCACACACACTTGTATGGAGGATAAAGAACAAAACTACTATGTAGGCTTTGAGAAACCTTGAGATCTATTCTTTCTGTTTTTCTCAAACTGTTTTGCAGTTTGCAGTGGGCAGGACAGGTCATA
Source organism: Ilyophis sp. 1 JC-2022 (assembly GCA_022702515.1). Taxonomy (NCBI): domain Eukaryota; kingdom Metazoa; phylum Chordata; class Actinopteri; order Anguilliformes; family Synaphobranchidae; genus Ilyophis; species Ilyophis sp. 1 JC-2022. The sequence goes on along the minus strand of CM040398.1, from coordinate 8,287,458 downwards.
TTGTGAAACGCGTGCACTGATGGTGACATCACATAATTGCTTAATTATTCTGAGCCAATAAAATTGCCTCCTAAGGTCACTCGGCCTGTCTCTGGCAGTTACGAAGCTCCTTGCCAGGTGCATTTGATTTCTCACAGCCTCATACAGCTCAGAGCCTCTCACAGCCTCTCACAGCCTCACACAGCCTCACACAGCCTCACACAGCCTCACACAGCTCAGAGCCTCTCACAGCCTCTGACAGCCTCACACCGCCTCACACAGCTCAGAGCCTCTCACAGCCTCACACAGCCTCACACAGCAGGATTCGACAAGTTTTGACAAGTCAAGTTTGTGGCAGATTCACATCACATTTAAAGAGGGGTCGCAATTGTTGAAAGAAGTGCCAATGTTAGTGTTTCACTCGCAGTCTCGCAGTCGCAATTTATCAAATTTAAACGGAATTAAAATGTAAGTTCGAACAAAAACCAGGAAGCGCACGAGAGAGACAGTTTTACAGGTATAAAGAGGCTCCGTTCCCAAAAGCAGAGATAAAATATATAAAGTCCTTGTAGGAAGTGACCTGAGGGGACCTCTGCAGGTGGACTGAACGAAAGCTTTCCGCACCCCGAGAAGGTGTGCTAATCTATCGCTGTTCTCCACCTGCTCAAACGGCGGTGAATCAGTCACAGGGAACCGAGTCAGTCATATGACCTCTCTCTATGTGCGGACTATCTTTGTGACAAGACTTTCTCTTATCCCGGTTTATTTAGAAATGTCACATTGGTACCATTTGTTGTAATTAATAATGAACTGATAGGCAAATGTTTAATATGAATGTTAATTACTGGAAATATGCAGCATTTGTGTACTTGTTGGTAATCCCTTCTGATGATGTTGAATTTAATTGTTCAGTCATATTGCATTGAGTCAGCTCTCTTAAGTAGGTTGTAATTAAATATGAACATTCCAGGGTAATCAGACTAATTTTAGTGACTGGCGGCCAAGGCCTAATGAATTCAACATTTAGTTTGGTTGAATTGCTGGAATGTTCTTTGTGCCAGGGTGACGCAAAAATCCAATTGCTGTAGCTGCAAAATATCTGACCAATTATCAATGTGCATGATAGGCAATAATTCAGAAATTGCAGACAGACTCATTTAAAATGTCTGTGATTAAAACATTGACAGACAGTTTCCTGTGACATATGTCTCTAAATCAGCGAGGAATAACATTCCTTAATCGTCCGTAACTAATTACTCTTTAGGTCATTGATCCACGTCCAAGAGAATGCATAGTGGTATCTCAATATATTAATTTTCCAAAGTTTCTCATTCTTGTGTATGGTGACCCATTAAAATAATACAACTTCTCCTGGCATGTTGGCACTGGTTTGTCGAATCATTACCAAACAAATGATGTCCAGCAGGTGAGCAAGAAGCCACCCAATGGACGGAGGAGGGTATGTACTCTCAAACGGACTACTTTTTTTCAACAGACATTTATCATCTTAAGTAATATACAGTGGCTGCAGCTTTAGCAATACTGTGTTAAGCTATAGCAGGCTATTGGAGGTCAAATTAAACAAGAAAGGACAAACCGCCCTTAAAGTGTGTGCAATAATTTCAGTGTGTGAGGTTTCATAAGTATAAATGCATTAAGATTCGATTAAGAAAAATAAACTATTTTCGTTGACGGTCTGGTATGTGAAGAAAGGATGATGGTCAATTTTCTGGTTGCACAATTGCGTTGTTTGGTTTTATTTAGTGAACTAGGCCAGCCTCAGACCACGCCCCCGCCCCAAATTTTTTGAGGGACCTTGTCAATCAGGGCCCTTGGTGTGTTCAAGTTCATGTCCAATAAGGGCCGGACCTTGGAGGCATAGCGGGAATCTGCCCCTCCGCTTTTACCTGTAAAACTTCACTGTCCGCTAAGCTTGAGGCAACACTGTGTAAGGTTATTACGCATCTTCACATGCTTTAAGAGACAGCCGTCTTAACGAAAGATTTCTCAAAATATGGAACCAGACATATTCTGCCTGTACTGGCATGTATACATTCAAGTGAAACTGTTGACTGTGGCATATTTAAATTAGGATGACAGTTGGTCGGTCCTCAGTGGCTGGGTGTTTGGAATGGGCCTACATTTCTGCATTTAGCAAACATTCTTATCCAGGGCAACAGTTTACACAGATCAAATTTTACTATTTCCCATTTTTACAGATATATTGCACTGAAGAATTTCAGATTACATAGCTGTGCTGAAGGGTAGAGTGGCAGGGAATTTAACCCACAGACCTTTGAAATATAAGCCCAGTTCCCTAACTGCTATACTACACTGCCACCATCTTATCGCTGTCAGAACATCTGTCCACAGAAAATAAATGTCGCTTTTTATGCACCATGGGAGCGGGTGGAGGGGTTGAACTGCCACAGAGTTATCGAAACAAATCATATTTTAAGGTGGTATTTGCACGTTTGATGTTTACTCTCATAGTGGAAGATAGTGTGGCTGATAACAATTCATTTTTTTCTGTGACTGCAGAATGCATCATGTTACAAATTGAGTTCAGTTTCTGTGGTTGGTCACCGTAAAGATAAAGGTGCAGTTTTATGTGATTTGATTGGTCACCATAAAGATAATGGTGCAGTTTTGTATGATTTGATTGGTCACAGTAAAAATAATGGTGCGGTTTTGTGTGATTTGATTCGTCACCATAAAGATAATGGTGCAGTTTTGTGTGATTTGATTCGTCACCATAAAGGTAATGGTGCATTTTTGTGTGATTTGTAAATCATTACAACTTCGCCCATTATAGGAATCCATATCACATGCCTACATTTACGCTATTCCAAACAATTGAAGTGTAAAATTAAGAAAGATTTTAAATGGTAAATTGCTAGTTGAGCTATTGATTATAAGCACACGTATGGCATGGATGACACTTACATATGATTGATGATGACCTGATGATGAATAACTATTAACTTTGCCTATACTGTGCAAACCTGACATTGATGCATGGTACACACACACACACACACACACACACACACCATTTGTTATTTTTACTGGCACAGCAGTCAGTAAACGATGAAGAAAGCGAGAATGTGACAATGCCTCAGTCACAGCACGACTGTTACTATGTTAGGGAAGCTCTGCTTTGGGGTAGTTTTTTCCACAATAATCAATAATGACAGCTTAAGCAGTTGCATGGGAGTAACATCCTGTCTGCTTGTGCTTATTGATTTCTGCCCCAGATCAAAATTATATATTGTTTCAGCATGCATATTGATTTAATTCTTTAAGGTGACGAGGATCAAACGGATAATTGCTCAAGCTAGTCCCGGTGACGGCAGCATTGTGTGTGTTCAGGTATCCTCCCTGGCCTGCGGCTGGCCTTGCCCATGTGTACTGCTAGCCCCAAGCCTTAGCTAGCCCCCAGCGCAAGCTAGCCCCCAGCGCGAGCTAGCCCCGAGCCTTAGCTAGCCCCCAGCGCGAGCTAGCCCCCAGCCTTAGCTAGCCCCCAGCGCGAGCTAGCCCCAAGCCTTAGCTAGCCCCCAGCGCGAGCTAGCCCCCAGCGCGAGCTAGCCCCAAGCCTTAGCTAGCCCCCAGCGCGAGCTAGCCCCCAGCCTTAGATTGCCCCCAGCCTTAGCTAGCCCCCAGCGCGAGCTAGCCCCCAGCCTTAGCTAGCCCCCAGCGCGAGCTAGCCCAAAGCCTTAGCTAGCCCCCAGCCTTAGCTAGCCCCCAGCGCGAGCTAGCCCCTAGTGCTGCAGCCAGGAGAAGAGGTGAACCTGAGGCCCAGAGGAAGAATCCTCAGTCCTGTGCTGCCCAAAGAACGGAGCGTGGGCCAATTAGCAACCATGAGAGAAACTGCTGGGTCACTGCAGCGTGCTGCTCGTCTGGGGAAATGATGCGCTCCAGCTCCTCAGCGGTAACACACACTGCTCTTTAGATGAAGGCATTCTCTCACTGAATGGGAAGCACTGACCTTTTACACATTTTTTTTTATCCTGTGTATCTGTTCTCACTCTCTCTTTTTCTCTCTCTGCCTCTCTCTCTCTCTCTCTCTCTCTCTCTCTCTCTGCCTCTCTCTCTCTCTCTCCTCCTCCCTTTCTCTTTCTTTTGCCCGCTCTCTCTCTTACACACAAATGCACACACACACGCACGCACGCACATACACTTACTCACACGCACGCACACACACACACACACATACACTTACTCACTCACTCACGCACGCACGCACACACACATACACTTACGCACGCACGCACAAACAAAATATGAAAATACTCCATTGGTAACCAAGGACTGCAAACATTATTCCAGTCATGTTGCTTATCTGCAGATGCATACACAGAATATGTGCCTTTTTTCTGATGCAGGTTATGCAGATATTACTGATCTGTGGCCAAAACACTGAACCTTTTATCAAATAATTGAATAGATAACTTCATAAAGCCCAGACATGAGAGCCTCATTTGCATCCGGTCAGAGGAAGCAATAGCCATGCTTATTACACCATTATTATGCACACTTTCTTTTTATGTTTTTCAAGAGAATGACCTTATTAATGAATCCAACTATCTATAAGTAGATAATCACGATCTGAAAAAAACTGTTTCTGTGCTGAAAGAAACAGAAGAATACCAGGCCCCAAAGGTTTTATAGACCAAACTGAAAATAAAATTATTTGGTGCTTAAAGCAATGGAGATGGGGAGCAGAAATGAGACTGAATAACTGACCCTGTCCATATAAACTACGCAGCGGAGTGAATTCAGTCGACTGATGAAAGATGTTTCTGTTGGAGATTTTTATGGCAAAATTGATTCGATTTTACAGGTTATAATACAAATGGTTTCATGATCCATTGCACTGCTGGTTAATATTTAAGAGAAAAGAGAGCATGGGAGATGTGCTGTGTTCTGGCCAACAATCACGAGACGACGGTGAAGATAATGAACCACACACACTGAATATTAACATTATGCAATTTTATAAAATTCAATATGCCAGTGACACACCTGTAAATGAAGTGCCACCTGGCTGTGTGAGCTTGAAAATAACTTCAGTAATAATTTAAGGCTCTTGATCTAAAACTGTCCAAGGGCATGGTAAATTGGAGGGAAACCCAGGCCGATCTCATTATTTTTTAATGAGATTTTTAGCAGATCTATTGATTCAGAAGCCTTTGATATCCCAGTGCTGTGTTTATAATGTTCACTGAGCTAAATTTCTAATGTTCTGTGCAAATAGATAAATAAAATACGTCATAATGACCATGGAAAATGATCAACATTAGGGCCTTAATCAGATACCCCTCATTTTGGGGAAGGAAATTTAAAACATATTTTACTAACTAGTAAATATGAGTTAGTTATATATAGTATACACCACATTAATTTAAATAACTGATTACAGCATATAATGTACAGTGCCCTCCACAATTATTGGTACCCCTGGTAAAGATGAGTAAAAAGGGTTACAGTCTTTACAAAGTTGTTTTAGATAGTTTTGATATGTATGGAATTAAATACTTTCCTTGCTTTTCTCAAAGTGCAGAAATACTGTGTGATTCAGGTGCAATTCTTGCATCTTGTTGCTGCTCTAGGTATCAACATAGTAACTAATAGTAACTAATTTCAGCCATGCCATGACGTTGGCTGTCCCAGAGATCTCAGAAATATAGCAGGTTTCCACTTTTATGTCCCACCTTTAATTTTCAAATAGGTGCAGTTGTCAGCCAAATTAAATATTTTGTGATAATATTTTATGAGCCAATCTAGTGATTAACATTGCCTTATTTCTTCTTTTAACAATGTTTAATTCCGTCATGGAAAACATACCTGTGTGGGAATTGTTGTACTTCATGATCAGTAGCACAATGGTTTGTGACATGCTTAGTTTCATATCATATCACATATTCATATTGTTATCCTCTGTAACATCTATGGCAAAAACAGCTTGGTTGAAAACAGTGACGTCAGCTGATGGGTGTCTAGTTAGTCAACGCGTGCGCGTTTTCGCTAATACTTCGGATTGGTGGAGTGTGAGCGAGTTTGTTTCATTGAAGTCGTTTAGGAAACCGCATCTCGGAATCCGCCAAAGGCGCGCCCTTTTCGTCATCTTGGCTCAAACCTCCATATTCTGAATGGCAGTAATCGGGGAATGTGAGGGCGCATAGACGGAACCATTATGGCGCTGAGCGCACCGGTTTCATAACCTTGGAGGAGGGAGGAGTCTGGCGTTTCTGGAAGCTGGAACAGTAGCGGAGTGACGGGGTAGAGGGGGGGCGAACTGGCGAAGATAGCTTCAGCATCTGAGATCCATTTTAATAGCATCGGAGGCAAAGTACGCTTGTGCACGGCAAGATTTGGCTTTGGGCGAGGAAATAAATAGACATGAGAGGTTTCTAAAGAGAGATCAACTAAGCAGCTTCTGCGCAAGGTCGTTTTTCATTTTGAGCATAAAATGCATGGGTTATTTCTAGTGAAATATTGGCGTTATATCTAATTCTAGTTTACCGGTTAAATATAGAGACAGACTGGAGCATCACAGGTGTGTAGCTATCACCTAATGAGAGGTATAGGCTATCGATCCCGGCAATAGAAACAACACGGACTCTGCACAAGACTGAGGCGGGCGTTTAATAAACGTTTGAAAATCACTGTTTGCTGGCACTGGAGGATTAAGGAGTCAAGAGACAAGGAGAAGGTGGGGCTGGAGAGACCCAGAGAAACGGACAAAATCGGAATAGCTAGTTTGCTAGCTACACCACCGGCAGGGCTTTTGAGGGAGTCGAAGGGAAGCAATAATTTTCCGCCTATTGGAATCTGGAGAGCTTACAAAAAGACCGTTTTGTTGACCACCCTTCCCCCATACGAAGACCAGTGCTAGCTGTATATTTTGGCCCTTTGTTTGATCTGAAATATAACGTTTTGGACGGATTTCCTGGGGATACTTTCCCCATTCTTACTGGACCATGGCCGACGACGACGTTCTGTTTGAAGATGTATACGAGCTCTGCGAGGTGATCGGAAAGTAAGTGCTGTTGTGTTTCTATAGACTAGTTGCAAATGACAGTATAATTCAAAGCTGCCTGCATTTTCAATAATGCCATTTATGATCGTTTGGTTTTAAATGAGCTATATAGGCATTTATCTGTGCAACTAAATTGCAGCTTTTCGTGGCGTTTGCCCATTGCCCACATTGGACACGACTCCCCTGACTGACGCATTGATCAAGTGCATTGGAAGACGATTAGGTAGCCGGGTATTCATCATTTCAGCACCAAAAGGAATGAGCGTCTGCCCAATGTGCAGAGCATTATTCACAATTGCATGTAAGCCGTGGTTGTCAAGCGAATGTTTCTGATCTTGCAGAGGTTTTGGCTGACGGACTGCATTTGGAAAACACTGGTAAATAGGCGTTTACATAATTAATTTAGCTAGGTGACTACGACTTTCTAGTTGGCTAGCTAACGTTACACATCTGGTTGTCAATACAATAGTGCTATTTTATTGGCCAGAAATAGATAGCCATCTATTTGCAATGCGATTACTGTTCGCAGAAACCAGACTTGTGTTTTCTAACCAACGTATAGTTAAGTTGGGAAGCCATTTCAATCATATTTTGAAGCTGCGTCTTAGCGTTGATATAATGTTTTCTTTTTTCTGGATTACAACTGGCGTCTGCTAGATAGGAATCACTGGTGCGGCAAACTAGTAGTAATAACACTCAGTTACACACCTGTGCCTTTCAAGGCAACAACTAACCTCTAACAGAGTTGATCCAACGATGACCGGTCAAACCGCTGGTGGCAACGTAGCCCATTGCTAGACAGATATCTCGATCTAAGGTCCCGTTGAGTGTATTTGTTTACGGAGCCAATTATTAGTTTTAATAGACTACTGTCGTGCTGTTTTGCTTTAACCTAACTGTTGACAACGGAATTGAAAAACATTTAATGTTTGACCGAAATGAATCACACCGGAGAGTAAATTGTGCACCTTCCTGAGTAGGCTAATTCCTGAAATCAGCAACATGATGGGACGTGAAACGAATACTGTAACGGTAGGCCATCTGCAAATACGTTCGGGCAAGATAGAGGTAACCTGAAATGGCTCACTAGCTAACCTTGGATTGAATAGGTAAGTTAGCTGTCAGCAAACTTTCAAATTATTGATGTGTACCAACTGCAGATGTAGTTAACTCGTCACGCTGTATCAACTCTTTCCAATAAAATTGATTCTATCAGTTAACTAGACAGATTATCGAATTTAAAATGAAACCGTATTCTTTTTTTTTCCACTTTAATTTTTTATATTTTGTGGGGGGCGGTGTTGAGGTGTTTCCTTATGAGCATTTGATTTTGGCAACTTGATCAGTTCAATTATTCACTGGTATTTCATTTTTATGTTTTGCATTCCTCAATTCATTTAATTTTCTGAAGTCGTTAGTATTGGCTTACATCACATTATCAAAATAATGCAGTATAAACCTACAAATCCAACCCCTCCCAGTGAACAACAGTCGTCCATGGACGTCTGTATTGTGTTTGAATTACGTCTTGGATGCCTTTTCAACGACATTTTGCCACATTTTTCGCACTGGCTGTAAGTTACATTCAATCCATTGTGGAAAAATCTGAAATAATTTATCTTGGTGCGGGAGTCGCCAGAGTAGGCCTATGGTATTTCAGGATTTCATACAAAAAACACACAGTTGTCAATTCACAGAGCCTGTTACTCGCATGGGCTTCCCCATGACACATCTTCAGCAATTGCACGGGATTGAGACCGCCAAGACGACTGTGGCAGATGGAGTCTCTTTGGAAGATGGACACTGTGTTGCAGTTTGTCTAAAGCAACAAAGTACGCAAAGGGTAATTCCATACCAGATGTACTGGGGGTGGGCGTGGCTAATCAATAGTCCAGTGTCAGCTAGCTTATACAGTAATGTAACATTTTGTGTCTACTATTGGAATTCCAGGAGTCTACGAAGGTGGTTAGAATAGCAAGCGGCAGCTAGCCATCCACCGACTTTCACCGGTTCAGTTTGAACATGTAGGCTGCGTCCCAATATTCTTCACTCCTCGCCTCTTTTCCTCCACTCCTCTTCTACTTGTCTCCTACCCATAAGTATGCAAAACTGTACTTGCATGTACACTATACAATCTACCTGACATTGCTGTTTGTGTCGAGACATTAATTAATATGTAACAATTAACATGTAATTAATATGAAATCAGCAACGTTAGATTAGGACACAAAGATCCGTTTCCGGGGCACGGAGGTGAGGGGGTGGTAGCGGAGGACAGGAGGATGGTATTGGGATTTTTATTTATATAATATGGTCTATTATTATTATTTATTTTTTTTAAAGTATTAATATTTTGACAATTTTATATACTTTGTTTTCTTATGGGTAGTCAAACAGTGAAAGTAGCCTATAATTTGGAGAGAGGTTTTGGAATGTTGGCCATTAATAATAATTTTTCTCGTTTGGGTAAAATGGGACACTTTTTTTATAGCGCTTTTTTCCTTTTTCAATACACTCTCTCTCACTTCACGTTTCACACACACACATCACACACCAATGGGCGCAGCTGCAGCATGCGCGGCGCTAGCCATTGGGAGCAATTCGGGGTTTTCAGTGTCTTGCCCCCAGACACTCTTCATGTGTGGACAGAGGGAGCGGGGTTCGAACCGCCAACCCTGCGATCAGCGGACGACCCGCTCTACCTCCTGAGCCACAGCCGCCCCTATCAGGTCATTGGGCAATGACCTGATAAAATGGGTGGGGTGAAATATCGACCCAGAAAAGAGGGAGCTGTGTCTATGGGTGGGAAAGTAGAGTTGTGGGAATAATTGGATTTTTGTTTTGTTTTTGTTTTTCCATGCCATTGTATGAAAATATGCTGACGTGGTGCTTTCATCATGCACAGTTGCACTTTAGCTGCACTATAGTGGTCTTTCATACGATAGATGATAAATTAACTAAAAATAAAATATCATGGGACTGATATACCACCGGCTTATTCATTATATAATTGTATATCTCATGAACATGGTCCAATTGGCTACCTTAGGGATTACCCTGGGACTGGGTGTGATAATAAACTAATTTAGTGCATAAACCCTCCCATGTCAAGCAGGAAGCTGATCCGTTTTGCTTGAATAACAAATTAAGTTGTGCTTGTTCATTGTACAATGTAGATTTTTCCATTTATATCACCGTGCTTTTAAAAGATAAACGCAGGGAAAGTGTTAACAAGGTCTTAACAAGGGTAATAGTAAGGTTTTTAACTGGGGGTTTCTTATGAGAAAAGCAACCGTGAGGTGCTCCAAGTCATATAGAGAATGTATGACGTCTACATTTACCCGTTGCCTTCCATTTCCTTTCGACAGTACGCTTAAAACGGTTGAGTCATCTCAAATATTGGAGCTGTCCCGATGGATCTTGTTCAATTGTAGATGATGTTATTTATCTTTGCCTTTGTAGTCATGCCCCATGTAGTCTGTTGTCACTTCCTGCTTTTTTTTTCTTTTTCATTTGCAGGATAGAGGAGAGGGTGGCTCAGAGTGAATGGAGAATGTGATCATACTTTTGCACTAGTTCTTTTTCAGCACAGAGGCGACAGGCCCCGACAGGGTGTTCCACTGTGAGGATCGACACAGAGCTGTACGGCACCACTGTAACAGCACCTTGTCGGGTCGTTCCCCTCAAGCCTTAATTAGAGATGAAAGTGGGTGCTTTCCTGATCGCTTTTTTCAGCGTGAATGAAATTTTCACCAAAGCTTTGGCGGAAGTTTCCGGAATGTCTCTAGAAGGCTACCGTTTCTGATATTTTTCCGAACCGTGTTGAGGAAAGGCTTTGTTTCATAGCCGATGGAATGATTTTTGCTGATGCCGTCTGCTCTTATGGTGTCTCTGGCATCATTCGTAGCCTAATTTTTTTGAATCAAAACTGGTGAACGGACTGCTGGAAGTTCAGCCAGATGAATACCAGGAGGGAAATGGCGGCGGTGGCTCTTTTTAAATTTAATTTAACCTTTGACCAGGAAGTCTCTTGAGATAAATAAGGGATTTTCTCTCTCTTGAGAAAAAAATTTCAATAATAATAATTCTGAATGGAGACCTGGTCAAGACGGCAGACACAATAAGTAAAATTCAATGCCAAGGATTCACACAATTCAAAGAGACCTTGTTAAACGATACGCGATATGCGCAAGGGTAGTGAATGAATGCAGTGGAATAAGTATGTGTAATTTAGTGAGCTTTGGCTGTTGTTTCAAGTCCATGGTGCTCAGCAAGAAAATGCAGTTTTTTTTAAATTTAGAGATTTCTATAGGAAATATAACCTGAATATAGGCTCACTTTAGGGAATATAGGCTCACTTTAGGGAGGGTTTGGGATCTGTGTCTCATGGTCTCACTGCTGCAGGTGCAGTGTCTTCCTCCGACTCATGTCTGTGCAAGCGTGACTTGTGTGTGGGCTGTGGCGTGGAAAGAGGTAAAAATTGGACTGACTGCCTGCCTCATGTAGCATTGTCAGCACTGTCGGAATAAACCTGCTCTTCCCTTATCAGACGTATCAAATCATTTTAGTTAATTAAAAAATTCACAGTGAACTTCTCAGTGAAAGGAGGTGCACTGATGCACGCTTCCCAAATACAACCGCACACCCGTTTTCCCATCGTTTCCCCACAGTTGCATCCGTGTGTGCGCTGTCCTGTGTTTGGGGCTGAGTACAGCTTCTGGCTTACTGACTTGCCATTGCAGGAGAGAGCTGCTAATGTAGCTCGTCATTGTTTATTTTTGAGAAAATACATTTTCTGCCTTTTTGGTGAACCTTTGGAAGAAAGCAATTTCCTATCACTGTGCCAAAATGCATGACACACGGTGTGTGTAGCTCACAGGAACCTTGCAATTTAAAGTGGATGTTTTGCCAAGGAAACCACCGTCCTCCCTGCTACAGAGTGATTATTCAGAGTAAAGGCTCCAAAATGCTGTAGTTCTTATTTCCCCGTGCTTGTTGAGCATAGTTTTTTAAAAATAATTTCGGCTCTCTCAGACCAACGGCCATTATAGGTGTGTGGCTGTATGCCAGTGGACGGTGTCCTTGCCCCAGTATTAAAGTATTCCCCTCAAACACACCGCAGAAATAACGTTGAATTATAGTTTGATCCTCAGAATTACCACCTGCTTTTTCTATGTGGAGCAATATTTAATGGGGGAAACCAATGTCTGTGTGAAAATACGACGGATGTAATCGAAGAACAGCCTTTGATCTGTCTTCAAATGTACAGTGTCAGTATCCATATCACTTATGACTTGAGCATAGATACCGTCTATATTATGCCCGAGAGGCAACAGAGCCCTATGGTATTTATCTATTAGTTTGTTGTTGATTTATAAATCTGTCTGTTCCTTTTTTAGCATGCTTTGTATGGTAAGGGTCTCCATTTGTTTACACTGCAAAAAGTGCTGTGGGTCAAAACTGTTGCCTGCTTTCTGTTTTTATTTTTTATTTAAAATCTTTTTTTAATGTATATTAGCTGGAAAAAAACCCCCCCACTTACTCTGGCACACATGGCTGGAAAACGTTTCTTGTTAAAGTGGTGAATAAAAGTGTGCTGTGTTTACGAGGGTCAGAGTGAACGGTGGTCACCATTCGCTGATTCTCTGAGTTCCTCAGCCTGTCTGTGAAAGAAAGCTCTTTGAAGATAAACTCCACGGGGGGAAAAAAAGCTTTAAAATGAGGAGAATAAAGACCAAACCATGTAGCCTAATATATGCGCCGTTTTATGGAAGTGAGCTAATAATCAGTCACTTTTTTTCCTGAGTGGATTTGAGTTTGAAATTCCAAGGTTTTCAGCCTTTGAAGTGCCTTTCATGTTTATAAACTGGAAATTGTCTCACTCACCTTGGTCCACTTCAAATTTCAGGACTGAAAGCAAGGCCAAAAGTTTATTATTGCCTCGGGTGTAAAACCACACCTGTCCATTTTAGCACTGTGGCCATTTTGAGGTGTAGCGGACTGCACTTCTGCAGGAAGACTCGTTTTTTTGAAGGAACGGCAGGTAATTTTCTAAAACCAGCGCAAAGCAAGTGCCGTTGAGGAGGTGGTACAGCTGCTGCTGTGTGTTGATGATTTCGTGTTGATGTTTCAGACCTAGTTGGACTAACAGTGATTGCGTTCCGTATTTTGACACTGGCAAGACCCAACCACAGTGGATAAGTATTTAATTCCAGCAATCTGTAAGTCAGGAAATGCGGGGAAGAACTGCAGAGGCCACACACCAACAGTGACTGGCCAGCAGCTGACTGTCAGAGAGATTGTTTGGCAATCGGATCTATTTCAGATGAAGGATGGCGATCTCATGGCCTTTAGATGCATCTCTGCACTAACCATTGTGGATAACATTTTGCTGTGCCAGCAAGCAATGAAAGGTTATCCTGGTTAATTTCATGAGATGGAAACTTCATCCGTTCATTGGTTTTGCTCTTTTCTTTGGGCCCTGCTTCCCATAACGTCTTCATTCCTTTGTCACGATTCATGGGCTGTCATAAACAGTTGGCCAACGTAGATATATTAGCCGTATTACCTTATTAGCCATATCTAGCCTTTCAGCTGTACCTAAAGAACCATATCTGTGCAGTGTGCACTGCCTGGGCTGCAATTATTCCAGTTCATTTCACTGTCTGGATTTCAGCTAATGTTCTTATTCATGGCCATCCTGTTAAATTTGGGTGGCTGAATATTAAGCCGTTATCACTGCAGGTCTTATGTGAAAGAGAACTATTTGAGTGTTTTGTTTCCCCCACTGGTTCAAGGCCAGCTGCATTAGATACCGCTTGTGCAGATTGGCTGTTAGATAGCAGGTAATGGAAGAAGGGTGGTTATTTCTTTCTTTGGATACAAGATGTTATTTTACATGCCATTTTAAAGGCGCTGTATTCGAGAGCAACAGGAGGCAGTACAGTTTGTTGATTTTTCAAATGACAATATTTAAACACCTTTCAAGCTATGTTCAGATGGTAATTAGTCTTCTTGTGATTTCAGTGCTGCCAATTTAAATATAAATCGAGTTTGGCAGTGTTAAGTCGGTCATAATTAACAATTGCAAAACTTTGGTCAGAATGGTGCAAAATGTTCAATGCATGCTGAAGCATGAAATGGGATACTGAGCTAAAAATGTTAGTTTGCCAGCACTGTTCTCGTCGTAGTGCGTTAACAGCTGGCTTTGGAGCGTGGAAGAGTGTGCTCGATTGCTTTGGAGCGAGGAAGAGTGTGCTCGGTTGCTTTGGAGCGAGGAAGAGTGCTCGATTGCTTTGGAGTGAGGAAGAGTGCTCGATTGCTTTGGAGCGAGGAAGAGTGTGCTCGATTGCTTTGGAGCGAGGAAGAGTGCTCGATTGCTTTGGAGCGAGGAAGAGTGTGCTCGGTAGCTTTGGAGCGAGGAAGAGTGTGCTCGATTGCTTTGGAGCGAGGAAGAGTGCTCGATTGCTTTGGAGCGAGGAAGAGTGTGCTCGGTAGCTTTGGAGCAAGGAAGTGTGTGCTCGGTTGCTTTGGAGCGTGGAAGAGTGTGCTCGATTGCTTTGGAGCGAGGAAGAGTGTGCTCGATTGCTTTGGAGCGAGGAAGAGTGTGCTCGGTAGCTTTGGAGCAAGGAAGTGTGTGCTCGGTTGCTTTGGAGCGAGGAAGAGTGTGCTCGATTGCTTTGGAGCGAGGAAGAGTGTGCTCGATTGCTTTGGAGCGAGGAAGAGTGTGCTCGATTGCTTTGGAGCGAGGAAGAGTGTGCTCGATTGCTTTGGAGTGAGGAAGAGTGCTCTGTAGCTTTGGAGCGAGGAAGAGTGCTCTGTAGCTTTGGAGCGAGGAAGAGTGTACTCGGTAGCTTTGGAGCGAGGAAGAGTGTGCTCGATTGCTTTGGAGCGAGGAAGAGTGTGCTCGATTGCTTTGGAGCGAGGAAGAGTGTGCTCGATTGCTTTGGAGCGAGGAAGAGTGCTCTGTAGCTTTGGAGCGAGGAAGAGTGCTCTGTAGCTTTGGAGCGAGGAAGAGTGTGCTCGGTAGCTTTGGAGCGAGGAAGAGTGTGCTCGGTAGCTTTGGAGCGAGGAAGAGTGCGCTCGGTAGCTTTGGAGCGAGGAAGAGTGTGCTCGGTAGCTTTGGAGCGAGGAAGAGTGTGCTCGGTAGCTTTGGAGCGAGGAAGAGTGTGCTCGGTTGCTTTGGAGCGAGGAAGAGTGTGCTCGGTTGCTTTGGAGCGAGGAAGAGTGTGCTCGGTTGCTTTGGAGCGAGGAAGAGTGTGCTCGATTGCTTTGGAGCGAGGAAGAGTGTGCTCGATTGCTTTGGAGCGAGGAAGAGTGTGCTCGATTGCTTTGGAGCGAGGAAGAGTGTGCTCTGTTGCTTTGGAGCGAGGAAGAGTGTGCTCGGTTGCTTTGGAGCGAGGAAGAGTGTGCTCGGTTGCTTTGGAGCGAGGAAGAGTGTGCTCGGTTGCTTTGGAGCGAGGAAGAGTGTGCTCGATTGCTTTGGAGCGTGGAAGAGTGTGCTCGGTAGCTTTGGAGCGAGGAAGAGTGTGCTCGGTTGCTTTGGAGCGAGGAAGAGTGTGCTCGATTGCTTTGGAGCGAGGAAGAGTGTGCTCGGTTGCTTTGGAGCGAGGAAGAGTGTGCTCGATTGCTTTGGAGCGAGGAAGAGTGTGCTCTGTTGCTTTGGAGCGAGGAAGAGTGTGCTCTGTTGCTTTGGAGCGAGGAAGAGTGTGCTCGGTTGCTTTGGAGCGAGGAAGAGTGTGCTCGGTTGCTTTGGAGCGAGGAAGAGTGTGCTCGATTGCTTTGGAGCGTGGAAGAGTGTGCTCGGTAGCTTTGGAGCGAGGAAGAGTGTGCTCGGTTGCTTTGGAGCGAGGAAGAGTGTGCTCGATTGCTTTGGAGCGAGGAAGAGTGTGCTCGGTTGCTTTGGAGCGAGGAAGAGTGTGCTCGGTTGCTTTGGAGCGAGGAAGAGTGTGCTCGGTTGCTTTGGAGCGAGGAAGAGTGTGCTCGATTGCTTTGGAGCGTGGAAGAGTGTGCTCGGTATAGGGCTGGGCAATTAATCGAAAAATAATCGAAACCGACTTTTAGAGCCAATAATCGACGTAATCCTGCCCATGTCGGTTATTTCGGTTATTTAAAAAAATAAAATAAATAAATAAATAAAAATAAAAAAATCTCCCTCTTTTTCATTGGATGGTAGGGAGAGGACCTGCCTCACGAAACAGATATTCGCCCCCCTCCTCCCCTCTGCGTAGTCACGTGACATCACCCGCATCCACTTCATTGCATGGAGAAAAAATGGAGGATAGCTCAAACACGGAGCCGACTGTGCAAGGCGAGCGGCTTGTTGCTAAAAAAAATACCGTGTCAGTTGTTTGGACACACTTTGGCTTCAGGGAGGACGACGTCGAACAAAAAAATGTAATATGCAAACATTGTGGAAAAACCGTAATAGCAACGAAAGGTAACACCACCAACCTGTTTAATCAGGAGATTTTCTAGTTTGACATGGCTGTGTTTTGTTTTGTTTATAAGAGATTCGAGCCATTTTCTCCTTTTTATTTAGTTTCTATAAGGGAACTTAATTACTTTAAAACTAAAATGTGGCCTTTTTCATAAGGTGAAAGCTACAATGTTAATATTGTTTTTTTATCTTCTTTGAGAAGCTTTCAGTTTTACTTTAAAAGTGAAATTTGACGTCAATAAATGTTAAATCGTCAATTTGTCTGTGCGTGTGAGTGACCTTTTAAAAAAAATAACATGGCACGGGGGGGGAATAATCAAAATAATCGTCCAATAATCGTAATCGAGGTGAAGTGTTCAATTAATCGTGATATTGACTTTTGCCATAATCGCCCAGCCCTAGCTCGGTAGCTTTGGAGCGTGGAAGAGTGCTCTGTTGCTTTGGAGCGAGGAAGAGTGTGCTCGGTTGCTTTGGAGCGAGGAAGAGTGTGCTCGATTGCTTTGGAGCGTGGAAGAGTGTGCTCGGTAGCTTTGGAGCGAGGAAGAGTGTGCTCGGTTGCTTTGGAGCGAGGAAGAGTGTGCTCGATTGCTTTGGAGCGAGGAAGAGTGTGCTCGGTTGCTTTGGAGCGAGGAAGTGTGCGCTCGATTGCTTTGGAGCGAGGAAGAGTGTGCTCTGTTGCTTTGGAGCGAGGAAGAGTGTGCTCGGTTGCTTTGGAGCGAGGAAGAGTGTGCTCGGTTGCTTTGGAGCGAGGAAGAGTGTGCTCGATTGCTTTGGAGCGTGGAAGAGTGTGCTCGGTAGCTTTGGAGCGAGGAAGAGTGTGCTCGGTTGCTTTGGAGTGAGGAAGAGTGTGCTCGATTGCTTTGGAGCGAGGAAGAGTGTGCTCGGTTGCTTTGGAGCGAGGAAGAGTGTGCTCGGTTGCTTTGGAGCGAGGAAGAGTGTGCTCGGTTGCTTTGGAGCGAGGAAGAGTGTGCTCGATTGCTTTGGAGCGTGGAAGAGTGTGCTCGGTATAGGGCTGGGCAATTAATCGAAAAATAATCGAAACCGACTTTTAGAGCCAATAATCGACGTAATCCTGCCCATGTCGGTTATTTCGGTTATTTTAAAAAAAAAAAAAAATAATAAAAAAAAAAATTAAAAAAAAAAAATCTCCCTCTTTTTCATTGGATGGTAGGGAGAGGACCTGCCTCACGAAACAGATATTCGCCCCCCTCCTCCCCTCTGCGTAGTCACGTGACATCACCCGCATCCACTTCATTGCATGGAGAAAAAATGGAGGATAGCTCAAACACGGAGCCGACTGTGCAAGGCGAGCGGCTTGTTGCTAAAAAAAATACCGTGTCAGTTGTTTGGACACACTTTGGCTTCAGGGAGGACGACGTCGAACAAAAAAATGTAATATGCAAACATTGTGGAAAAACCGTAATAGCAACGAAAGGTAACACCACCAACCTGTTTAATCAGGAGATTTTCTAGTTTGACATGGCTGTGTTTTGTTTTGTTTATAAGAGATTCGAGCCATTTTCTCCTTTTTATTTAGTTTCTATAAGGGAACTTAATTACTTTAAAACTAAAATGTGGCCTTTTTCATAAGGTGAAAGCTACAATGTTAATATTGTTTTTTTATCTTCTTTGAGAAGCTTTCAGTTTTACTTTAAAAGTGAAATTTGACGTCAATAAATGTTAAATCGTCAATTTGTCTGTGCGTGTGAGTGACCTTTTAAAAAAAATAACATGGCACGGGGGGGGAATAATCAAAATAATCGTCCAATAATCGTAATCGAGGTGAAGTGTTCAATTAATCGTGATATTGACTTTTGCCATAATCGCCCAGCCCTAGCTCGGTAGCTTTGGAGCGTGGAAGAGTGCTCTGTAGCTTTGGAGCGAGGAAGAGTGTGCTCGATAGCTTTGGAGCGAGGAAGAGTGCTCTGTAGCTTTGGAGCGAGGAAGAGTGTGCTCGGTAGCAGAAGTAAGAACACTAGGAACATGGCAGGCTAGTTTTTGGCCAGATTCTCAGAGGCTGATTCATAGATGTGTGACGTATTCGTTCTTCAACCACGTCCCTGTGTCTCGTAGTTTATGAATGAATGGTTTGACATGTGCCTCTCCGCTCTTCAACCACATTCTTGTGTTTCGTAGTTTATGAACGAATCGTTTGACACATGCCTCTTCACTCTTCAACCCACATCCCTGCGTCTTGTAGTTTATGAATGAATGGTTTGACATGTGCCTCTTCGCTCTTCAACCACATTCTTGTGTTTCGTAGTTTATGAACGAATCGTTTGACACGTTCCCTTCACTCTTCAACCCACATCCTCTTGTCTCGTAGTTTACAAACGAATCGCCTTTCTGACATGCTGTCACTGAGCCGACGTGTGATTTCTGAGAAACTGTACATTCAGTGGGTGATTGCCATTGTTTGATCTTGAGGTTCTTCTAGTGCTCTAGAGTTTCCCTGTGGGGCCTTCCTGGATGTGCCACATTTAAACGGGCTTCAGGTCAGAGGTCAAACTGCAAGTGGTCACTGTGATGACACAGCTGTGTGCGTGTGCGTGTGTGTGTGTTTTGTTTGTGTCTGTGTATGTGGCCTGTTTGTGTTTGTGTGTGTTTGTGCTTGCATGCATGTTTTGTGTGAGTGCGCACACATATTGTGTGTGTGTGTGTGTGTGTTTCTGATTGTATGGGCTGGCTGGTTTTCTCATGATTGCCTGGGATTGCCCTATAGTGACCTTGCCTAACCATCCATGGTTTGCACACTGACAGGGTGTGTTATTATAAGAGTGTCTCTGGTGGCTCTCACCTGTTGTAGTCCCTCTGCTCTCAGGAGTCTCCCTGCTGCTAAAGTAATGTGTGCTAAACCGGCAAAGCATCTTATACAAACAAGCATTTAAGCCTTTTCTTTTTTTCATTTCTGTTTGCAGCTGATAACATTATATTAATTACCAATAAAATTGAATGGCATGAAAATGGAGACAATTATATGAGAACTACCTGTTTTTGTGTAAATTTTTATTATTATTTTATTTTTTTATCATTTAACCATTTGCACTGGATGGTGTGTTAATAAGTGTATGTTTAATCCCATGCATGAATTAATCCCTGTGGCCCATTAGTGCTTAAAACATGTTAGATTACCCACAGAGAGGGAATTGAGAATATTGCAAACTGTAATCATTCTGTCTACCAGCCTCCTTAAATCAGATTAGTTAAATCGTCTGTATGTGGATCGCTGAGCTCGACTCCAGACTCTTGTTTGCTGCAAAAACAAAATAATTTCACAGCAGAGGCTGAATTCAGAGACAGGTTCACTGTGGTGGTGGTGTTTGGAGGTGCAGGACAGCCTGTGTTCACACACGCACAGATGGATGTTGATTGTGTCTCGCGCCACACCAGTGACCCCCCCCCCCAAGGCTTCCCAAATACCACAGCTGATAGAGGAGCACCCTCCTGGGACACCCGGCAGTCTCTGTAAATTGAGTTGTTTCACGCCAATGCTGGCTTACGCGCTGAAGAAAGGGATTCACTGTGCCCTCCGACCCCCGCACTGTCCCATGGCAGTCTTTTCTTTCAGGTTTCAAAAGACTGACATAGTGTGTGCGCGTGCGTGCGTGTGTGCGTGTGCGTGTGTGCGTGCGTGTGCGTGCGTGTGCGTGCGTGCGCGTGTGAGGGGGGCAGGTGATTTATGTGTTTTAGAATCATGCCGTGAGGAGTAACGTTAAGTTGGCTCTTAACGTGAGAAGTGTTTCCCTGAGGTCATCCGGGTATTCATTTCCTCTGAGTAATAGATGGGGGGGGGGGGGCACAGGGTGATCTCAGGGCACAGCCCAAGTGAGGGGGCACAAAAAAGGAGAGCTTTGAAAGAGAGCTTCTCTTCTTTAAAGTTGAAATTACTATTAGTAAACAAGTTCATATTCTTTTGGAAAGTTTTTTTTTCTTTGTGTGTGTGTTCAGGTTTTTCATTTCTCCAGAAAACATTTCCGACATGTTTACGAGCGCATTACATTTAATGTAAACATTATTCTAGGATTGCTTTTTATTTATTTATAGGAATAATAAAATTCTCCTGCCGGTGCCGTCTGTGTGCTGTTATTTCAGCGTTGTATTTCCAAACCAACGTAATGAGAAACTCTGTGAATAATCAGGGTTCAAACTGTGTTCTGTTCCCGGAACCTGTCGGAATTTCAAAAGCTTGCCCACAAAATGAGGCCTTCCCTTGACCCCAGACTCTTCCCCTTGAAGAGGAATAAAGAACGGTGTGAGCGTGACGATGGGGTCATGACCTCATAGTGTGAGCGTGGCGATGGGGTCATGACCTCATGGTGTGAGCGTGGCGATGGGGTCATGACCTCATGGTGTGAGCGTGGCGATGGGGTCATGACCTCATGGTGTGAGCGTGGCGATGGGGTCATGACCTCATGGTGTGAGCGTGGCGATGGGGTCATGACCTCATGGCGTGAGCGTGGCGATGGGGTCATGACCTCATGGCGTGAGTGTGGCGATGGGGTCATGACCTCATGGTGTGAGTGTGGCGATGGGGTCACCTCAAGAACTGGGTGAGTAAGACCAAAGACGTACATGCCTCATTTAAATTCTTTAGGCCCGCAGAATTTTAAAGAATTTGAACTAGGCTTGTATCCTCCCTGAAGTCCCATTGGCTACTGGTGTTCATATGACTCGTGTTGGAAATCCAATCAGCCGCCAGTTCTCTTTGGGTTAGCGGAGCGCTCTGCTGGTGTGCAGGCCGGAGGCTGTTGTATTATAGGGGAAAGGCTTGAGGACGAGTACTGCTTCATGCGCAGTGTTGGGTTGATCCGTAAGATTGGTAAACATTGTAAAATAAGCCAGAGGCATGATGGGTTGTAATATGAATTGTATAAATATTCTAGGGCGTGTTGAATGAGGAC
Source organism: Ilyophis sp. 1 JC-2022 (assembly GCA_022702515.1). Lineage (NCBI taxonomy): Eukaryota > Metazoa > Chordata > Actinopteri > Anguilliformes > Synaphobranchidae > Ilyophis > Ilyophis sp. 1 JC-2022. The sequence continues at coordinate 8,266,097 of CM040398.1, read as the reverse complement.
ACTGCTTGTCTGACCGGTATTTTGTGTCCCGTAGATAAATGTGGTATTGGCTTCTTCGTGACCCCCTTTTAAACAGAAAGGTCCCCTCTGGCCAATGTGTGCAGATAATGGAGAAACCCATTGATGAGAAAAGCCCAGTGTCTTTGGAACCAGTAGATACATCCTCAGCCAGACCTCCTCCGCGTGGCGCAGGTGCACAGAACACCTCGGGTCCAATCACGTCTGGAATTTGCGGCAGTTACTGGTTCGCCGTCGCCATGGAGACTTACCCTCTGCCTCAGAGCTGGGGCTTGTTAGGCCTGTACTTGACTTTGGGCCACTTGAAGCCAAAACCAGAAGGACCCAGATTAGCTGCACGTACGGTGTTATATTTACATTACGCTATTTAGCGAGCGCTCTTATCTAGAATGATTTACACAGCTTTCTTTATACACCATCCATTTGCACAGCTGGGTATTTACTGAAGCAATTCAGGTTAAGTATCTTGCTCAAGGGCATGACAGCTGATAAAACATGATTTTTTAAAAATCTTTCCTTTCCTCTACAGACAGGGTTAGTTCAGACTAGTGTTCTAGGAGGATACTTCCCATGACCAGTATTCTAGACCGTAACCTTGGTAACATGCACTTAGAAAGGCAAATAAAGGCGGAGTTAACACAGATGAGTTTAGCGTTGAGCGCGTAGAAAAGCTGTGTGTTCTGCACAGGTTAATGTGTTTAGCATTGAGCGCGTAGAAAAGCTGTGTGTTCTGCACAGGTTAATGTGTTGAAATGCCTGCTTTTACTCTTTTTCGGTTTGGGGTCGGTGCCGAACGCCGTCGGCATTGCTCTGCCGCAGCCTACATTTCCCATTATGCAGTTTGCCAGAAAGCAGCCGCTGTGAATTGATCTTTATCGTTCTTGTATTGTCATGATCAAAACTGATGTGCATCCTAAAACTGATTTGTGGCTCAAAGAACTGTGTGTTATTGCTTCAGACAGAAAAAAGAACCTGGGGCTGTAATTACCATTTGCACTGCATTTAGCCTTTACTGGAGACACTGCCTATTCTTCAGATGAGGGAGAGAGAGAGAGAGAGGGAGAGAGAGGGAGAGAGAGGGAGAGAGAGGGGGAGAGAGAGGGAGGGAGAGGGAGAAAGAGAGAGAGAGAGAGAGAGGGAGGGAGAGGGAGGGAGAGGGAGGGAGGGAGGGAGAGAGAAAGAGAGAGAGAGAGAGAGAGAGAGAGAGGGAGAGGGAGAGAGAGAGTGATTGATTGATTTGGGGGGGGGGGGAGATGGAGAGGAAGAAAGTGGTACAAATCCATGCATAGCTCAGATTGCGTATAAACAAATCCCACCAGTGCTTGTTGTTAATTTGCAGAAAACTCTTGCTTGAAACCCAAGAGTCTCTCTGGGACTCTCTCCGTTTCCACAGCTGCAGCGTGACATTCCTGCCATATTTCCCTGCACATCCCTGGGGGGTTACCCCACTGCACATCCTGGGTTACCCCATTTATTGGGTGGGTGTGGTGGTGTGGGGGGGGGTGATGGAGAGAACCAACCCTTATGAAATGCTCTGCTTGCACTGCAGTGCTGCACGATGATAATATTCATAATCATAAGGACTTGCATTTATATAGAGCTTTTATCAAAGTGCTGTACAGCGATGAGGGGAAACTCACCTCAAAACCACCAATTGGAGCTCTCCTTCACTCCATGCTGTTACCTGAGATCTCCTGCCGGCTGCGGTCGCCATGGATTCCAGAATTCTGCCCCCCTGTCCCCTGTCCCCTGTCCCCTGATCGAGCAGGAAGAGCGTGAGGGCTCATTCGCATACTTCCCTCCCGGGTAGCAGAGGCGGCGTAGTCGTGACCTGGGTATGGTCCTCTAGACCTTCATTGCTACTGCTGTTATTGCTGGTGGCGCTGTGGCATCCTAGAACTTCTGCTACTCATCCTACAGTGACTGAAGCTAGAAGCAGCGTCACTGGACTGTATGCCTGCGCAGATCGGTTTTGTGACATCAATGATCTCTCTTCAGTTCAGAGAATTCTGGGAGATGGAGTTTAAAGCCAGAAAGAAAAGGTGCGAAAGCATATCGACCCACAAGTAAATGAAAAGAGATTAAAAAATAATAATAAAATGAAGACATTGATGAGAGCACATTCTGCTTTGATGTGCGTGTGCTGTCAGTCAGTCTCGGCAGAGTTCAACCGAGGTGAGTAGTGGGCTTTAAGACTGCAAAAGTCGGTTGAAAATCGTGGACATATAAGATATTTTCCGCATCACAAATATAGACTCTTGACCTAAAAGCAGCTGCTTGTCAATTTGAGTGTTCGTTTTTTTGCGTTGTCTGAGTTAACATCGTAATTCTCGAGTCATTGGCAACATGAAGAAATGTTGGCTCTGTACATTATTGTATTTTCATGGCTCTTTCAAATACTCCACCTTCCCTCGTTTGATAAAGAATCTTTGTGTTTACTTGACTGAGACTGTCCCGCGAGCCGTCGTCCTGTCCCGCTTACTCCAGGCGGATCTCTGCCGGACATTGCCAACATTTGTCATCATTTGTGTACTAATTCAGTGTGATCTAACTGAAGTCTAGTGGGACATTTTTGTTTGGTCATATTTTAGCGTCGGAAAATCAGTTCGCTGGAAACTTCAGCCATAGATTATTTTAGGGATGTACAACGGCCCTTTTTTGTCCATGTAGTTGTGTTGGCCCCAAATTAAGAGCTTTTCCTGGTGTAATAGCAGATGGTAACTTTGCCTGGGTTTGTTCATGCCAGTCTGTTACCTACTGTGCTGCCCTGCTGGACAGAAGCCCTGTATTTTGGACAGAAATGTGCTCATGGATAACACTAAAATAAAGTAGGCTTCTAATGGTCATTTCCCAATTTTTTATATTTTTTTCCAAGCGGTCCACGAAACAAGCAAAGTGGTGCACCTTAACATGTTCTGTGCAGGAAAACCCATGAAACGTGTTGCCATTTGTCTAACTCGGTCACGCAGATAGGCTTGTAATTGCTGAGGAACGGAAAAGGTTTTCTACAGAGCCAAAGTGAAAGCGTGACACATCAGTGACCCTTACGAGGTGCTAATGTGGGTCTGTATGATGGAAACCTCAAAAAAGACGATGAGGTCAGCAGTCTTTTATGATGGAAAGCCAGGACCCTTCCGTCATGTGCTAATCCGCCATTGTGCTGTGTCTGATTCATGGCTTTGCACAGGATTAGCATCTCACATCGTCGGGGTCTTTGCGTCGTCTGCCATTACGGCTCTGTCGAGAGCAGCTGGTGGAGGTCTGCACAGCCAGTTTCCTTTTGCATTAAATGCATCAAGTTTTTACACAGAAATTGTGTTTGGGGAACAGTGGTCCTTTTATTTTTTTGCGTGAGTTTTTTTGCTCTTGCTATATTCTCAGTGACCTACTCTGTTTCACTCGTGTATTTGGATAACCCGGTAGAGGCGGTGTTGTCTTTGAGAATCGGAGGCCACACTTCCTGAGCGAGGACAGAGAGGTCAGAGCCAATATCTATTATAATTGAGAATCCGTTACTAATGTTAACAACGGCGGATTAAAAAAATAATTTAAAAAAACGAGGGAAAAAAACAAAACGCATTAGCCTGTTCGCCCTGCAAGTTAAACCAGCGAGGTGGTTCGAAGTCGGCCTATCGCGTTGTTGAATAGCCCAATAAAACTAATCTAATGTCACGTTGATCCGTCGGCCTAATTGTTATTTTTTTGTGTTCCTATTATTGGTAGCTTTTCTGATGACAGATTATTATTTTTTACTGTATTTGCTATGCGATCGCGTTCACCCAATGAAAATGCCGTTGTAATAATCAGGCACGTTTCCTAAAAATGTTTTGTTACGTTGAATATTGTTTTCAATAATTGTTATTTGTTAACTTTTATTTAGTGAATTGTCATGTTTTGTAGGATAATGTGCAATGTTCATAATGCAAGGCGCAAAGTGCCACACATTTCAGCGGCATTTAAAATACGATTTGGTTATTGAAGAATGTGATTAATGGCTCTTATAATATACGCAATATTTTTTCGGACAATGTTTAACCTTATAGATTAAATTGTGCTCAATTTTGACTGTTTTCTGAGTGTTTTCCTACTTTTAGACTAGTCGACTAGTCTAAGTATAAACTTCCGTTTAAACGTCAGGGAAATTAGTCGTTAGTCGGAACATCCCTAGTGGTTACAGCTACATGTGATATTCGGGAACGGCTCTTTTTATTTCAGACAATGTTCCAGATTTGGGAGGGTTCAGGGTTTTACTCAGTGCAGTTATCCAGCTAACTCAGTAATCCTGCTTCGTAGTATATGGTTGAGTATATGGTTGAGCACTCTGAACCTGGTCCTCCGGGAGATATTTTTTGGGTCCAAGGGATAATAGCCTCCTGAATCAGGGGGCCGTTCCAGGCGACCTCTCTGGGTCACTGCACTCTCAGACTGAAGTCACGAGCTCGGTTGGCGTGGATAGGGACAGTGTAATTTACAGGTCTGCAGCGGCTGAAACCCTGCCCCCGATGCCTTTCGTTTGCCACCGCGGTCACAGTAATGTCTGAGGGCGCCTTTCTGCCTCCAGTCTATTGTCCTGGTAGCCCCGTGGAAACCCCGTCTCCCCCACTTGTCGGTACAGATTAGAGAACATTCTAACAGCTGACACACGTCCATCAGAGTCCTGAGGGGCGCAGTGGGGAACTTAAAATGTGCCTAACCCTTTAAGGTGAGGTGAAAGGTCACAAATATGTGATTAAGAATGTTCTTAACTGAACATTCTAACGCTGATGTAACAATCACTGCTGCTGAGCAATGGCGTTCTAGAACACTGACTGAAAAAAATATATTATTTAATTCCAAAAAAACCTACTCTTCAAAGGGTTAATTCTCTGTTTTCATGCTCAACAAAAGCAGAGTTGTTTCTGAGGGGGGGGTGTGCTCTGTCTGTTTTGGGGAGTAAGGCATGCTCTACCCTTGCTTCCTTTGACCCCCTGCCAGCTGCTGACGTTGTGAGTGTACATGTTCCTGTGAGCTGAGAGCGTCTCCAGGGTACCCGCGTAACTCAATCGCCGTCTGAATACAGTCCGAGGTGCTTTATTTGGGTATTTATTTAATAAGTAATGGCCTGTAATTACTATAATTTGGTGGCTTGCTGCCATGACCGCACTTATTCTCCAGCAGTTACCCTCCGGTTCAGCTCCGCCAATTAAAGTGCGTTTACGGCCCTATTTCAGACGCCCTTTGCATCGGCGTGCACGGTGATTCAGCAGCTATATTAGGCTGCTCACGCAAGACGCATGCTTCTCTGGTCGTGACCCTGCTGTTCACGGGGACTGTTTCAGGGCTAATTGAACAGGTGAACTCGATTCTGTGTGTCTGGTTACGTTTTGTGTTTGAACAAGAATTGAATTTTAAGGGCACCTCCAGCAGTAGAAGGGTGCTTCACTCCCCGAGGCCCGTCAATAAGGTTCATTCAATGCTTTTGTGTATTAAAAAAAAAGCAACTTCCTTCTTGAGTATCAAATCTATTTCACATGCAGTCACCTTGGTGAACTCGATCTGAACCATGTTGTGGGTTGGAGATTAAATATAGGCCTCGGCTGAGGCCGAGTGACATTAACTTAAAATGATCTGACTTGGATTTGGAAGTGGGCCTGCTTTTTTTCTGCTGTGGCCAAATCTGCACCTGGTTTTCCAAAAAGGGTAAGAATGTTGTTACTCTCATTAGACTTGACCTGTCTCTCCTCTCTCTCCTCTCGCTCGTCCACCGCAGGCTTGCGGGTGTGTTCTGCTCCTGATGTGGCTCTGTCACAGGGACACACTCGTGTGCGCGTGGGTGTCCAGGTGGCATGTGTCTGTGTGCGTACGTGCGTGTGTGTGTGTGTGTGTGTGCGCGTGTATGTGACAGCGCGTGAGAGAGACTCCAAGATGAATTTACCTCTGTTGCGATGCTGCTATGCAAATTGAGTGAAACAGTGAGGACTGTCAATGCACACCTTCATAAAACCTCCGGTCCGAGCGCTCCAGAACAGCGTGTTCTGTCCTGTATCGGAGCGGCAGCACGGCGGGCCTCTCTTGGCTGGGTAGAGCCGTGCGCCTCTCCTTTTCTCAGGAGATACCCAAAGGAATATACAAGGAATATGCGACAATTTACAGGGTTATGGGTGTACAGTATATTACGCTTCTTATTTAAGAACCCTGTTCCCTGCTTTATTGATTGATTGACAGTGACAGTGACGGACCGTTTTAAAATAAACCCACGATGGATGTGAGGCTGGTCCGAGCACACAGGCTTGCAGACGGACAAAGACGGCTCTGCCCACAGTCTTCTGGGATTATTTGGGAAACTCGTCTTCTCTCTGACGAGCCACTGACAGTTGCTGGCCCTGAACCTTGATCGCATTACGACCTCCTCAAAAAAGGTGTCTGTCAGAATATTGCCGTTTAGCTTTCTGATCCTCATATGTATTATCTGCAGTCATCTTTAACCGTGTGCCTGACTTCAAACTAAGGATTTGGCTTGGATTTGGCTGTTATGACTTCAAATGAAACCAGGGGAAAGGCTGGTGGGGTGTCTCGATTCGTCAGTGGAATTGCCTGTCTGTGGAATATATGGGCTAATCTTGGCTTTGGTCAAACGCAAAGGGATTAAGATGAATGAATAAGCCTCTTCTTGGACGTCGCGTTGGCAGCAGTGTTGGGTTGGCAGCAGTGTTGGGTCGGCAGCAGTGTTGGGTCGGCAGCAGTGTTGGGTCGGCAGCAGTGTTGGGTCGGCAGCAGTGTTGGGTCGGCAGCAGTGTTGGGTCGGCAGCAGTGTTGGGTTGGCAGCAGTGTTGGGTCGGCACTTCTTTGACCCCGGATTATCACAGGAGCCCCTGTCTTTTTTGTTTGTTGGTTGGTTTTATCAGTGTTGTTTATGGTGACAATGATACAATGAGTTTGAAGTGCAGGCTGTCTACTTTAATTTGAGGGTGTTTTCATCCATATCGAATTAACCGTTTAGAATTTTTTTTACCTTTTATACATAGTCCCCCCCCTTCCATTTTCAGGCATGAAAAAAAATTGGGCAGTTTAACATAATGTAGAATAAAGTAATAATTTTTTATATTTGGTCATGTATTCTTTGCACGCCATGAGTTCCTGATGTCTGTGACCCAACAACATCAAAATACTTTATATCTTATTTTCTGGTAGTCCTACAAGCGATACTATAACCTCTGCATTTGAATGGATCTCTATGGGAATTGGGGGGTGGGACTAGATTTAGCAGTAAATTACCCTGGAACACATGGCTTTTTTTTGTTATTTATTTTATTTTGAATTGATCGTTTTTACCAACCAAACTCTAAAGCTCTACAGAGACTCCGTAGAGCTTTAGAGAGCCGGACGTAACCTGCTGCTTCACTGCTTTGGGGGAACGGGTTGGAACTCCTGGCCTTATTCCCAGCACCTCCCAGGTGCTCATTATTCATGTTATTAATATTATTGTTTCTGGGATTAATATTGAAGCGAGGCTCTCGCTCAGCACAGCTCCAGTGACCTGCGGAAGGAGGACCGCTGCAGCCGTAACTTCCTGTCAGCCATGTGATGTATTCTCTCCGCAGTCTGGAGCCTCTGTGTTCATGTTGTTGTCGATGGCAGGGCCCAGACGACCCCCCCGATGCTCTTTCTCTCTGGCTGTGAGCGAGACAAGTGCATAGAGTCCTTTTGTTTGGGGTTTTTATTCACTGTCTCCGCCATTGGCTTTGGTTGGAGTCCCAGACCTGCCTTGTCACACCGTGACTGAACCCACCACTGCGGAGGTATCTCGGTGGCGAGCCTGTAATGGCACCGTCCACATGCTCATTACAAGCCTGTAATGGCACCGTCCACATGCTCATTACAAGCCTGTAACGGCACCGTCCACACGCTCATTACAAGCCTGTAACGGCACCGTCCACACGCTCATTGCAAGCCTGTAACGGCACCGTCCACACGCTCATAACAAGCCTGTAACGGCACCGTCCACACGCTCATAGCAAGCCTGTAACGGCACCGTCCACACGCTCATAACAAGCCTGTAACGGCACCGTCCACACGCTCATTACAAGCCTGTAACGGCACCGTCCACACGCTCATAGCAAGCCTGTAACGGCACCGTCCACACGCTCATTACAAGCCTGTAACGGCACCGTCCACACGCTCATAGCAAGCCTGTAACGGCACCGTCCACATGCTCATAGCAAGCCTGTAACGGCACCGTCCACACGCACACTGCAAGCCTGTAACGGCGCCATCCACACGCTCATTACAAGCCTGTAACGGCACCGTCCACACGCTCACTGCAAGCCTGTAACGGCGCCGTCCACACGCTCATAGCAAGCCTGTAACGGCACCATCCACACGCTCATTACAAGCCTGTAACGGCACCATCCACACGCTCATAGCAAGCCTGTAACGGCACCGTCCACACGCTCATAGCAAGCCTGTAACGGCACCGTCCACACGCTCATAGCAAGCCTGTAACGGCACCATCCACACGCTCATTACAAGCCTGTAACGGCACCATCCACACGCTCACTGCAAGCCTGTAACGGCGCCGTCCACACGCTCATAGCAAGCCTGTAACGGCACCGTCCACACGCTCATAGCAAGCCTGTAACGGCACCATCCACATGCTCATAGCAAGCCTGTAACGGCACCATCCACACGCTCATAGCAAGCCTGTAACGGCACCATCCACACGCTCATAGCAAGCCTGTAACGGCACCGTCCACACGCTCATAGCAAGCCTGTAACGGCACCATCCACACGCTCATAGCAAGCCTGTAACGGCACCATCCACACGCTCATAACATGAGCGTGTGGACGGCGCCGTTACAGGCTTGCAGTGTGCGTGTGGACGGTGCCGTTACAGGCTTGTAATGAGCGTGTGGATGGTGCTCACTGCAAGCCGCGACGTTGGCGTTTTAAATCCGGCCGTGCGACCTTTGTCGTATGTCTCTCCCTCTCACTCACTCCCATTTTTCCTGTCTACTGTCCAATAAAGTGGAAAAGCCCTAAAAATCTAACTTAAAAAATGTAATAAAATAAAAAGAGCCCATTGCTGTGGGATTTGAGGCGCTTCTCCAGAGCCATTACAGTGGGGTCCCAGGCTGTGGGATTTGGGGCGCCTCTGTAGAGCCATTGCAGTGGGGTCCCAGGCTGTGGGATTTGGGGCGCTTCTCCAGAGCCATTACAGTGGGGTCCCAGGCTGTGGGATTTGGGGCGCCTCTGTAGAGCCATTGCAGTGGGGTCCCAGGCTGTGGGATTTGGGGTGCCTGTCCAGAGTAAGTCGGCTGCCTGTTAAATTGAGAAGAGCAGCAATAAGCTGGGCCGTTTGCTTTTGCTCTCTGAGGAAAAAGCACTGCTTTGTTAGCGTGATTGTGCAGAGATCAGTATCTCTTCCAGCAGACTGCAGTCTCCCACTGAAACACTGGTGGTATTCATTGTCCTGCATTGCGATGGGGCAGCCAGGACAGTGGTGATAGGCTGTAGCGGGTGATATAGGCCGTAGCGGGTGATATAGGCCGTAGCGGGTGATGTAGGCCGTAGCGGGTGATGTAGGCCGTAGCGGGTGATGTAGGCCGTCGCGGGTGATGTAGGCCGTCGCGGGTGATGTAGGCCGTCGCGGGTGGTGTTGATTTAGATCTGTCACTGCGTGTGCATCCAGTGTGCACTGTGGTTGATTTAGATCTGTCACTGCGTGTACATCCAGTGTGCACTGTGGTTGTTTTAGATCTGTCACTGCGTGTGCATCCAGTGTGCACTGTGGTTGATTTAGATCTGTCACTGCGTGTGCATCCAGTGTGCACTGTGGTTGATTTAGATCTGTCACTGCGTGTGTATCCAGTGTGCACTGTGGTTGTTTTAGATCTGTCACTGCGTGTGCATCCAGTGTGCACTGTGGTTGATTTAGATCTGTCACTGCGTGTGCATCCAGTGTGCACTGTGGTTGATTTAGATCTGTCACTGCGTGTGCACTGTGGTTGATTTAGATCTGTCACTGCGTGTGCATCCAGTGTGCACTGTGGTTGATTTAGATCTGTCACTGCGTGTGCATCCAGTGTGCACTGTGGTTGATTTAGATCTGTCACTGCGTGTGCATCCAGTGTGCACTGTGGTTGATTTAGATCTGTCACTGCGTGTGCATCCAGTGTGCACTGTGGTTGTTTTAGATCTGTCACTGCGTGTGCATCCAGTGTGCACTGTGGTTGTTGCTGTATTGTTTAATTGCATTAAAATATTTGTTGATGCAGATTCAGAAAGTGGTGACAGATTACAGGGGTAAATCATTTGGAATAAAGTGTGGGGAATGTGTTTTATTGTTTCTGTAGGTCTATATTTTCTAAATGTACAGGTTTTTTTAAAATAAAGTGCCTTTTGTGAATGAGAATATGTGGAAGGATGAGTCGGGACTAGAACCGCTGCGCAAGCCTTGAACCTCCCATTCATGTTTCTCTTGGGTGAATCAGAGGAGTTCTACACTCGGGAGTGAAGGGAATTTTATTGAATGAACAAAGGAACCCATTTTGTCACTTCAAGTAAAGACTCAGCCTTCCATCTTGAGCTGTCTGGAGTCAAGATCTTTTTGGGGCTAAGATTTCATATTCCTCGAAATATGACTGGAGTGAACAGCCGTAGGGTTTTTTTAGGGTTTTTTGCAGCTTTATTGCACAGCACACTGGAGAGAGACAGGAAGAATGGGGAGAGAGAGGGGGAGACATGCGTCAAAGGTCCCGTGGCTGAACTCGAACCTCTGACCTTGTGGCTCGCAACGAGCGTGTGGAAAGCGCTCCATAGGCTACGCCGCAGAGTTGTCCCGCCGTAGGCCTTTAGTTGTAAAGTGCAGGTCTCTTGGTGAGGTGGTATTAGCAGCATATTGGCTCACTGTTTGGATTTTATGGATTGTCACATCCGGGTCAGGTTAAAGGTAAGTGTAGGACATGATATCCTGGACACATTGCCTGATATCAAATACTGTTGGAATGCTAGTGTAGACGGCCTTTTTCCAGTTTTTGGAATGCTGGTGTAGACGGCCTTTTTCCAGTTTTTGGAATGCTGGTGCAGACTAGGGATGGGACTTTTTACTCAAGTAAAGGAGGAAATTCTTTGCCAGAAGATTCTTAATTGCTTAGAAAAAATTTAATCGGTAAATCAGAATAGTTATTTTTTGTCTAATGAAAACTTCAATGCAAATCCAATATATTTTACACAATGCCTCATATTTTATCGTTATGTAGGACATGACCTAACCATTTATTTCCCACAATGCCTTGTATTTTATCGTTGTCGTCCTCCGCCCCCTTGAGTGCAGTGAACATGAGAGAGAGAAAACTATAGCCCAAAGGCTAAATGTTTTGCAATCTCAGGCCATGATTTGTAAGATAGCCTAGCCTTGTCTATTTTTATGAGTTTGCCAGAATAGCTAAATAAAACATCTATCAAACAATGTCTGTGGCCTATCAATGTACTAAAGCCTGTTACACTTATTCTCTTATTCCTGTCCTGGTGTTTTGTGTGAATTAAAGCCGGAGAAAATGCTCAGGCAGATGTATATGCTGCTGTAAAACCGTAATATATTTTAAAAAGGGCTGAAGCCCCTGTAAGCCTGTGCATTGAAGCAGCCTTGCTAGTATAGAATGTGTTATTCCAGAATTTGGAATGCTGGCATAAACTGCCTTATTCTAGAATTTGGAATTCCGGTATAAACTGCCTCATGCTAGAGTTTGGAATGCTGGTATAGACTGGCTTATTCCAGAATTTCAAATGGTGCTGTACAGTGCTGTACAATCATACTGCCGGTCGGCTTAGATCAGCAAGAAGCATCTGTCCCTGCAGGCCTGACTATGGTGCAGAGCCTCCTGACTGGAGAAGCAGGTGGCATCTTTACGGAGCGGCGGAAGGCCCATTGTCTGAGAGATAGGCGGCCGTTAGGGATTTCTGCAGGGCATTGAGCTTCCGTTAATGTGGAGACGTCGCATATCTATGGCTTTTAACTCACTAGTCGGAGAATGAATTTAATGAATTTTTAGGGAGCTGCTGAATAACTGGGACAGTGCAATTTATGGAGATGTGCTAACAGTTGACTAATGTAAATAAGAGAGCAGAATCTGCCGTGTTCAGGCTCTGCTTTGGAGTTAATGGAGTCCTGCTGTATCCGTTTAGAAGGGAGAACGAGTGAGTGTTCACTGGAGGGAAAAGGCTCACTGATCACATTTACATTCAGGTAATATTCTGAATACTTCAGAATTGAGAATATATGAATACGGTATAGCCTTAATAATTGCTTTACAAGCAGAGGGGAATTAATGGCAGGTGAAAGCAGGTGTAGATTTTTGGAGGATGATGTGCGGGAAATATAAGTAGGTATGCTAGCATTAAATTCATGCCAGACTTGAATGTTTGGTGTCTATTCATGGAAATGTGGTTTGATTTTCCACATTTAGGTTTTTGTTGTCACGTTGTTTTTCACGTTGGATAATAAATTGCATCACTGTGTTGTCTTGCCTCTAGAATGGTGGGCTATATGCACATACTGAAGTTAATGAATCAAAATGGGGCAGTATTTATGTGAGAAATGGCACGTACACACAGAACCCCTGATTTATTTTTGTACCCTTGGAATCACAGACAGGCCTGAATAGAACCAAGATTCAATTTTTGGGACGAGTTATTATAAATTTGAGTTTTGAATATCAAAATGGAATTCACTGATGGGCAAAGTTGGGCATATCATTTGGCCTAAACATATGGCAGTGCTCAATTGTTTTAACCAATAAAATAGGTATTTATTGAGCCTTATCTGCATTATGCTGGAAGCATGGATTTGGCTGTCCGTTACGGCGCTTAATGTGTGCGTGTAACTCCTGCTTGGTTCAGTGAAAGCTGCGTTTGCTAATTAAAACACGTACACATCTGTGCGCTTGACTGTCAGTTTCTGAATGGCAAATGGCTTGATCATCATCACAGCCAAGAAAAAGCTGCCTGACAGAGATGGCAGCTCTGCTAGGTAATAGAGAATGATGACTTTACCAGTTATAATGCTTGACATTATGCAGAAGGTTATTAGAATAAACAGTTTCACTTCACACTTAAATTTCGGATTTTAAAATGCATTTGATTTTAAAAGGATTGCAGATGGAAGAAAGTGGTAAAAACTGCAAACATGAACTGCATAAATGCCATTAATAAATGGAAATCAGCAATACAGAATTTCTGCTGCTTAATAAACTTGTAAAGCAGTGGATGTACTAACTGAGTAATATATGCCTCTTATAATGAACGAGTTCACTTAACAGACGGCTGTGATGTCTGTTCTGAAGGAGCCATTTGTATTGACCCTTATATTTGGAATTTTTCTAATATCTGACTGATGACTGTGTGCAGGTATGAATGTCGCCTGTATGGATTCATATGGATATGAATGTCGACTCCTTGGCTTCTCTGGAATAATATGCACAGGCTCTAAATATTGGCTTTCCTGAGATCCAATATTATAGTATTTCAGGAATTGGGACTATGAGGATAAGATGAGTGGGATTCTACACGCATGTTTTTTTTTTTTTTTTTTAAATGAATATTGTGTGTGTGTGATGTGTATCTATGCAGGTTTTTATGCACATTACAAGGTTTTTATGCTTCATTAGTTATGCCTGATTGGGTTTCATGCTTCTTTCTCCATTTTACACAGGAGCCAGTAAACTCCTTTACCTTCTAAAGCAGCCAGCAGCAATGGAAGCGTTTCTCTCTTTGAAGTCTCTGTAATGCCCTGTCGGCTCTCACAGAGACCCTCGGTTAGAAGCTGTTGAAACCCTAAACCCTAAGACGACTCTCCCTGAATCTCAATGAGTCTCTTTCTCACGTCTTAATTGTGACGCTTGCGATTTCCACGCTCCGTCTTTCTCCCGCGTAGGTTTGCTCATGGGGGTCTGTGGTGGACCCTGCTCTGCTCGAGTGCTCCGGCTAAAACCGATTTTTACACCGAGCACATGCCTCCACTGCAGTACTAATTGGTATGCTCGGTGGAGTCTTTGCCGACAGTAATTTCATGAACTGAAGCCCTTGTTCTTCAGTGATTGAGCGTGGACACGTGATGCAGGATGCATTCTGCACTGATGTGTTTTAAACGGACCGTCTTTATCCGTGTGCACACGCTTACATCACATCGGACCATATGTACGGGTACGTTCCGTGTGCGCCAAGGTTCTTTCAGCTGCAGGTATCAAGATGGAACACAATTGCCAGAGGAAGGAGACAGGGCTGTCGATTAACAGTGCAGCAGACCTTCGATAAAGAGACTGTCTATATTAACGGCTTACTGAAGGCACTTATTGACGCACAGATACAAGCACGTGTGCATGAATTCACACACGCACACACACACGCACACACACACATTGACACAATCACGTGTGCATACACACACACACACTCTCTCTCTCTCTCTCTCTCTCTCACACACACACACATACACACACACACACATACACACAGACAGACACTCACACACACTGTCTCTCACTCACTCGGTGTACAGCCTGATGTGTACACAGATGGGGCCGTGCATTCAGACACATACAATAAGAACCAGAATCTTGCGTTTAAATCTTCTTGAAAACGCCACTTTTTCAAACAACAGATTTATTTGTCTTTCAAAGTTCATGAAAACCTTCTTTCTTTTTATTTATTTTTTCTCCCTGCCAATTGCTATGAGCTTTTTCTTGTGCTGCGGGTTGGAAGTTGCAGGTTTGAGTCCAGACGGAACACTGCCTTTGGCTCTCTGCACCTCCTTTAGTGTAATGTTCTGTCTTTCGCTCTCTGCACCTTCTTTAGTGTAATGTTCTGCCTTTGGCTCTTTGCACCTCCTTTAGTGTAATGTTCTGCCTTTGGTTCTTTGCACCTCCTTTAGTGGAATGTTCTGCCTTTGGTTCTTTGCACCTCCTTTAGTGTAATGTTCTGCCTTTGGCTCTCTGCACCTCCTTTAGTGTAATGTTCTGCCTTTGGCTCTGCACCTCCTTTAGTGTAATGTTCTGCCTTTGGCTCTCTGCACCTCCTTTAGTGTAATGTTCTGCCTTAGGCTCTCTGCACCTCCTTTAGTGTAATGTTCT
The DNA here is from genome assembly GCA_022702515.1 of Ilyophis sp. 1 JC-2022. NCBI lineage: Eukaryota > Metazoa > Chordata > Actinopteri > Anguilliformes > Synaphobranchidae > Ilyophis > Ilyophis sp. 1 JC-2022. The sequence continues at coordinate 8,250,975 of CM040398.1, read as the reverse complement.
GCCTTTGGCTCTCTGCACCTCCTTTAGTGTAATGTTCTGCCTTTGGCTCTCTGCACCTCCTTTAGTGTAATGTTCTGCCTTTGGCTCTTTGCACCTCCTTTAGTGTAATGTTCTGCCTTTGGCTCTCTGCACCTCCTTTAGTGTAATGTTCTGCCTTTGGCTCTCTGCACCTCCTTTAGTGTAATGTTCTGCCTTAGGCTCTCTGCACCTCCTTTAGTGTAATGTTCTGCCTTTGGCTCTTTGCACCTCCTTTAGTGTAATGTTCTGCCTTTGGCTCTTTGCACCTCCTTTAGTGTAATGTTCTGCCTTTGGCTCTGTGCACCTCCTTTAGTGTAATGTTCTGCCTTTGGCTCTTTGCACCTCCTTTAGTGTAATGTTCTGCCTTTGGCTCTTTGCACCTCCTTTAGTGTAATGTTCTGCCTTTGGCTCTTTGCACCTCCTTTAGTGTAATGTTCTGCCTTTGGCTCTTTGCACCTCCTTTAGTGTAATGTTCTGCCTTTGGCTCTTTGCACCTCCTTTAGTGTAATGTTGAAAAAGTGGGTGAAAAAGTTACTTTCATGCCCTTTTTTTGTGGGTTTACTGTACATCAAAAAGATGAGTAGACACATGTTCAACAAATGGTGATTAATATTCATGAGGGTAATCTGAGCCTTGTTTCCCTCACCTCACCCCCTGGGGCATCTCTATTTTCAGTTACAAAGATCACGCTAACCTTTTAAAGTGTCATATGATAATTGAAAATATTTTTGGAAGGTTAGTTAATGCTTATTTCTTTATAAATTAATTTAAAGGCTTATTTGTATTGCCTGTACCAAGGTCCTTATATTAGGTGTTTATGTTATGCAGGGCCTTCATGTTTAAGACACCATGTGCAAAATGCAAATTATTTTTTTTCAGGTTTTGAAAAGCAGTCTTGCATAGGTGACGTGAGGGCGGCCCCATTTCTCCAGCTCCGGAAGCTTCCGTTGATCATAGTTTTGGTAATTCGCGCCGCGACAGTGCTGGAATGCTTAATTCCAGACATAAGGCGACCCACAACACCTTTTTGTGGGCTTTCAGTGCCTCTTCCTCATCGCGTGGGAGGAAGACCTGCAAAAATGTATCGACACGGGAAATGTTCTTTTAACAGCACTGTACACTGTTCTAAGCGTTGAAGTCCCTTGAGCCTTCCAGTTCCTTTGGAATCAGTCCTCAATGGTGTTTGGGGGAGAGGTACAGCGCATAGACACCCGGAGGTGAGGCACAGCGCATAGACACCCAGAGGTGAGGCACATCGCATAGACACCCGGAGGTGAGGCACAGCGCATAGACACCCGGAGGTGAGGTACAGCGCATAGACACCCGGAGGTGAGGTACAGCGCATAGACACCCGGAGGTGAGGTACAGCGCATAGACACCCGGAGGTGAGGCACAGCGCATAGACACCCGGAGGTGAGGCACAGCGCATAGACACCCGGAGGTGAGGCACAGCGCATAGACACCCGGAGGTGAGGCACAGCGCATAGACACCCGGAGGTGAGGCACAGCGCATAGACACCCGGAGGTGAGGCACAGCGCATAGACACCCGGAGGTGAGGCACAGCGCATAGACACCCGGAGGAGAGCCTTCATCAGATCAACAAAGAGCTTTAGCTTTATATTTTCCTGGGCAAAGCGCTGCTGCTTTGGAACGGATTGACCAGCGAGCGACTTCCTGATTTTCTCATTCTGAACTTTGAACCTGCAAAGATGTGAACATTCCGTCTTGATAAGGAAATTTTCCCCAGTGTTGGGGATGAATGTGGTTTAGCGCATTCTTTAAGGGCTACACGCTTATGGGTGTGGGGAAGGGACCCAGCTAACGTGCTAATCATTGCGCAGATACTCTCGTGCAGGCGATTCATGAAGCCGTTGGCTTGCGTGATTGTGGGGGAAAAAAAGAGTAATTGCATTGGGTTCAGATAATAGCTGCAGATAATGACCCGAGAATGGCCTCCAGCTGCCTCATTCTCACCTTGGCTCTTATTTATTGAGCTTCATTTTTCTGTTCAGTGGAGTTTATCTGGGCGGGTGGCTGTTGAATTGGCAAACTGTCGTACTCCAATCTGCGATTTGTGTCTTTTCTTTTTTTTTGCGCAATTTGTAATTCTGTGGTGTGACACCAGGGTGTGGTGTGCAGGGCAAGGTCCTAATTTGATGAAAATAAAACCCAAGGAAAGATGTGGTTGGTTTGATCAAACATTTCTAAACTTGTCTTATGAGAGCGCTTGGCTGCGTATGTGTTTCTGTTTGGCGAATCAAAATAAAACTGCATCTTGGGTTCCATTTTAAAACACTTGTTAATTTATTACTGAAACTTTTGTTTCTCGACATTTGGCTGAATACACCAGATGAAATCTCCAGCATTGATCATGATGCTGAATGGTGGTGTTTTTTTCCCAGACATTGCGCTAGGTTACCTCTACCCAATAGGGAATGACAGAATGAGCTGTTACTGTCTGTCACAAAGGCCCTGACAATGAGCAACCCTGGGCCCAGCTAGGTCCCTCCCCTTTCACAGTATACATGTGTAAAGGCGTTGGTTCACTGTGTATTATTATTATTACTGAGTATTGAGTGTAGACCCTTGTGCAGGTTGTGTTTGGCCCTGTTGTTGAGTGTAGACCCTTGTGCAGGTTGTGTTTGGCCCTGTTGTTGAGTGTAGACCCTTGTGCAGGTTGTGTTTGGCCCTGTTGTTGAGTGTAGACCCTTGTGCAGGTTGTATTAGGCCCTGTTGTTGAGTGTAGACCCTTGTGCAGGTTGTGTTTGGCCCTGTTGTTGAGTGTAGACCCTTGTGCAGGTTGTGTTTGGCCCTGGTGTTGAGTGTAGACCCTTGTGCAGGTTGTGTTTGGCCCTGTTGTTGAGTGTAGACCCTTGTGCAGGTTGTGTTTGGCCCTGTTGTTGAGTGTAGACCTTTGTGCAGGTTGTATTTGGCCCTGTTGTTGAGTGTAGACCCTTGTGCAGGTTGTATTAAGCCCTGAGGCCCACTCCAACGGTAATGGGTCTTCTAACGGTAACGTCGTTCATGGCACATGCCCCTGCGACATCTTTGCTCCAACCGTGTCGTCTTGAAGAGTTGCTTGTTCGTCATGTCCCTCTTCGTCAGCTTCCCACAGTACCCCTTGACTGACAGACAGAAAATCTGTATTTCTGTATCCTGCTGTATTGCAGGGGAACATTTATTTAAAAAATAATAATAATTATTATTTATTTATTTATTTATTTTTAAAGCTGAGTTTGTACCCTGAAATTGATGTGTTTCATGTTTTTGGCAGAAGAACAGTGTGTTTGAGCTTCAGGGCCTGCCTGTGCACTAGGAGGGTTTGCCTGGCTTGTCTCGGCTCAGCTGTTTGTCACACCACCGCCCTGTTAAAAAGCCTGAACATGTGGTTTCTAAGGATAGGGAGGAGGTGCCAGCCCTAAAAAAAAACTTCCCTTCCCATCATCCCACATGAGCACTCTTAATCAGACTCTGGAAGCACCCCCAGGAAAGCCCTACATGCATGAATTTTTTAAAGGGCTTTTTCTGCTTTATGGGACAAGACGGTTTAGAGAGACTCAGCGAAACCCCGGAAGTAAGTGAGTCATCCGGGTGTTTCAAGTATACTGCAATTTGAACATTTTTTGCCTACTCAACGACTTTCTCGTCCTATCTACTCACCAAGGCTACTCAATAGTGTGGAAGAGTGCTGATTCGGACACGGCCCAGGAAGCCTTGACTAACTGTCTGATCCGAGCCCCAGGATGTAGGTACCGATGCAAGTTAGCATGGCTGACATGTTAGACCAGGGGTGGCCAATTCCAGGCCTCGCGGGCCGGTGTGTATGCAGGTTTTTTTTTTGCCCCCACCCCCCACGGTTCTCATCAATCATATAATACACACACACACACACGATTCACTTGTACTTGTAAAAAAAAATAAAAAAAATGCTACAATACAACGCATTGACGCGCCCGCACAAACACATTCATCAGCTTTTTCATATCGCGCGATATGTAGATTAAAATATCAGATCGTGTAAACGATGGGGGCTAATAAAATAATTTAACTGGGGGCAGCAAAAAAAACCTGCACACACACGGCCCGCGGGCCTGGAATTGGCCACCCCTGTAGACCGTGCTTATGGTGACGAGGGATTCATTTTACCGCACCCCCCCCTTCTCCTGCTCTGTTGCAGCCAATCACTGCTCAGCATTCGAACATTGTGTTGGCTCTTTTCCTCACCGTCGCCCCCTAAGGACTACACAGGGAACATGCGGTGCAGTGATCAGATAAAGGTTTTCCTCTTTAGTGCTATGCTAATCTTATCCCGTCAGCTAGCTGCTGTTTTGTGTATTAGCTATCTGTAGATCGAAGATTAAGTTAACTGAAAAACGTTTAACGGAATGCAGTTTATCAGTCGAGGCCTTTCATGTTTGCCCCCCCCCCCCCTCCCCCCTCCCCCATCTGCATCAGCAGTACAATGATCATGGTTGTTATGCATTTCCTGGTTGGCGTATAGTTTATGTACGATGGGAGACGGATCATCCCTGCTGTAATAAACATATTGGCTTGCAGTACAGAGCTTGTGCTTTAATGGTTGCTAATGGCGTCTTGCTGAGATCATAATGGGTATGCAGCTTATCAATGATTTAACCTGAGGAGTTGATTCTAAACAAAGTGCTCCTACTCTCTCAGTGGTTAATAAGTTCCTGGCGCACGCTTTCAGGGCATTTGCAGTGTCGTGCTTTTCATTTTGAGACACACGTAGCAGTAACGTTGCACCAATGTTTGTTTAAGGTTGCTAACGGGCTATGCTCGTACCCGTGTGCCTGGCATCCCAATTGAAGAGTGTTTTTTCCAAAACTCACTCAGCAGTCTTTGACCAATTTTGAGGTGTTTTTCATGAGAATTTTTATTTGTATGCTCAAATCCATAAGAATAAGAGTGTAAAAGTAAAACTGCAAATATCTAACCATTTATCAGAAAAATTATAGCCAACTTGGAAAAATATGGCTAATCAATGTGGCTAATTTATTGGATTTATTGAGGTTTGGAAAAACACTCTTCAAACTCTGGATAACGGTCAGTCAGAAAGAGAAAATAAACCCAATTGTTGACTTGACTCTTGACGTGACTGTGTTAGCGTTTTGTGGGCCTGGAAGTGAGTTCTCTAGCCGTATCTTTGCTGCACATTCTTGGATATACAGTATTTCAGGCCAATGCCGATATTTTGACTGACGAGCTGCTCCACAGCCAACATTTGCAGCATCCGTTGCTCTTATTTTCTCAAGAGCTACTGTATATCTTTACAAAACTTCTCTTGAAAGAGGAATAAATCCTCCTGCTTGTGTTGGGGCTAGGCCATGTAATAAATGTTGATCTTACGGTAGTTTGTTGTTTGTACTTTGCCCATAGGGGTTAATGTTTGTCTGTTTTGCCCGCACCTCTTCAGCAGTCTTCTGTGTTGGGCTCCAGCTGTGAGTCATTTCATTCGTGGAATTTATTAGCAAATGTTCCCATCAGGCTCATGGCACAGTGGAAATGAAGAGGCAAGTTCACTTTGGAGTTGATTTGCAATTCCGCAAATGTTAGTAACAAATCACGGCGCTAATTCGCAAAGTGCCTCTCCTTGCTCGGCGGGAGTTTCCAGATTGAATGCAAAGTCACAGGCAGAGAGGAGGTGCAGGTCTACCCCGTGCTGTAAACACTGGGCTGTGCTGGGGCCAATCCGCATGGTAAACAGGGGGTTAACCCTTTGAAGAGTAGGCTGTTTGGAATGTTTATTTCAAAATTCTAAGTCAGTGTTCTAGAACTCCGTGGTGTCCACTGCCTTGGGTCTCTCACACCCACTTCCAATTCTTAGCAATCAGCAATCACAAGCATTCCATGTAGCCCACAACCTTTCAGAATAAAAGGAGGCTCGATTCAGCAATTAATAAAACTGTCTGAGGTGGCCATTTTGTCTCCTTTCTGGGGGATCATTCATTGATGTTTCGTATTCTCACTAATTAAAATCAGAATGTGGTCTTGAGCAGAACTCAAGATGAAAAGGAAAAATAACTAGATAGTTTATCTTGGCTGTGTGCGCCAGGATGCATTAAACGGATCAGCTTGATGTTGATAAATGTGTGGCTTTGCCTAAAAGTCAAATGTTGATTCTGTTGCACATTTTTATTTTTTGTATTATTACTTGTATATTGTGGTTAATATTCTATTCATGCTGACCGACTGTATCTTTAATAATTGGTTGAGGTGGATATTTTGGTTTCCAGGTGACTGCTGTTATCTGAATCCAGTTGGTGGATTCTGCACACGTATCAAAAATGTACCTCTACATTGAGTAATGTCACGACAAGTCTTTGGACTTATATATATTATATTACAATATTTTGTTTTTGGAGCAAACATGAATGGAAGGGTGTGCATGTATGTGGATGTTGTAGCCTGGGTTGGAGCTGTGAGGGGGGGGTACCTGGGGGGGTACCTGTCACTCCTCATTTGCCTAGTCTTAAGAACACTGCTCATGTGTTTTCACTTGCTTACATTTATTTATCTAAGTGCATTTTATTTCTGCTTCTTACAGTGAAAAAAGTGAAAGATATTGTTAATACTGTCCTGGGGTAAGAGGGGAAAAAACAAGCAAGCTGTGCTGTGCTGAGCTGTGCTGTGCTGAGCTGAGCTGAGCTGAGCTGAGCTGTGCTGAGCTGTGTTGTGCTGTGCTGTGCTGTGCTGAGCTGTGCTGTGCTGAGCTGAGCTGAGCTGTGCTGAGCTGAGCTGTGCTGAGCTGAGCTGAGCTGTGCTGTGCTGTGCTGAGCTGAGCTGTGCTGAGCTGAGCTGTGCTGTGCTGTGCTGTGCTGTGGCACCAGCGGCACTGATTTGAAATTACCATTTTAAAAGGAGGTTGTTTTTTGTGCCTAAATCGGGGCCGTTTTTTGTAATCTTGCACCACCTGGGGTTCCAGAACACTGGTTATTGTGCCGATCTGGCTACCTGCTGGCACACCTGGTAAAGGCCACTGAGGACTGACGACGCTAAGGGAGAGAGAGAGAGGCATGATGGGACTTCTAACGGCAATAAAGAGGGGCCTGATTGTCTGGTTGCCTCCTGGTTGAAGGCCCAAGAAATCTGCAGCCCTGCGGGCAGCTCTGTTAAGTAACGGCCCAGGCAGCTGGTGCCTGATAGCCAGTAAAAAGCATCTCTATGAGAGACAATGCCGAGGGAGAGCGGTAAAGCACGCGCTCAGATGGTTAATCGTGTGTGACCCGATATATGATCACATGACACAAGAACAGGAAGTCAGGTGTGCACAGGAAGCCTTTACGTGGGCGTGTGGGTCTGCTCAGCAGTCTAGGGTCAGGCAGCGGTGCGTTTTGCGTAGTTAGTGTCGTCAGTGCCGCCATACGCTCAATGTTTACTCAATCTGTTACAGCGCGCTGCCGGCACCTCTCCACCGCCTCTAGCATCCTACTGGTGACTTGTGTGTGTGTGCGTGTGTGCGTGTTCTCACGTGTGCGTGAGCAAACGGCCCGTATTCCGCACTGCGGAGGGAAGGGCTTCAAGCAGACAGCTGCCAGCCCGCATCGCGGTGCTGCGCTTGGCCTGTTACCGCCGAGCAGAGAGACTGCGCGGACAGAGAGTCCTGTTTACTAACAGACCACTGGGGAGCCTGAGTTGTAGCGCAAATTTTTTGTGTCACGGTGCGGTGGGATTGTATGAAGTGATTTGGATCTGGTCACAAATTTGGGTCCCCCCCCCCCAATTTCACCTTATTTTCACCCCATGTGCCACCGTTTGGTCCCCTGCAGAGCACACTTTATCTCCCCTGCCAAACCGTTCCAGGTGCAGCGGCTGGGTCGTGCTGCTTTTCAAATCTTTTGACACTGTGGTTAATCCAGTGATCAATTCACAGCCCTGAGAGACCAGTACCTTTGTTTAACCCTTTGAAGAGTGGGTTTTTTGGAATGTTTTTATTTTTATTCTAAGTCAGTGTTCTAGAACTCCATTGCTTTCAGTTACCAGTAGTGATTGTTACTTCAGCATTAGAATGTTCAGTTAAGAACATTCTAATCGCCTATTTATGAACTTACAGTTCAAACAGATTCAGGTTTATTGAGCTGGGCTTGAATTAGTAAAGCCTGTAGATTAAGAAAGCCACATAAAAAATAAACTGTGTGGCCTAGAATCAGGACATTGTAGTTGTTGTAGTTACCAGGTCTGCCTAAGTTTATAAACTTCACAAAGTAAGATGTGGGTCTGGGAATATTCTGTTGACATTATAACGTGGAGAAAGGCTTTCATTACATTAATTAGCAATGAAGACCGTTACTTTTCTTCAGCCTCCTCGGTTTTCCGAAGCGAGATCTGGGAAAGCAGTCGTGTTTGTGACATTCGGTTTGAGTTCAGTAGCAGCGTGGCGAGTGTCTGTAAAGTTGGTTCTTCTTTAAAGTAACATACAACTGAGGAATCTTGAGACAAACTGCAAGACCAGCAAAACATTTTTTTTCTTCTTCATACAAGGACAAGGAATTACGGGTCAGTTTTTGATGCTAATGATCATTCCGGAATTTCCAGCGGCTGATTCCAGCAGGCTCTGAGCGGATGGTATCCAAACTGTCCACACTGCGGCATCACTTTGCGATAAAGCGAGGGAACTCGGATAAATCCGATAAATCACAGGCAGGAGTTGACCTTTGGTTCAGAGTCTACAGCACTGAAAAATAAAAGGTGTTTCATTTGGTTTAATGTTATAAAATTGCATGAAGACATTTTTGCCGGAGGGCACCGATTTATTTATTTTATTCCAGTTTTTAGATGATTAGGCTACCTTCTGAATCCAACACATTGTTTTGATTTCACAGACTCTTAAGTTTCTCAAACCTTTCTTTTCTTATGATATTCATAATTAAATTATAACTCTGTTTTACCCTGTGTTTTTCCTCTCTTGTCATTTTTGGAATGTTGTGTTTAACGGTCGTGTGTCAGAGAACTAGCTTCCTAGCTTCATTGATGTTTTATATTGAATTGCCAATTGATCACTAAGTCAACTTAATGTTTTCCTAACGGACGTGTTTGTTTGCCTTACCCTAACTGCTTTCATTGTAAAGATGTCTTGTTGACCCTCCAATGGGATCATGGCATGATTAGTTTTTTTATGTCTTTCCCCAGTATGTGGCGTTTCTTTTCTTCACTCTGGCATTTCTGTCAAACTCAACAATTAGATTTCTGTCTGCTCCCGCATTGCGCAGTGACTTGATAAACGACGTCAGAAGAGTGCGCGCTGGGGAGCGTCTTAGCGGTGTGCCGTTGCACGCTGGGGAATACACATCAGCAGCGCACGCTTCAAACGCGTCTCATCAGGAGGGAAGGATGGAAAAGCATCAGCTCTTATCATTTACTGTCCCTGGGACACGCTGTGTAAATCGCATTATTTCAGCTGTCATCTTATCAAAAAGACCGTCTTTAGGGTTTAGGGCCGATCTTCTGATTCATTCATTTATTTTGTTTCAACCATGCAAAACACTGATGGAGACTTGGGGTAATTTGAGTAGAAGGCTGCACTGTACAATGTATGGGTAAAAATGCTGTACAGTACGTACGTTAAAGAAATTGGCAGGTATTATGACCTTTGTTCATATTTTTTATACGTCTTGTCATAATTATTGAGCATTGCCTAGTCTGTCACCCTGAATGCCGTGCAGTCTAATGAATCCTGCTGAGCAGACATGGGGAGTGAAGCCCCATATTTTCATGCTTAGCTTGGCTCCCTCGTGCGCGTCGTGCGTGCGCTTAATTGTGACGGCGTCACGCTGCTTTCATTGTGTCTGCACCGCTAAGCTCAAGCGTTACCGCAGTTGTACAATTAAATTCAAGAGGTTTATACATATTAAAGAAAAACATATTTTGTCAACTCAATTGGTTATGACCAGGGTGTGAAATTAACACTTAAATGCTGGTAAAAGTTTGATTGTGGCTGGTGAGATTTTCTACTCAAGCAGGCACTTTGGCAGGTAACCAAACGGGTTGTGTTATATTGTAAAAGGTAATGTGGCTGGTAAAATGTGGAAAATGGCTGGTGATTTTTAGAATCCACAAGACACTCTGGCCAGTGGGTGAAAAAGGTACTTTGATGAACTGGTTATGACTGATCGATTGTGCTGCCTGCTCTCACTGTATTAATGGTGAGTGGGTCAGATGAGACTGGTTAAGACCCCCCACACCCCCCACCACTTCGCCCCCTCACAGGACGACCTGGGCCTGTCACATTCCATACCGTTAAGCACCCGCACACGCCCGCCACAAAGGCCTCTGGGACACATGAGCGCTCGTTTATTGCTCTCCCCTGCAGCGATTTAATTCCGTCGCTCGGGGGATGAGCGTTTGACGCACGTCATTAGTCGGGGCAGTCCCAGGTCACAAATTTGAGGTTTCCCCATTTTTTTCTTTTTCTTCTGGGGTCACGGAACAGCACACCACTAATAATCCTCTTTTAAGCCACACTTTGGTTCCAGACCTTTGCTCTCCCGTTTCTAGCTGGGTGCGGACAGAATATACCCCTGAATGAACAAGTTGTACAGGTCTTTCAAAATATACTTGATGAAAACCCAGTGGGTTTATATTTCTGTTGAAGAGCCGCGTTAGTTAAAAGCGGTGTTTTAATAATGTCCTCATTAGTGGAGATACTGAGCCAGTGCAGCTGGAATCCGCTTCAGCAGGTTGCTCGTTTCCAACACTAGAACTTTCCCTCTGATGTGAAAACGGCTGATATTTGTTATTTGTCCTGCTCTGGTTGCAGTGGTCTTTGTCCTGCTCTGGTTGCAGTGGTCTTTATCCTGCTCTGGTTGCAGTGGTCTTTGTCCTGCTCTGGTTGCAGTGGTCTTTGTCCTGCTCTGGTTGCAGTGGTCTTTGTCCTGCTCTGGTTGCAGTGGTCTTTGTCCTGCTCTGGTTGCAGTGGTCTTTGTCTTGCTCTGGTTGCAGTGGTCTTTGTCCTGCTCTGGTTGCAGTGGTCTTTGTCCTGCTCTGGTTGCAGTGGTCTTTGTCCTGCTCTGGTTGCAGTGGTCTTTGTCCTGCTATGGTTGCAGTGGTCTTTGTCCTGCTCTGGTTGCAGTGGTCTTTGTCCTGCTCTGGTTGCAGTGGTCTTTGTCCTGCTCTGGTTGCAGTGGTCTTTGTCCTGCTCTGGTTGCAGTGGTCTTTGTCCTGCTCTGGTTGCAGTGGTCTCTGTCCTGCTCTGGTTGCAGTGGTCTCTGTCCTGCTCTGGTTGCAGTGGTCTTTGTCCTGCTCTGGTTGCAGTGGTCTTTGTCCTGCTCTGGTTGCAGTGGTCTTTGTCCTGCTCTGGTTGCAGTGGTCTTTGTCCTGCTCTGGTTGCAGTGGTCTTTGTCCTGCTCTGGTTGCAGTGGTCTCTGTCCTGCTCTGGTTGCAGTGGTCTCTGTCCTGCTCTGGTTGCAGTGGTCTCTGTCCTGCTCTGGTTGCAGTGGTCTTTGTCCTGCTCTGGTTGCAGTGGTCTTTGTCCTGCTCTGGTTGCAGTGGTCTTTGTCCTGCTCTGGTTGCAGTGGTCTTTGTCCTGCTCTGGTTGCAGTGGTCTTTGTCCTGCTCTGGTTGCAGTGGTCTTTGTCCTGCTCTGGTTGCAGTGGTCTTTGTCCTGCTCTGGTTGCAGTGGTCTTTGTCCTGCTCTGGTTGCAGTGGTCTTTGTCCTGCTCTGGTTGCAGTGGTCTTTGTCCTGCTATGGTTGCAGTGGTCTTTGTCCTGCTCTGGTTGCAGTGGTCTTTGTCCTGCTATGGTTGCAGTGGTCTTTGTCCTGCTCTGGTTGCAGTGGTCTTTATCCTGCTCTGGTTGCAGTGGTCTTTGTCCTGCTCTGGTTGTAGTGGTCTTTATCCTGCTCTGGTTGCAGTGGTCTTTGTCCTGCTCTGGTTGCAGTGGTTTGTCAGTTGTGTCAGAGCCGCACCAATCCCAGTGCCCTGCCCCCACCCATCCTCTTCTCTGTTTCACACGGGCGAGATGGATACCGCCAACACGCCATTCTTTTATCTGGTTCAGTTTGTAGAGTAGGACAGCAGACTGAACAAACCCCCCGCCTCCCCCCGCCCCCCACCCCACCCTCGTCTCTGGGACCCGGCTTGTTTTCATGTGTCGGTGCTTTTTCTCATCGGTAGCTTGTTTGTTTATTTTTCTCTTCCTTTGTTAATCAGCGTGGTGCAGAGGAGTAATGATGCGCAGGTTCAGTTCTGATTGTGTGTGTGTGTGTGTGTGTGTGTGTGTGTGTGTGTCTGTCTGTGTGTCTGTGTGTCTCTGTGTGTTGTGTGTGTGTTGTGTGTGCGTGTTCTTCATCACGTGTACACGCCCATGCTGTATTCTCTAATGCTGTGACGCATGCAGCACATTGAGGGAATAGTTTGGGTGCTCCTCTAGGAAAGGCTCATGTGTTCAGCAGTGCTGCTGGGGCGGTGTTCAGATGGTTGGGTGCCGTGCGGCTTCCAGTGCCGGGAGGTATGGATGGTAAGAGAGAGAGGATTGAGGAGGTGCACTGATACAGGCAGCTGATGGGGGCAGGTTCTGGGGGCAGAAGGGCAAAGGGTATTTCGGTTCTTGCCCTGGGAAAGTACGGTGCCCAGTGCCCACTGCTGGTGGGATGTGCTGTGTGATGGGAGCCTTGGTGTGTGTGTGTGTGTGTGTGTGTCTGTGTCTGTGTGTCTGTGTGTCTGTGTGTCTGTGTGTGTGTGCTTCCGTCCTCAGTGAAGAGTCAGGTGATACGATTTCTCACTGTTCCTTTGGCAGATCAGGTTTCAGCACTAAATATGGTTTCCTCAGGCAAAACCCGGCCGTGACCAAACACGATCTATCTATCCCGTGATCACCACCGAAAACATGAACGCTAGATCTTTTCCAGCATAAGGACGGAGGCTTTCACGGGATGTTTCCAACAGCATGCTGGTTGCCTTGGCCTTTTATTAGCCTTTGGTTCCCAACGTGCTTCCTAATCTCTCACAAGGGTATTATTTGCACCCAGAGTAACGCCAGGCTACAATTAAGAGGTGCGTTAGCGTGTCCCCTGGGTTCCAGGTGAGCCCAAGGTTTCCCGTCTATCATTAGCTTTGCCTCCTGTGCCTGCTTTTATCTCTTTTCTTCTGTCCGTGGCAGCTGTGCTTGTGTGTTTGGACGATCTTGCCGTGCTGGGCAAAGTGGCCGTTTGAGGACACGGTGGGAATATTAAGCTATTGGAGATGTGCTGCCTCATGCCATCGCGTTATTATTAGTACAGTTTATTTAGTCTAAAGCATCATGCCCAGCCTGTCCAATGTTTCTCTGGTGTAATGTACAGTTATTATACAGACTTTCTGATTGGCTCTTTCTTTTTCACTGTTATGGAGCGTGGCCAAGATTGTAACTGTGGCTTTTTCTGGGCACTGCGAAAGCATTTTGTTTTGCAAACTACATGCATAATAGCCCGTCTTTGAGCTGAACGTGTGTAGAGACACAGGCACGCACGCACAAACACAGGCACGCACGCACAAACACAGGCACACAATAAAATTAAGTTAAAAATGATTGTCCTTTGAATGAACCTTACGTTGTTTTAAATGTACCTTCCGGCTTTTTTGAGATGTGAATGAAACATTGCGCCATTACATAAACCCGTGACATCACTGCGCTTATTCATCACTGTGATGCTCTGATGGGAATTTTAGGAGACTTCATAAATACGCAAATTGATCCGCCAAAGGGGAGTTGCTAGCCAAGTATGCTAATACCTCAGCAGCCTGTTTATGACATCACAGAAGTGCAGGAAGTGCTGCCCGTGGAAGCTGTTAAAGCTGCTTGTAGCGTACACTCACCAAAACAGGAAATGGGTGCGATGGTGACTGTAGAGCCCTGTTCATGGGTGCCTTCTGTTTTATGACAGAGCCTTAAATACGTGGCTGACTGACCGGATGGGCCTGGTCTGTGGCGATGGTTTGAAGGGAAGCGGGCCGAGCGCTTGCTGTAGCGCTAACGGACGATGTTCAGCGCGGTGTGCGGAGCCTGTGGTTTTCAGTTTCTTCCTGCTCCATGGAGTGCGGGGGCGGGGGTGATGGGAGAGTTTTTTCTCTCCAGGGATTGGCTGGCTGTAAGTGCACTCAGCCTCTGGCCGGAGGTTCGGTGGGGGGGGTGGGGGGGCAGGTTTCAGGACTGTGAGATTGTGTCTCAGTGTTCGTTATTAATAATTCAGGTGTGCTAATAGGGGACTGGTGCATGGTGAGAGGTGAGTCATTGCCCATAGGGACTGAAACTGGGTTCTCACACATGCATCCTGTGCAGGGAACACCCGGGGCAAACCATTAGATCTCAGGAGAACAGCATGTACCATTACCACACCATGTGCCTGAGACCCAGGGAGCCTCCTGAGTGCGTGTGAGTGCGCGCGTGCGAGTGCGTGCGAGCGCGCGCGTGCGGGTGCGTGTGAGTGCGTGCGTCTGTGTGTTGAGAAAGCTAATTTGGTTCATTCTTTTCTTGGAATATTAATCTCCCACAGCCTAATGCCACACAATCCCACCACAAGTTAAATACATCTCCACTGTTTGTCCGCTGTTGTCATCGGATTTGAGTCTGAGATCAGGTGACAAGACACGATCAGCGCCTCTCCCCGATCTGCTGCCACCACATTACAGCTGAAAAGCATTAAGACTTGAGTGAAGGCCGGAGCGTGTCTGCCTATGGACACGGGTCCTGTCACATGACACTGAGCATAGGATGTTCGCTGAGAGACGGGGGGGTGACATCATCCTCTGTGAGCACGCTCAGAAAGCAGCGCTGCAGAAGCGCACGTGTGTGTGTGTTTGTGTTTGCGTGTGTTTGCGTGTGTTTGCGTGTGTGCGTGCACGCGCGCGCGTGCGTGTGTGCGTCTGCTGCAGTAGCTTCTCGCCTAGCTGCCCACTGGCCTTAAAGCTACAGGACTGTATGGAGGGGATTAGCGCACAGGCAGGTTTAATAAATCACGCGTCTGCATGTGCATACATTACTCCTCTTAAGTGGCTCGTCCTGCATAAATGGATTCCTCATTTGCTTCTCTGTTTTACAATTGAAGTCGTTTGACCTTTCAAATAAAGGCGTGTCCCTCCGTTTGTTTTGTTATTGGCAAGCGGGTGGGCGCTCTGGCGGGAGCACTGAACGGGTGGCGGGAGTCAGGTTGTAATGGCGGGTGATGGATGAGACGGGCTGGAGACTGACAGGTGTCATCGTGAGGCTGCGTACGCGAGTGTGTGCGGTATTTGTATGTGTGGGGCTCTGACATGCTGTGTCCTCCTTGATCAGAAAAGCACTGACCACACAAGCTGCTGCCTAATTGGCCATATTTACACAGCCTGGATTTCTGTGGTAACATGGATTTAAATTGAAGTAGAACCTCAGCTCTGTTAATGGTTTGTAAAGTTGCTCCGATTAGCACATTTTGCTGTTGCAGGTGCGATGGCTGCAGGCATTTAGCAGAGGCCATTATCCAGAGTGACTTGCACACTCCCGGCTTAAATTCTGTACGTCCAATCCATTTATACAGCTGGATATTTACTGATGTAATTCAGCTTAAGTACCTTGTAAGGGTAATAATGGCAGTGCCCCACCTGGGAATCAAACCAGCAACCCTGGAGTTACAAGCCAAGATCCCTGACTATTATTTTGTTGTGGTACAACTCCTGAGAAGTGCTTTGCAGTTTTTTCCTTGTTATTGCATCTTTCATAATGGCCTATTATTTTTGGAGATTTACCAGGCTATGGGCCTGACTATTATTATTGTTATTATTAACTTAAGAAGTAGCCAGATTATTGGTTGTTAAACGGCTGTCAGAAGGAAATATTTAATGAATGAAAGTGTTTTATTGTGAGAGTAGAAGGCGGGACTAGGGGGGGTAGATCAGAGCTGTACCCTGGTCTTTGTCCTGTGGCGGAGAAGCTCGTTTCTGTAAAGTGTTTTATTGTGAGAGTAGAAGGCGGGACTAGGGGGGGTAGATCAGAGCAGCACCCTGGTCTTTGTCCTGTGGCAGAGAAGCTTGTTTCTGTAAAGTGTTTTATTGTGAGAGTAGAAGGCGGGACTAGGGGGGGTAGATCAGAGCAGCACCCTGGTCTTTGTCCTGTGGCAGAGAAGCTCGTTTCTGTAAAGTGTTTTATTGTGAGAGTAGAAGGCGGGACTAGGGGGGGTAGATCAGAGCAGTACCCTGGTCTTTGTCCTGTGGCGGAGAAGCTTGCGGTAAAGTGTTTCTTGTTTCTGTAAAGTTTTTTGTGAGAGTAGAAGCGGGACTAGGGGGGGTAGATCAGAGCAGCACCCTGGTCTTTGTCCTGTGGCAGAGAAGCTCGTTTCTGTAAAGTGTTTTATTGTGAGAGTAGAAGAAGGACTAGGGGGAGGGGGGGTAGATAGAGCAGACCCTGGTCTTTGTCCTGTGGCAGAGAAGCTTGTTTCTGTAAAGTGTTTTATTGTGAGAGTAGAAGGCGGGACTAGGGGGGGTAGATCAGAGCAGTACCCTGGTCTTTGTCCTGTGGCGGAGAAGCTCGTTTCTGTAAAGTGTTTTATTGTGAGAGTAGAAGGCGGGACTAGGGGGGGTAGATCAGAGCAGTACCCTGGTCTTTGTCCTGTGGCGGAGAAGCTTGTTTCTGTAAAGTGTTTTATTGTGAGAGTAGAAGGCGGGACTAGGGGGGGTAGATCAGAGCAGTACCCTGGTCTTTGTCCTGTGGTGGAGAAGCTCGTTTCTGTAAAGTGTTTTATTGTGAGAGTAGAAGGCGGGACTAGGGGGGGTAGATCAGAGCAGTACCCTGGTCTTTGTCCTGTGGCAGAGAAGCTTGTTTCTGTAAAGTGTTTTATTGTGAGAGTAAAGCGGGACTAGGGGGGATCAGAGCTGTACCCTGGTCTTTGTCCTGTGGCAGAGAAGCTCGTTTCTGTAAAGTGTTTTATTGTGAGAGTAGAAGGCGGGACTAGGGGGGGTAGATCAGAGCCGTACCCTGGTCTTTGTCCTGTGGCGGAGAAGCTTGTTTCTGTAAAGTGTTTTATTGTGAGAGTAGAAGGCGGGACTAGGGGGGGTAGATCAGAGCAGTACCCTGGTCTTTGTCCTGTGGCGGAGAAGCGTTTCTGTAAAGTGTTTTATTGTGAGAGGGGGGTAGATCAGAGCCGTACCCTGGTCTTTGTCCTGTGGCGGAGAAGCTTGTTTCTGTAAAGTGTTTATTTGTGAGAGTTTTGTCCTGTGGCGGAGAAGCTTGTTTCTGTTAGAGACATTAGCCTGGCATGGACAGCTCATATTGGAAGGTAAAATAAAGCCTGGGACGGTGCGTAGATTCTCTGCTCTGCGGACGGCAGGGGAACGGCAGACGCTCGCGGTGTGGTTCTGCCAGCCCTCTGACGGCGGCACAGCAACACTGCCGCAGCGTGGAAAACAATAATCCTCTTTTGTTGGCAAATCAGCTTCATTCATTCCCAGCGACGGCTTTTTTGAAGTGAGTTTCAGCCGTAGGGGGGATTTGGTTTTTCTGCCTAATTGAATAGTTTGTGGAGTATCTGTCATTGGGATGTTTTCACGTCTCAGTGCTCGCGGAACCCCTCGCGCAGAGCCCCGTCTGTCACGGTGGGGGGTTGGTGAGGCCCCTTCTGAGACGACGCACTCTGACCCTTCTGGAGGAGCTGAGTCACTACGCTGGCGACCTTCCAGGACTCTGGGCTTCGGACAAATTGGGGTTTCTGAGCACGAGACACTCGATCAGCTCAGCTAGTGTCTCTGACTTAGTTGGCAGTGCCTCTGGGGCCTCACCAGGTATTTTGCGAAAACATTTATTCTGGAATATACTCTACTTGGCTAACGACCCTGGAGTCGGACGTGTTCCAAAAGTGATCAGATTAGATTATTTCAGTAATGCTACAGATTACTGTGCTAATTACATTTATAGTAATGTCATTTGTAATCGGTGGCAGATTACATTGTCCATGTAATCTTCCCAACGCTGGCCATGTCGTTGTGTCCATTATGCAGATGCTACTCTACTGTGTATGACTGCACTTACTGACCTCGTGATCAATACACTCCTCAAGGACACACACACACACACACACACACACACACACACAGGCAGACACACACACACACGCACACAGACGCACACGCACACGCACACACAGACGCACATGCACACACGCACACAGACACACACATGCGCACGCACACACGCCTTAACCCGGTGAGCCACTCAGCAGCCCCCAGCAGCCATGCTTTAGCTGTTCTTATTAATATTTCTGCAGTTCATTTCCAGCACGTCTGTCTCTCGGTGCTAGCTCGTTGAGATGCTATCTACAATCGCGGCTTTAGCGCAGAATTAATTAGCGCTCACCGTAGCCCTTCACAGCTGATTATTTGATACCGTAGGCTCGGGTTGAGCCGCATAGGGCCAAAGACTCCGGCAAGACGCAGGGCCGCCGCTCTTAAAATGCACCGCACATTTCCGACAGTCTGAATTATAATTGCGTTTAATGATTCGCTGGTCGCTGTCTTCAAACAGCTGCTTAAATTAAACTTTCAAAACATTATTTTTTTCCCTCTCCTTTTTTCTCTCATTCAGCCCAGGCAGCATTTTATCGCCTTGCTGAAGTAATTATACACAGGTGGTTTGTGGAGCAGGAAAAAAAGCTTAAAGGAAACCCTCGTCCCGCTAATCCTTGTGCCTCCATCGGGGAGCTTTCTCGAGGAACACCATAATCATCTACATTTTGCCTGCCGATCCACATACGGGCCCCAGTGCATCTGGGCATCACAAGCACTGCAGTAGGAGGCTGGCTTTTGGCAAAAAAAAAAAAAAAAAACTTTAATAGAAATGTAAATTGCCATGTGACATAGCCGCTGCTATTCAGTCAGAGTACTTGCCTTTAAATTCTACTTCACAAGGTGCGTTGTGACTGTACAGTGATGGCGTTGGGAGAAAAAAAAAGCTTATGTGATTCTTAACCTTTTATTAATAAGGTGTAAGATCGCAAATATGTCATTAGAATGTTCTTAACTGAACATTCTAATGCTCATGTAACAATCATTGGTAATTGTAATTGACTGACTGACAAAAGCATTCCAAAAACCCTACTCTTCAACGGGTTAAGTCCAGCGATGCCAGTTCACAGCCAGGGGGCTGTACTGGGACCGTACCCTGCGTTAGGAGCATGCATCCATCCTTATCCTGCCACATTGACAAGCCATGAGGAATTATGGGTAGTCTCTGTGGGGAAAAGTCTCCCATGGATGGTTCTGGTCGGGAGGAAATGGACACATATATTGGAACGTTTGTCATGTCCAGCTGTGTGGTGATAGATGACCCCCCCCCCCCTCCTCCCCTCCCGGGAGAACAATATTGCCCTGACAGCTGATTCCTGGAAACCGTCCTTTCTGTACAAAAACAATGTTCACTTTCCTGCCTTTTGTCTCTCTTATTTTTCCACTGGTGTCCAAAAAGGTGCCTGAAAGGTGGTATTTTATCCTCCTGCTTGTTGATGGAGATGTGCTCTTTTTTTAATTATTTTTATTTTTTCCTGCCAGCTGGAGTGAGTAGTGAGTGATGTTAATTTTTTTCCTCCCAGCTGGAGTGAGTAGTGAGTGATGTTAATGCAGAATTTGTTCATGGTGGTTGATTGAGCGTCATCACTTCACCATTACACACCTGCTCTGTCGCTTCAGTCCGTTCAGGGAGTGGCACAGCCAACACCGGCAGGAAGAGGAAAACGAAGAAGTACTGTCGCTACAGCTCTGTCTTTCAGACGGCATGCTGCTTCTTTCTCACTCCCCTACATGTGTGCAGAAACAGCCAGTGTGATATGACCACTGTGGAAAACGACACCTTCTCTGTCACATACATGTGCAATGCCTTTGGGCCTCAGAATATGTTGCGATCATTATTTTAGAAAGAAATACAACGGAGCGTGACCACAGGGTCTGCCGGTTCGGAAAAATTTATTAGCGTTATCGCTCTGCGACCGTGTTGCCAAGGAGAACCGTCGCCTTTAACGCCTCCAAGGGCGTGTGACGAATACGGCTTTGTCGCCAGGGCGACGATTCTTCAAAGTTCTGTCGTCTGCAAATCCGTCGCACGTTTAGTATGCGATCTCGTTTTCATCTCGGATCAAGACCTTTTTATTAATACCCAGCATGCACCGGGAGGGAGGCGGCACGGGTACAGAGTCGTGCCGCTCGGGTTCGGCTTCAATCGGCGCTGCACCGCTTTGATGTGCGCCCGCGAAAAAACTCCTTCTGATCTTCCCGGCTGGGTGTTGCCCTCTGCAACCGCGCTGGATTAAGAGAAGCCGGCCCCGCCCCTGTGTCCACCCTCTCTGAATCCCCTCCAGCGGGAAGTTATGCTGCTCATGGGGCGCGTGCTAGCGGGAGGGGGTACGCGGCGGGAAGGTGAAAGGTCGAGGAAATAAAACGATGAAAATGAGATTACCGTGTCTGCGCTGGCAGAAGCAGGCAGGTAATTGCTAAAACAGAGAGTCCTTTTATGCGCTACGAGTGATAAATATTCATACTGGGGAGGTTTATGGGCCCTGCGCCTATATCGTTGCTGCTGACACGCACACCCTCCCCCCCCCCCCGCCTACTATTCCGCCCACCTCAGCCTCCTGGGCCAAGGGAGGGGGCGGGGCTAGAGCCTATAACTCGTATTGCAATCTTCTTTAATGGAAATTTTATTTGCGCACGTTTCATTTTCAGCGTGCGGCCGGTGGCTTTCCCAGGAATGGTAAATTCCGGCCCGGTGGTGACGGTCCGTGTGAGGCTGGGGCCCCTCAGCGGGCCATCTGCTGGCCGTGTGGGGGTGGAGGGACGGACGGGCGGACGACTCTCTCCGGGCGAAACGGACGTTCGGGGGTCTGGTCATTAGTGTGGGGTCACTCTTAATGTGCTTGCGCTCAGCTTGGATTGCGCTAATGGTTTTACGATGACCCCGACAGCCATGAACAAAGAGTTAAAACCCACCTTTTTAAAAATGTATTTATTTATTTAATGCCTGTACCCATGTCTTACCCCTCCTCTGCAGTGCAGGCTGAGGAGGATCTTCTGAACCAAGCGCTCTGAACAGGCACATCTCCGGCTGTTTGTGGAATTAAAGCACCTGGACGTTAGGGTCACAGGCCCTCGTTATTTCTGGCCCATTAGACAGTTTACCTGACTAAAACTGTTAACGTGATATTGTTCAGTCAGATGGAAATAGCTGAGTTTCAGCATTAATATCCTGCGTTTCCTGATGTTGTTTTATATGGGTGTAGACAGGCCGCTCTTCCCCTGGGAATATTGTGTAAAATGGGTCTTGCTCGCACGCTCGGTTTATTTCGAGTAACTAGGTTGCTCTCGTCTGTTTTTGTGTACAGCAGTACGAGTGTTTGGGTTTTAGGTGCGGAATGTGATGACCAAACCGGTTTTACCTTAAAACTTTAACTATTTTTGTGGTTTGCAGTGCAAATAAATAATAATTTTACTTTCATTTGTTTTTTAGTTGGCCTAATTATTATTATTATTATTTTTCAAATGTCCTGATATTTTTTTAATTTTTGTACCATAATTTTTCAGAGAGGAATCTTCTGTCTGCTAAACTTTCCTTTCAATTGGTCAAAAAAAAAATGCCCTGTGTAAAATGATTGTGGTTGAACTGCCCGGAATGGTTGAAGGTGATCATTTATTAGCCAATGCCCATAAATCAATAGGACAATAGTCAGCTGTTGCTGGTAACATCCAGCTGTATAAATGAATACTATGTAAAAAGTTGTGTAAGTGGCTCTGGATGAGAGTGTCTGCTGTATGCCTGTAATGTAATCTAATGCTAATACGGCCCTCATGTTATTACGCATCCCCAGCACTAAAGCCCCATTTCTCTAACCCTACTGTGTTTGTATGTAAGGTGGGACCCTTCCCTGCCCTGATCTGAGCATGTGCAGATCGTGGGCCTCAGGCTGGAAGCAGAGAGACGTGTACTGCGTCCAGGCTGGAGCCGGATTGATGGTTCGAGTGACAGGTTGTCCCCATGGCGATCTCCTCGTCCTGGCCTGTAAGGCCCACTGGAGTCGATCGCTTTCCACTCCAGTTGGCCCTGCTGCCTGGTTAGACCCGACGAGCCGACCCGACGAGCCGACCCTCGCTTGCTATGTTGTCCTCCTCTTGCTGTATCTGTCAGATCTGTGTCCCGTCAGATCGCCAGGGCTGTCTGAAGCCGTGTGCTTTGTTTGACTCTCGTGTTCTCCTCTCTGTCCTTACGGACGAGTGTCCATTCTGCAGAGTTACGATCCGTTGCCCTTCTTCATTTAAAGATGCTGGTCTTTTTTATTAATGAGACGAGACTCATTACCCGCCAAACCTTTTTCTTTCGTCTATTCCGTTCTATCCTGACATTTCGGTCATATACAGAATCTTAAATGTTAACGCGTGACCCAATTCATTGGTGGAAAATAATCGCGCAGAACTTAATTGACAATTTTTAAAATTAATTTAGTAAATGTTGAGAGAGCCCCCTGAGGCCCGCTTGGTCACTACAGTGAGTGAAGCTCATGCTAAGAGTGATTCTCCTGGAAGAACATCCTTCCCAGCATGCTGTAGTACCCCCCCTCCCCCCACACACACTAATCTGTACTTTAGCAGTTGGTAACCAGGACGACCTGGGTGGGTAATACTGACCCTCCCCCACAGAGAATGGAGCAGTGACCGTTGGGTGGACGCATACAAAGCTCCATCCGCACTCTCCAACATCAGATCCTCTTAGTCATTAAATGAGATCATAGTGGAGGGGGGCGATGGATTCAAATCGACGGCTAAATCTGGGAGTGGGAGCCCTGTGGCCTTCATTTCTCCTTCTGAATTTCGACTCTAAGCCTTGGTGATAGGCCCTGTCTGTCTGTCTGTCAGTGTGTGTAAGAGTGCGTTGGAAAGCGTCCAGTAGGGAGGGGTGCAGCAGTTAAGTTTCTCCGTCCCTGGCTGCCCATTAAGAGGATGCTGAACACTGTGCAGCGGGGGCTCCCTCCTTTTGGGGGGTGGGGGCTGGGGTCAGTGGATCAGTGACCCTTTCCAGCCTGCCGTGCTCCAGCAGCAGCCCGCTGTCATTGTTGGTGCCAGTTTCGGGGATTGGGGACCTACGTCATCCTCATTGACTCCCTGGAACCTGATGAGACCGTATCTTATCGATTACAGGTTCCCCTGTGGACCACCTCTGTCCAGTGGGTCATTGGGAGGTCATCCAGCCTGCAGCATTTGTCTGTGAAGGCTCACTTTGTTTTGGATGTTGAGATCACATTTGAGAGAGTCTATGGGAAAATGAAAAGCAAGGGTGTGTTTGAAGCAGCAAGACACATATTCATCGAGTGTGTAAGATTACCTTACATTACTGTCACTTATCAGTATTCCTATCCAGGGCAACTTACACAGGTGCAGAACGTCAGTCTCAGGAATATAAAACCTGAAATATTACCAAGGAGGCAGAGGGGGCCTATTTATAGTCGATAAGTGTAATATTGATGATGTCGGCTTGTCTAATCAATCGCTTTCCTTTGGTTTCCTTCTTCTTGAGCTCCATTTACACAGTTATATAGATTCTTATGTGCTACATGGTACATGATCGTGGTGAGATACACAGCTAATTATAAAACTGGTGCGTTTAAGAGCTGAGGCAGCCGCTGTAAGTGTCCTTATGGAACAGCCTGTACAGAGGCATACCGCCAATCTGCTCTGACCTCTCCCCGTGAAACGTTCGGATGTGTTTATGGGCCGGGGTGAGAGGGGCTTCTACTGCACACTAACAACTATTGACTCATTTAGCTGATGCACTTCCATCGCTGAACTTCTGCATAATGTATGAGAATTATCACCAAGCGTTGTTTCTTGTGCCGCTGAACGACATCATTAGACCGACTGTGGAGGTCTTTGGGGTGCTCTGTGTGTGACGGGGTTGTGGTGGAGGTCTTTGGGGTGCTCTGTGTGTGACGAGGTTTGTGGTGGAGGTCTTTGGGGTGCTCTGTGTGTGACGGGGGTTGTGGTGGAGGTCTTTGGGGTGCTCTGTGTGTGACGAGGTTGTGGTGGAGGTCTTTGGGGTGCTCTGTGTGTGACGAGGTTGTGGTGGAGGTCTTTGGGGTGCTCTGTGTGTGACGGGGTTGTGGTGGAGGTCTTTGGGGTGCTCTGTGTGTGACGGGGTTGTGGTGGAGGTCTTTGGGGTGCTCTGTGTGTGACGGGGTTGTGGTGGAGGTCTTTGGGGTGCTCTGTGTGTGACGGGGTTGTGGTGGAGGTCTTTGGGGTGCTCTGTGTGTGACGGGGTTGTGGTGGAAGTTTTGGGGGTGCTGTGTGTGACGGGGTTGTGGTGGAAGTTTTGGGGGTGCTGTGTGTGACGGGGTTGTGGTGGAGGTTTTTGGGGTGCTCTGTGTGTGACGGGGTTGTGGTGGAGGTATTTGGGGTGCTCTGTGTGTGACGGGGTTGTGGTGGAGATTTTTGTGCTGCTGTTTGTACAGCCCTACAGGAAAGGCCACTTGTGCAAGTGAACTGAGGGACAGGCGTGTAATGGAAGCTCAGCTCTCTCCTCTGTCAGCCCCATGGAGTCAGAAACCACCAGCCTGCTTTACATCCTTCTGTCCAAAAAATCCACACTCTGTTCAATTAAAAAACCGGCTCGTCTCATGGCTGATTTGTGCAGTTCAGTAATCTCACGTTCCGCCCTTTCGTAGCTCCAAAGCACTTCAGAGCAGATTAATCTCTGCGTGCTAACTGCCCTCTCTGTCGTTGAACAGCGTGGAGAACGGCGTTAGGCTATAAGGAATCCTCTTCTGTCCGTGGAAATGCATCGCCAAAACGCCGCCGCCAGGTTATACGAGCGCCAGGGGGGAGAGCGCAGCAGCGCAGGCTAATAACGGGGTCAGAGGTCAGCCGCGCCACCTCAGTGTTTAATCATCTCTGCTGCGGCGGGCTCGCTGCGTGGCTGCTATCATGCAGATGCTGCTTGGGGCAGGTGCCAGAGAGGTGAGCGCGGGGGCAACGCTTTACCCCTACCCTTGTGTTAGCTGGAGGGGAGGGGTGCAGGGCAGGACGTCCAGTGAGGAGGGGTTCTGTAGTGACTGTCCCAGAGGAGGAGGGGTACTGTAGTGACTGTCCCAGAGGAGGAGGGGTACTGTAGTGACTGTCCCAGAGGAGGAAGGGTACTGTCGTGACTGTCCCAGAGGAGGAGGGGTACTGTAGTGACTGTCCCAGAGGAGGAGGGGTACTGTACTGACTGTCCCAGAGGAGGAGGGGTACTGTAGTGACTGTCCCAGAGGAGGAGGGGTACTGGAGTGACTGTCCCAGAGGAGGAGGGGTACTGTAGTGACTGTCCCAGAGGAGGAGGGGTACTGTAGTGACTGTCCCAGAGGAGGAGGGGTACTGTCGTGACTGTCCCAGAGGAGGAGGGGTACTGTAGTGACTGTCCCAGAGGAGGAGGGGTACTGTACTGACTGTCCCAGAGGAGGAGGGGTACTGTAGTGACTGTCCCAGAGGAGGAGGGGTACTGGAGTGACTGTCCCAGAGGAGGAGGGGTACTGTAGTGACTGTCCCAGAGGAGGAGGGGTACTGTAGTGACTGTCCCAGAGGAGGAGGGGTACTGTAGTGACTGTCCCAGAGGAGGAGGGGTTCTGTAGTGACTGTCCCAGAGGAGGAGGGGTACTGTAGTGACTGTCCCAGAGGAGGAGGGGTACTGTAGTGACTGTCCCAGAGGAGGAGGGGTACTGTAGTGACTGTCCCAGAGGAGGAGGGGTACTGTAGTGACTGTCCCAGAGGAGGAGGGGTACTGTACTGACTGTCCCAGAGGAGGAGGGGTACTGTAGTGACTGTCCCAGAGGAGGAGGGGTACTGTACTGACTGTCCCAGAGGAGGAGGGGTACTGTAGTGACTGTCCCAGAGGAGGAGGGGTACTGTACTGACTGTCCCAGAGGAGGAGGGGTACTGTAGTGACTGTCCCAGAGGAGGAGGGGTACTGTAGTGACTGTCCCAGAGGAGGAGGGGTACTGTAGTGACTGTCCCAGAGGAGGAGGGGTACTGTCGTGACTGTCCCAGAGGAGGAGGGGTACTGTAGTGACTGTCCCAGAGGAGGAGGGGTTCTGTAGTGACTGTCCCAGAGGAGGAGGGGTACTGTAGTGACTGTCCCAGAGGAGGAGGGGTACTGTAGTGACTGTCCCAGAGGAGGAGGGGTACTGTAGTGACTGTCCCAGAGGAGGAGGGGTACTGTAGTGACTGTCACAGAGGAGGAGGGGTACTGTAGTGACTGTCCCAGAGGAGGAGGGGTACTATAGTGACTGTCCCAGAGGAGGAGGGGTACTGTAGTGACTGTCCCAGAGGAGGAGGGGTACTGTACTGACTGTCCCAGAGGAGGAGGGGTACTGTAGTGACTGTCCCAGAGGAGGAGGGGTTCTGTAGTGACTGTCCCAGAGGAGGAGGGGTACTGTAGTGACTGTCCCAGAGGAGGAGGGGTACTGTACTGACTGTCCCAGAGGAGGAGGGGTACTGTAGTGACTGTCCCAGAGGAGGAGGGGTACTGTAGTGACTGTCCCAGAGGAGGAGGGGTACTGTAGTGACTGTCCCAGAGGAGGAGGGGTACTGTAGTGACTGTCCCAGAGGATATTTGAGAGTCTGTCTTGTGTAAAGCCTTCTGGCTGTTAGCACTGCAAAAGTGAACATAACTTATAACCGCTCTGTGTGTTGCTGTTGTGCGCTTTTCCCCCCGCTCTGGTTGAGTTTGTCATGTCTGATGGCTTGCCGCTCTGGTTGAGTTTGTCATGTCTGATGGCTGGCAGCTCTGGTTGAGTTTGTCATGTCTGATTGCTTGCCGCTCTGGTTGAGTTTGTCATGTCTGATGGCTTGCCGCTCTGGTTGAGTTTGTCATGTCTGATGGCTGGCAGCTCTGGTTGAGTTTGTCATGTCTGATGGCTTGCCGCTCTGGTTGAGTTTGTCATGTCTGATGGCTGGCAGCTCTGGTTGAGTTCGTCATGTCTGATGGCTTGCACTTGTATTTTCAGGTTGACACACATCCACACTTTTCCATTGCTTTAGATCTCGATCAGAGTCACAGCAGAACACCAGTGTGTTTCCACTGCACCCCGCTGGCCCTGATGGAGGTGGCAGCACACAATGTCGTTGCCTATGGGCTCATCATAATAGCCTTTTTGGGGGGGGGGGGGGGGGGGGGGGGAGTCTTCTTTGTCAGGACCAGGGCATGTTGTGGTATCTGAATCTGGAGAAGCCGAAAGTAAGCCTTGCCTCTGATCTCACCCGACATGCAGCGTCTGCAACACTACAGATCTTCAGTGCCCACACGCTTACTTCACCGTGCGCGTTACAGCAGTGGAGGCAGTGTGCGTAAATCACAGGGATCGGTACAATGTCTCGCACACGGTCCGAGCAAGGTGCTCTTTCACTCTTACAACCAAGGCAGAATTAAAATGTGCTGTGTGGACCCTTAAGATTTACACACCTGCTATTTCTGCCCGGCTTGCTTTAGATTTATCTGTGGTCTGCCAGGTACGCGCCTGTGGATGTACACTTCTGGCCTCCAGACTTAGTTTTTAAGGCCCCCTGTAAGCTCCTGTTCACCTCAAATGCCTGTCTCATTGTAAGACAGTGTTTTCAGGTACAGATTTCCTACACTAAATAAGGCACGGTGACTTTGTGTCAGCTGATACTTTGTGATAGTTCTAACACTTGTGGCCTGATTTACTAAGACATTTAGTGCGTGCAACACCTGTTGGCACACGTAAAACCAATAAGATGGCCAATGATTGGCCATGGTATTTGTTTTGCAACGATCATTGGTTGTGTTATTAGTTTTGCGTGTGCTAATGAGCATACTAAACCTTAGTAAATCAGGCTCTTGGAGTGTTGTACTTTGACCTCACCTGGAGTTTGTGTTAACAGCTTTCTTGTTCACGCCAATATATGGATGACCAACAGGAAGGCCTGCATGTATGTTCAGCTCGAGCATTGTGAAAAAACACTTAAGTGTTTTAGTCTTGTAATGAAACTTAAAATATGTATTTTTTTCTCTCTAGTCTTAAGTTACTTTTTTCTTGACAAGTGAAATTGTCTTACCCCATTGGAAAATCTTGAAATTAGTAAAACCGTCTGACCACATTGACAGTATCACTGTCTTATTTAGCAAAAAGGTAATAGAAGTAAGATCTAATCTACATGTAAGACTAAACTCTTTGTTCAGATTGGCAAATGTTTTGGTTTTTGCAGTGAGGACTGGACGTTTATAGTGAACAGATAGGGTTATATGCGTGTAATGAAGAGTGGGTCCAAGAAGTGGCTTCTTCCAAATTAAAGTTGGGGCGTCGGACACAATCAGAATAGCTCTCCCCTGTCAGGGATGTCCCGCATGTGGTGGTCTACTCCAGGAGTAACCTCTTGGGTGATGTTCAGGGGTGTTCTCTACTCCCACCAGGAGTAACCTCTTGGGTGATGTTCAGGGGTGTTCTCTACTCCACCAGGAGTAACCTCTTGGGTGATGTTCAGGGGTGTTCTCTACTCCACCAGGAGTAACCTCTTGGGTGATGTTCAGGGGTGTTCTCTACTCCACCAGGAGTAACCTCTTGGGTGATGTTCAGGGGTGTTCTCTACTCCACCAGGAGTAACCTCTTGGGTGATGTTCAGGGGTGTTCTCTACTCCACCAGGAGTAACCTCTTGGGTGATGTTCAGGGGTGTTCTCTACTCCACCAGGAGTAACCTCTTGGGTGATGTTCAGGGGTGTTCTCTACTCCACCAGGAGTAACCTCTTGGGTGATGTTCAGGGGTGTTCTCTACTCCACCAGGAGTAACCTCTTGGGTGATGTTCAGGGGTGTTCTCTACTCCACCAGGAGTAACCTCTTGGGTGATGTTCAGGGGTGTTCTCTACTCCACCAGGAGTAACCTCTTGGGTGATGTTCAGGGGTGTTCTCTACTCCACCAGGACTAAACTCTTGGGTGATGTTCAGGGGTGTTCTCTACTCCACCAGGAGTAACCTCTTGGGTGATGTTCAGGGGTGTTCTCTACTCCCACCAGGAGTAACCTCTTGGGTGATGTTCAGGGGTGTTCTCTACTCCCACCAGGAGTAACCTCTTGGGTGATGTTCAGGGGTGTTCTCTACTCCACCAGGAGTAACCTCTTGGGTGATGTTCAGGGGTGTTCTCTACTCCACCAGGAGTAACCTCTTGGGTGATGTTCAGGGGTGTTCTCTACTCCACCAGGAGTAACCTCTTGGGTGATGTTCAGGGGTGTTCTCTACTCCACCAGGAGTAACCTCTTGGGTGATGTTCAGGGGTGTTCTCTACTCCACCAGGAGTAACCTCTTGGGTGATGTTCAGGGGTGTTCTCTACTCCACCAGGAGTAACCTCTTGGGTGATGTTCAGGGGTGTTCTCTACTCCCACCAGGAGTAACCTCTTGGGTGATGTTCAGGGGTGTTCTCTACTCCACCAGGAGTAACCTCTTGGGTGATGTTCAGGGGTGTTCTCTACTCCACCAGGAATAAACTCTTGGGTGATGTTCAGGGGTGTTCTCTACTCCACCAGGAATAAACTCTTGGGTGATGTTCAGGGGTGTTCTCTACTCCCACCAGGAGTAACCTCTTGGGTGATGTTCAGGGGTGTTCTCTACTCCACCAGGAGTAACCTCTTGGGTGATGTTCAGGGGTGTTCTCTACTCCACCAGGAGTAACCTCTTGGGTGATGTTCAGGGGTGTTCTCTACTCCACCAGGAGTAACCTCTTGGGTGATGTTCAGGGGTGTTCTCTACTCCACCAGGAGTACCCTCTTGGGTGATGTTCAGGGGTGTTCTCTACTCCACCAGGAGTAACCTCTTGGGTGATGTTCAGGGGTGTTCCTGTGGTAGATATCTGTGCTACCTCTAGTTGTGCATGATCCAGCAATTTTACAAGGTTCTGCGGGATATTTGAGACATCCCTGTCTGTAATGGATTGAAGCTTCTGAGCGTGGGTTAGCCAGTAAAGTGGATACTGCTAATGGAACAGACCTGTAAGTGAAGGCAAATTTCTGGCGGTGTTCACGACTCTCATCCTGTTGAGGAAACGGATGGCTTTGTCCACGGATGGCTTGGTTCAATTCAAGAGACCAAACAAGGAAGGAATACGGCAAGGGATTCAACAGTAAAGAACTACATAAAATGTTTCTGCAGAGTTCTCTTTTTTAAAGAGATCATGATTACTGTCAGCTGTGAAAACATCTTAACTTCCGCAAGTCGTGCGCTGCTGAGTCCAGAGAGGCCGAGACGGGCCCCGAAGGCTAAAATGCGACTTGTCAAATATTACATTGAGCCGAAGATAAATGTCGGGACAAATTTAGAAAAACAAAAACCCATTACGGAAAGTCTGGTGTTTGAAAACTGTAGCAGACACCTGCCAGTAGCCCCCCCCCATACCCCCCCTTTCCGTTCGCTCGACGTGCCACGCCCCAGGGAGCCGCTCCATCTTGGCTTTGTTTGGCGAGGCGATTTGTTCTGCTGTGGCTAACAGGGTTTGACTTTGAAGCTCAGAGGAAGATTAAGTGGCCACAGGTGGCAGGAGACGGTCTGCCAAGCCATGCTGAGCCTCCGCTGCCCCCCCCCCCCCCCCGATCCACTGCTCCCCCCCCCCCCCCGATCCACTGCTCCCCCCCCTCATTCTTCCGCTCCCCCCTGTGACATGTAGCCCATGTTCCGTTGGTCTTCCCCCTCACGTTTCCCCTGCACTGTCCAGCTATGTAACCTGCCATGTAAAATAGGTTACTGGTCATCATAGCTCTGCAGGCAAAGGGCTTCCTACGGGGCCTCGGCTTGTACAGCACGGCTCACAAACACACACACACACACACACACACACACACACTCGCACGAACACACGCACATAAGCCTCGGCTTGTACAGCACGGCTCACATGCAAACACACATACGCACGCACGCACACACACACACACCTCGGCTTGTACAGCACGGCTCACATACATGCAAACGCACACAAACGCACGCACACACACCTCGGCTTGTACAGCGCGGCTCGCAAGTGCACAGACACACACACACACACACACACACACACACACACACACACACATACACACTCGCATGAACACACGCACATAAGCCTCGGCTTGTACAGCACGGCTCACATACATGCAAACACACACATACGCATGCACACACACACCTCGACTTGTACAGCACGGCTCACAAACACACACATACGCACACACACACGCACACACACACATGCCTCAACTTGTACAGCGCAGCTCACAGATATTATTTAATCAATTTTTCAATTAGAAATGCAGCAATTTCAGGCAAAACTCAGTGCTTGATCAAGGCAGAGGTACAAGTGAGAATTTTACAACGAACTGGCAGCACCACCAGCTAGCTCAACATACACCAAACCGGGGAACATAGTTATATATACGTGTGTGTGTGTGAGTGTGTGTGTGGGCATGTTTAGCCTACTTTATGGGGACTAAATGTCCCCATGAGGATAGAAAAGGTTGTCAAATGCTCCCTCATGGGGACTCTGGAATGGTCCCCATGAGGGAAAAGTTAATTTTAGGGTTAGGGGTTGGGTTTAGGGCTAGGGTTTAGGGCTAGGGTTACAATTATGTTTATGATTAGGGTTAGGATTAGGGGTCAAAGGTTAGGTTTAGGGTTATGGTTTAGGGTTATTGTTTAGGGTTAGGGTTAGGTTTAGGAAGTCCCAATAATGATAGGAATACAAGGGTTAGGGCTAGGTTAGGTTTAGGACGTCCCCACAAAGATATGAATACGTGTGTGTGTGTGTGTGTGTGTCTGTGTGTGTGTGCGAAAGTTACATCTATCTGTGAGCAGAGAGGTTGTGGAACCATGTCGCTCACTGTAAAGGAAAGAACGGAGTTGTTGTTTTTCTTGCTCGCTCAGCAGAATTACTAATGCAGCGTTTGGTCACTGATGCCGGCTGCAGTGCCACTCAATGGACATGCGACTCCACCTGTGAAATGCAATCAGTAATACACAGCGCTGCTGAGAGCAAATTCTATTATCCCAACAAGATTAACACATTCCTGGAGTACATGGCACACACACGCACGCACACGCACACACACATAAACACACACACTCTCGGACACATACATGCGCACGCACGCACACACACACACACACACACACAGTATGTGGGGCTGTAAGCCTGCAAGAAACTGTTTTCTGGTGACATCCACACTCATGGGAACAGAACAGAACAGGTGCTTTAGTGCTCTGGGGAATCGGCTGAGGACGAGTTTGAACAGGAGATCAATCAAGACCCAAGCTTTCTGTCTGTCTGTCTGTCTGTCTCTGTCTGTCCACACTTCATTAATTTACCTACACCTACCAGTCACTAACCAATTGAACAGAACTTTGATTTTGATGAGAAATACCCGCTGTATCCTTGATTGAGTGGGGGATTTGCCAGGTGTTTATAATCATTTCCTGGCCTTGGTACACATGTATACTGATTCCGTTTTGTGCCCGGTCGTTGGATGTGTTATAAAGGCCAGACACACAGCTGGGAACTAGCGTGCAGAAAGGCTGACTGTGTGCCAGCTAATCCTGGGTAGCACAGTAGACTCACTCTGAGCTCAGGCAGAAGCAGGGGCTGTTTATCCTGTCTGAAACACTACAGTCAAAAAGTTCTCACTGTGTCAGTGCATAGCATGTCACACAGCATGGCGTGTACCCCAAGGGCCCGGGTTAAAAGTTTACCTGTCGTCTCGGATTACTTAAAACTAAGGATTTAACCCCTGCTTTCTAACCGGCCATCCTGATAACGACTGGGAGAGTTAACCTGAGGTAGGGGATATTAACGTCCTGATAAACTGGTGCCATTTTTCGAATGTTTTTTTGAAACAGCGTGAAATGGTCCTGCAAGATATTTAAAACGGTGACTTTTTTTTTTCCCCACGTAACTCCAGTTGCGAAACGTTGAGGTTGAGTGCCCAGAGACCAAGCCCTGGCACTTTATTTGAAACGAAGCATTTGATGTATGTGTAAGCAGGCTCTTCTTTCTGTGCTCAGCACAGCAGTACTTGCGCTGTAGTGCTCATGTGAGAAGCTGATAAGAGCAGATCAGGCTTCAGGAGATAAACCCGGCTTTATTTGATTACATCACTCATTAAATCACACAGACACACATAATCTGCATTGTCATGTGGCAGGTTTCGTTATTGCTGGAGACCTAAGAGATATAACAGACATTTTGTTGTTTATTTAGAAGGGCATTTTGGGACTGGAGAACTGGTAAATAGTGATGTGCAAGTGTCTCTGTGTCATAGCCTGTAAAAGCTCCACGCTCTTTGCGAGCTGCGATATCGGCGGTTTGAACCATGACCTGTTGCATGTCTCTCTCTCTCTCTTTCTCGCTCCCCATTCGTCCTGTTTCTCTACACTGTGCTGTCCAATAAAGCTGAAAAAGCCCTAAAGTATAACTTTATAATGTTTTAACTGTTGGTTATATTGACTGACTGATGCTGGGAACATCACCTCTTTGTACACTTCAGCTTAGGGTTCTGGGCCCTCGGGGGAGAACAGATTATTAAGTAAAGCTGTCGTCCGTACCGTCCTGCGTTTTGTGATTCTGAAGGTTAGTCAGCAGCAGAGGTGAAAGAAGTACACAGATCCCTTACTTGAGTAAAAGTGCAAATACTCACATAAAAAATACTCAGGTAAAAGTTTAAGTACCATTTGGAAATGTATACTTAAGTCAAAGTATATAAGTACATGCTCTTAAATGTACTTAAGTATCAAAAGTAAAAGTCGACCGAGTCGAGGTATTTGGGGATATAGGTAGCGTAGGTCATACGGTATGATGTCATGAATAACGTTTGAAAATAGAATGTTATAGTCATCTCCGTCAGTGGTTCTCAAACTCCATCCTGGGGGACCACTGTGTTTGATGGTTTTCGTTCCAACCACAATTGCAATGCCGGAATTTTAACAAGCTGTTAATTGTTCTTAATTAGGCTTTTGTCATATTTAGAGGGATTATTTACCCTCTTAAGCCACATTATGTTAGCAATAGCTATGCATGTTATGAATAATAAATGCCCAATAGCTTGTTAGAATTTTGGGATTGCAGTTGTGGTTGGAAGCCTACACAGTGATCCCCGAGCCTGCTGCAGTGAGCCCCACTTTAGCCTGCTATCGCCTGCACCCCCACCCCCCACTTTAGCCTGCTATCGCCTGCACCCCCACCCCCCACATTAGCCTGCTTTCGCTGAACACTGTCTCCACCCCTCCACTTTATCTGACCTCTGAGTCCTGAGATGATTCGAGTTTGACAGAAAGCTGCTGCAGGGACATGCTCAGTATGTCCCACGTCCCTTCTTGTTGGTGAGAAGGGAATTGAGGCTGACCAGGGCAGTACAGGGGTCACTCACCTCTTTTCTCTGAGCTCCTTGTTTTCAGTCCGGCTTCCACCTGATCAAAGGGGTCAGAAACAGGGGTCAGCAGCACTCCACTGCTAATGAACACAGCGTCTGCTCTCTCTCTCTCTCTCTCTCTCTCTCTCTCTCTCTCTCTCTCTCTCTCTCTCTCTCTCTCTCTCTCTCTCTCTCTCTCTCTCTCTCTCTCTCTCTCTCTCTCTCTCTCTCTCTCTCTCGGGTGAGTAGACTCAACAGGACTTTAAAAAAAAGAAAAGAAAAAAGTTTATTTGTACTGTCAGTTCTCCTAATGAGAAAATAGCTGTCGCCTCCCTGCACATCTGCGACACCCCCCCCCCTCCCCATGTAAAACCGTTCCGAGTGCCCCCCCCCACCCAGTGCAGCTGCAGTGCTGTGAGCGCCTCGTCTCCGCGGCGGGGAACGGAAGCCCAGTCAAATCCTCCATTATGCCCCCACCTGTCAATCACCCGCCAGTGTACTAGCACCAATGAGGGGTAATTGCTGGATCTCTATAGAGCGAGCGAGAGAGACGACTCCTCTCCAGATGAGCTCTTGTTCGGGTTTGAATTGTGAGTGCAAGTCCCCGCCCCTCTCATTTCCTCTCCGTGGAGTTACTTCTGAAGTTAATCTTTCGCAGTTTCTGCTTTAACGGATGGATGGATGGCAGAGGGCAATTGCATGACTTAATCTTCCAGAAGATTTCCGCTCAAGCCTCTTTCGAGGGGCCAGCATTATCTCTTCCGGATTTATCATTTTAACACACGCTAAATCCGTGTTAAATGAACAGAGCTGAAGTTCAAATTGTTAACAAAGTCATTTTTCCCATATTGTATGGCCCTGATTCTAAATGGGAATAAGTACGGATCATTTTTGTGGTTTGTCATTCTGTAGTCTTTTCTGATAACGCCCAGTGCCAGACAGACGTTTGGGGAAACACCACAGGTACCATGAAGTCTGTTCAAAGGGACATTTCTCGTTTCTTTGAAATAACAATGCGGCGTGGTTGGATTTATACAGACCTGTGACACGTTGGTGCAAACTGTTGGAGTTTCTGTTAGTTGTGAATAATGATCTCTGATGAAATCATTTTCTTTGTAGAAACTAGACAGTGATAGAATGGCAGACAGTTTATTGACAGTTAAAACGTTTAAGTGCCATTAAACGGTCACCAGAAGGACCTGTCGTTCCGTGTTTGACATTCACACGCTTCAACATTATCTCTGCTTTTCCAGGAATGCAAGGCAGAGTAAATGCAAGTAATAAAAGTAGAGTCAGATTTATTTTAACTGGGCATCCATGGAATTGATTTGAATTGAAACCCAAACAGCTAGTTTATCTAACTATTGTTTTGTGTGCTGATAAGCAGGGTAACAGACTGGATATTTCCATTCCTTTTCCAAATATGTTATTCGCTAATAATAATAGTCTCTTTCTTGCACCTCCCTCTGTGTGTGTGTGTGTGTGTGTGTGTGTGTGTTTCTCTCAAAGAATTGTGTTGAGAAATAAAATGCCACTAAACAAGTTGTTATACGAGTTATGTGAACATTTAAAATGAAAAAGGGCTCAATTACTTTTGAATCTCTGCTCTGCTGCCTGCACAGATCAGCAGGTGCCCCCACGCATGCATAGCATCCGTGCATGCCTGCATGGCGCATGCGTGTGTGAGTGTCTGTATGCGTGAGTTTCACTGTGGAGATGACTCCCCTTCTGTTCAGGCATGTTATGCTTGTAGAAATGGACCCCACTGTCTGCACGCCATTAACAGGATGTAATAATAATTAGCGCATCTCCAAAAAGAGATTCTTTATTGGAAATGGTCTCTAAATGTTGTGTGTGTGGCACCAGTGTGCAACGTAAGGCCGCTCAGCAGCTGCACTAGATGAGCTCATTGATGTTGGATAAATTGTTAGAATGAAACTTTATTTGCACATCATCTATTTGATCCTTGGTGAATGCAGGGACTGAGGCTGGTTTTTCAGTTTGTGAAATAAAGAGGCTAAATTTTGTATGCTGGCTGTATCTAGGCTGCATTACCATCAGGGGTGTGGACCTTTTCAGCCTGAATGGAAGTGGTTGTCATTGAAGCATTTTATATCCGCTCTTTCATAGCATAATTTTGGGTTTTTGAAAGGTTTCCAATGAGTGCACCCCCCCCCCCCCCCAACGCCTTAAATATATTGTGTAGGTTTTCCTGTTTGGCTGATTTAATTCGGCCTAGTTTCGGGACCCCAGCCCATGTTGTACTGCCTGGGGCTTCTTGTAGGGGTTTTGTTGGGGGTCTCTGGCCAGACTTGATATTCAATGACTATATAGATTTGGGAAAATATTTAAAAATATAAAACCTTTATTTATTTCTTTATTTTTTTATTTTTAAATATAACCCTTTTTAGCTTATGATGGGGGTCCCCTGGATGCCATTGAGCCTGAGTGTGGGGGTTGAAAACCCCTGTGTTTGAGCTTTTCGGGCGACACTGGCGGCTGTTGGCGGGAGGCTTTTTCCGTGTCCCTGACCAGTCGGGCAGTAATGCTCTGCGGGCCACCGGCCGCTCTACCTGATCCTCGGACTCCCGGGAACTCTCCGCTCTGTTCATTCATTACAGGGAGTGAAAGGAACAGAATGAGGAGAGACGGCCATTAGAGGTGTCAGACAGACAATCCCAACAGAGCAGCGACCCAGTAACCTCTCACAAAGGCCGCTGAGGATCCTGCAGCTCTGCTGTGTGTGTGTGTGTGTGTGTGTGTGTGTGTGTGTGTGTGTGTGTGTGTGTGTGTGTGTCTGTGTGTGTGCGTGTGCGTGTGTCTGCATGTGTGTACCTGCGTGTGTGTGTATGCATGTGTGTGCCTGCGTACGTGTGTGTGGGGGGCATGTGTGTGTGTGTGTGTGTGTCTGCATGTGTGTACCTGCGTGTGTATGCATGTGTGTGCCTGCGTACGTGTGTGTATGTGTGTGGGGGGCGTGTGCATGTGTGTGCATGCATCATGTGTGTGCATGCATCATGTGTCTGATGTGAGACTTTCACTGCTGGAGGTTCACACAGTTTTTGTAGTTTTGAAGCATCTTACTGGTTTGTTTACCACTGAATGACTCGGTTCGTTTTTCCTAATTGCTTCAGTCACTGCACCTTCGTCCTCTCAAGGCCCTGTGCCCTGTGTCTCCCTGTAATAACACACATACAGCACTGCCTGTGCTCTGTGTCTCTCTGTAATAACACACATACAGCACTGCCTGTGCTCTGTGTCTCTCTGTAATAACACACATACAGCACTGCCTGTGCCCTGTGTCTCTCTGTAATAACACACATACAGCACTGCCTGTGCTCTGTGTCTCTCTGTAATAACACACATACAGCACTGCCTGTGCTCTGTGTCTCTCTGTAATAACACACATACAGCACTGCCTGTGCTCTGTGTCTCTCTGTAATAACACACATACAGCACTGCCTGTGCTCTGTGTCTCTCTGTAATAACACACATACAGCACTGCCTGTGCTCTGTGTCTCTCTGTAATAACACACATACAGCACTGCCTGTGCCCTGTGTCTCTCTGTAATAACACACATACAGCACTGCCTGTGCTCTGTGTCTCTCTGTAATAACACACATACAGCACTGCCTGTGCCCTGTGCTCTGTGTCTCTCTGTAATAACACACATACAGCACTGCCTGTGCCCTGTGTCTCTCTGTAATAACACACATACAGCACTGCCTGTGCTCTGTGTCTCTCTGTAATAACACACATACAGCACTGCCTGTGCCCTGTGCTCTGTGTCTCTCTGTAATAACACACATACAGCACTGCCTGTGCTCTGTGTCTCTCTGTAATAACACACATACAGCACTGCCTGTGCTCTGTGTCTCACTGTAATAACACACATACAGCACTGCCTGTGCTCTGTGTCTCTCTGTAATAACACACATACAGCACTGCCTGTGCTCTGTGTCTCTCTGTAATAACACACATACAGCACTGCCTGTGCTCTGTGTCTCTCTGTAATAACACACATACAGCACTGCCTGTGCTCTGTGTCTCTCTGTAATAACACACATACAGCACTGCCTGTGCTCTGTGTCTCTCTGTAATAACACACATACAGCACTGCCTGTGCTCTGTGTCTCTCTGTAATAACACACATACAGCACTGCCTGTGCTCTGTGTCTCTCTGTAATAACACACATACAGCACTGCCTGTGCTCTGTGTCTCTCTGTAATAACACACATACAGCACTGCCTGTGCCCTGTGTCTCTCTGTAATAACACACATACAGCACTGCCTGTGCTCTGTGTCTCTCTGTAATAACACACATACAGCACTGCCTGTGCTCTGTGTCTCTCTGTAATAACACACATACAGCACTGCCTGTGCTCTGTGTCTCTCTGTAATAACACACATACAGCACTGCCTGTGCTCTGTGTCTCTCTGTAATAACACACATACAGCACTGCCTGTGCCCTGTGCTCTGTGTCTCTCTGTAATAACACACATACAGCACTGCCTGTGCTCTGTGTCTCTCTGTAATAACACACATACAGCACTGCCTGTGCCCTGTGCTCTGTGTCTCTCTGTAATAACACACATACAGCACTGCCTGTGCCCTGTGTCTCTCTGTAATAACACACATACAGCACTGCCTGTGCTCTGTGTCTCTCTGTAATAACACACATACAGCACTGCCTGTGCCCTGTGCTCTGTGTCTCTCTGTAATAACACACATACAGCACTGCCTGTGCCCTGTGTCTCTCTGTAATAACACACATACAGCACTGCCTGTGCTCTGTGTCTCTCTGTAATAACACACATACAGCACTGCCTGTGCTCTGTGTCTCTCTGTAATAACACACATACAGCACTGCCTGTGCTCTGTGTCTCTCTGTAATAACACACATACAGCACTGCCTGTGCCCTGTGTCTCTCTGTAATAACACACATACAGCACTGCCTGTGCCCTGTGTCTCTCTGTAATAACACACATACAGCACTGCCTGTGCTCTGTGTCTCTCTGTAATAACACACATACAGCACTGCCTGTGCTCTGTGTCTCTCTGTAATAACACACATACAGCACTGCCTGTGCTCTGTGTCTCTCTGTAATAACACACATACAGCACTGCCTGTGCTCTGTGTCTCTCTGTAATAACACACATACAGCACTGCCTGTGCCCTGTGTCTCTCTGTAATAACACACATACAGCACTGCCTGTGCTCTGTGTCTCTCTGTAATAACACACATACAGCACTGCCTGTGCTCTGTGTCTCTCTGTAATAACACACATACAGCACTGCCTGTGCTCTGTGTCTCTCTGTAATAACACACATACAGCACTGCCTGTGCCCTGTGTCTCTCTGTAATAACACACATACAGCACTGCCTGTGCTCTGTGTCTCTCTGTAATAACACACATACAGCACTGCCTGTGCCTGTGCTCTGTGTCTCTCTGTAATAACACACATACAGCACTGCCTGTGCTCTGTGTCTCTCTGTAATAACACACATACAGCACTGCCTGTGCTCTGTGTCTCTCTGTAATAACACACATACAGCACTGCCTGTGCTCTGTGTCTCCCTGTAATAACACACATACAGCACTGCCTGTGCCCTGTGTCTCTCTGTAATAACACACATACAGCACTGCCTGTGCTCTGTGTCTCTCTGTAATAACACACATACAGCACTGCCTGTGCTCTGTGTCTCTCTGTAATAACACACATACAGCACTGCCTGTGCCCTGTGTCTCTCTGTAATAACACACATACAGCACTGCCTGTGCTCTGTGTCTCTCTGTAATAACACACATACAGCACTGCCTGTGCTCTGTGTGTCTCTGTAATAACACACATACAGCACTGCCTGTGCCCTGTGTCTCTCTGTAATAACACACATACAGCACTGCCTGTGCCCTGTGTCTCTCTGTAATAACACACATACAGCACTGCCTGTGCCCTGTGTCTCTCTGTAATAACACACATACAGCACTGCCTGTGCTCTGTAATAACACACATACAGCACTGCCTGTGCGCTGTGTCTCTCTGTAATAACACACATACAGCACTGCCTGTGCTCTGTGTCTCTCTGTAATAACACACATACAGCACTGCCTGTGCTCTGTGTCTCTCTGTAATAACACACATACAGCACTGCCTGTGCTCTGTGTGTCTCTGTAATAACACACATACAGCACTGCCTGTGCTCTGTGTGTCTCTGTAATAACACACATACAGCACTGCCTGTGCTCTGTGTCTCTCTGTAATAACACACATACAGCACTGCCTGTGCTCTGTGTCTCTCTGTAATAACACACATACAGCACTGCCTGTGCTCTGTGTGTCTCTGTAATAACACACATACAGCACTGCCTGTGCCCTGTGTCTCTCTGTAATAACACACATACAGCACTGCCTGTGCTCTGTGTCTCTCTGTAATAACACACATACAGCACTGCCTGTGCCCTGTGTCTCTCTGTAATAACACACATACAGCACTGCCTGTGCCCTGTGTCTCTCTGTAATAACACACATACAGCACTGCCTGTGCTCTGTGTCTCTCTGTAATAACACACATACAGCACTGCCTGTGCGCTGTGTCTCTCTGTAATAACACACATACAGCACTGCCTGTGCTCTGTGTCTCTCTGTAATAACACACATACAGCACTGCCTGTGCCCTGTGTCTCTCTGTAATAACACACATACAGCACTGCCTGTGCTCTGTGTCTCTCTGTAATAACACACATACAGCACTGCCTGTGCTCTGTGTCTCTCTGTAATAACACACATACAGCACTGCCTGTGCTCTGTGTCTCTCTGTAATAACACACATACAGCACTGCCTGTGCCCTGTGTCTCTCTGTAATAACACACATACAGCACTGCCTGTGCTCTGTGTCTCTCTGTAATAACACACATACAGCACTGCCTGTGCCCTGTCTCACTGTAATAACACACATACAGCACTGCCTGTGCGCTGTGTCTCTCTGTAATAACACACATACAGCACTGCCTGTGCTCTGTGTCTCTCTGTAATAACACACATACAGCACTGCCTGTGCCCTGTGTCTCACTGTAATAACACACATACAGCACTGCCTGTGCTCTGTGTCTCTCTGTAATAACACACATACAGCACTGCCTGTGCTCTGTGTCTCTCTGTAATAACACACATACAGCACTGCCTGTGCTCTGTGTCTCTCTGTAATAACACACATACAGCACTGCCTGTGCTCTGTGTCTCTCTGTAATAACACACATACAGCACTGCCTGTGCCCTGTGTCTCACTGTAATAACACACATACAGCACTGCCTGTGCTCTGTGTCTCTCTGTAATAACACACATACAGCACTGCCTGTGCCCTGTGTCTCTCTGTAATAACACACATACAGCACTGCCTGTGCGCTGTGTCTCTCTGTAATAACACACATACAGCACTGCCTGTGCTCTGTGTCTCTCTGTAATAACACACATACAGCACTGCCTGTGCTCTGTGTCTCTCTGTAATAACACACATACAGCACTGCCTGTGCTCTGTGTCTCTCTGTAATAACACACATACAGCACTGCCTGTGCTCTGTGTCTCTCTGTAATAACACACATACAGCACTGCCTGTGCTCTGTGTCTCTCTGTAATAACACACATACAGCACTGCCTGTGCTCTGTGTCTCTCTGTAATAACACACATACAGCACTGCCTGTGCTCTGTGTCTCTCTGTAATAACACACATACAGCACTGCCTGTGCTCTGTGTCTCTCTGTAATAACAAGCTGCTCTACAGGGCAGCTTTTCTGTAATGCAGCAGGGACTGCAGGTTATTGCAGTTGGGCCATTTAGTGGCACTTGTGTGGCACTTTTTTTTTTAGCTTGCACAGTGGATCTCAAAAGCAAATAA
Organism: Ilyophis sp. 1 JC-2022; assembly: GCA_022702515.1. NCBI lineage: Eukaryota > Metazoa > Chordata > Actinopteri > Anguilliformes > Synaphobranchidae > Ilyophis > Ilyophis sp. 1 JC-2022. Next base: position 8,208,715 of record CM040398.1, on the reverse strand, counting down.
AATGGTTGAAACTGTAAAGAATTACAGATTTGGGAGAAACCGTCAAACGGTCGATTCCAGGATTACCGGGACAGCGGGAGAGAACAGTTTAGTGTACCGGGTGATATTTTCTTCGGTGTCACATTGGTTTTATTAATGTTTTTTGACCGTTGCTTCTGCCTCTGAAACCAAGGTAATTTAGGATGTTGGATTGGTAAAATATTAGTTTTTCAGGGTACAGTGCGTGCACTGGGGAGTCGACTATAGAGGAAAAATTACTTCTCAAATGCGAATGCCCTTCCCAGGATACCGGCATCCGTTAGAGAGATTACGTGCTGTTGAACACACTCGCCAGCACGCGCAACGAAAATGACAGTGTAACTAATCAATCACAGAAAAATTGATCACTCCTCTTGTAGCAGACCGCGGACCTGATTGTTTTCAGTTACAGTGCTGTAGCCGCTTACGGCGTTCCTGAACGGGTCTCCCACAGCAACAGTCCCTTTTCCTCACGCTCCAGGCAGATGGCTCCTCTGGAAGAGTTCAGATTCACAATCGGGATCTAGTCCATGGCCTTGCAGGGTTCACTGTTAACTCATTCAATGCCAGAGTGTTCTGGAATACTAGGCCTCAGCACTGCCAAGCCAATATGGCTGCCGACATTCAACTCAATGTGCAAAAAAAAAAAAGTCAATGTGCAAACTTCTAATAAAACACATTATTTGACCTATTGAACATTTTTGTTAATGAGGATAGATGGCACTAAATGGTACACCACCTGGTTCAGTTCATTATTAGAACGTCAAACAATATTGATGGAAATATAAATAATTTATTTTCAGTGCTGCTTAATTTGTTTAACATGACTCATTGGTGATGTGCAATGATAGTGATAAAAATCTGCTTTTGCATAACTATTGATATGTAAAAATGAGCAATAAACATAATCAGTGTGATATATAGTGTCATTCAGAGAAACTTCAATATTCTGTAATCGTGTGCTGCTAAAATTGCAGTGATTTGATTTTGCCAAACTATTTTACTGTCTGCCAGAGCTCCTGGGCCAAATCAGGTCTATGTGTTGGGGCGAGAGTTGGGGTACAGACGAGAGTTGGGGTACACGCCCACATTACTGATGTCTGTGTGTTGGAGCGAGAGTTGGGGTGTAGGCCCACAATACTCTCGCACCTAGGCTGCAGTGACAGTCCCTCGGTTTAGATGAGGCGGCACACGCTTACTGCCGCTACAGGATATGAGCTCACTGCTGCTACAGGATATGAGCTCACTGCCGCTACAGGATATGAGCTCACTGCCGCTACAGGATATGAGCTCACTGCCGCTACAGGATATGAGCTCACTGCCGCTACAGGATATGAGCTCACTGCCGCTACAGGATATGAGCTCACTGCCGCTACAGGATATGGGTGAGACTGTGTCTCATGAATGTCAATCGCATTTGCTCCTCTGGCAAGAAAAACTAAACAAAAACAAACTGTGGTTTGAGCTGCTGAACTTCACTTGATTGCTTAGCCTAATTTTTGTATTAAAGGTGCACTTTGCAGGATTTTTAGCCTTACAATCAAAGAAGTCTCCTTCTCTGTCCTAAACCCCACCACACAAGGTACTTAACTTTGGCCGTCTAGCTACCTAACGTAGCTAGCTGGATAGCTGGAGGTAATGTAACTTACATGTCTGACAGAGAACATGCAAACTCCGCGTCACTTTTCATCCACTTGGTTTACAGCTGTCGCCGTCGAGGAAAAGCACATCCTAGGTTGACTCTACTTCTTCAACGCACCCCTTGCGGCTTTTTGAGTGGCTTCGCTGTACTTGCTCTTCTTCACCTCTGCCATTGCTGTAGCTAGCTAGCTACGAACGCTCTGCTGAAACCTGATCCCTCCCCACAGGCTCTGTAGCCACACCCACCCCTCCCCACACAGAAACGAGCGTCACGCCCCCCCCTCCCCACACAGAAACGAGCGTCACGCCCACCCCTCCCCACACAGAAACGAGCGTCACGCCCACCCCTCCCCACACAGAAACGAGCGTCACGCCCACCCCTCCCCACACAGAAACGAGCGTCACGCCCAGAAACATCCTGAGCACAACTTAGAATAATAAATACAGGCAGAGGAGCACAGATTTGGGAAATGTGCGCAAAGACAGAGATTGCGAGTGCATTGTAGTCATGGTTGAGCATGTTTATTTTATAATATGTTTAAGGTAAAGATCATTTTTAGATGTATTGTGTTGGAATGTAGCTGAGCGCTAACAGACTCTCCCTCTCTCCTTTCTGCAGGGGGCCGTTCAGTGTGGTGCGGCGATGTATGAACAGAGAAACAGGACAGCAGTTCGCTGTCAAAATAGTGGATGTGGCCAAGTTCACCTCCAGCCCTGGGCTGAGTACAGAGGGTAAGGAGCTCATCCACCAGAACCACTACGTGTGTGTGTGTGTGTGTGTGTGTGTGTGTGTGTGTGTGTGTGTGTGTGTGTGTGTGTGTGTGTGTGTGTGTGTGTGTGTGTGTGTGTGTGTACTGCCTGACCTATGGAACCATGGAGCTCATTCTTACAGTGTTTTGGATGTGTTTCTGACATATGAAAACCGTGACTGACTGTGTAGGAAGTGAATGTGAGAGGATAGATTAGGTGTAGACTTGCTTGTGTGTTGCTTGCTAATGGTGAGCAGAGACATCCCTGATACAAGCCCTCAACCTGTTCCCTGTGCCTGTATGTACACACACACACATTCACTCACCTACATGTACACACACACATACACACACGCACTCATTTGCTCACCTACACACACACACACACACACACATACATACGCACACACTCACTCATTCACTCGCCAACTCACCTACAGACACACACATTCACTCACCTACATGTACACACACACACACACACACACACATAAATACGCACACACTCACTCATTCTTTCACCTACACACTCTCTCTCTCTCTCACACACACACACACATATACATACACACACTTACTCATCCACAGGTCCATTCTGCCCAGGGCGGGGGAGCCGTGGGCCTCATTCACGCACTCACTCACCTACACACTCACTCACACACGCACTCACTCACCTACACACTCACTCACACACGCACTCACTCACCTACACACTCACTCACACACACACATGCATACATATGCAGGCACTCACTCATTCACTGACCGACACACACACACACACACACACACACTCACACACGTTAATTGATTGGGTTTTCGGCGGTTAATGCTCCTCCCTGTGGCTCTGGCACGCCTCTTCTGGCTCACACTGCTGTTTGCATGATGATATTGATGATTCTTACTTCCAGGAACAGAGCTCTGTCCGGCTGCTGCATTGCTTCTCACTTCTCTGTCTTCCACATGGGAATATTCAGGCTCACCAAGCAGGATTACTCAGTTAGCTGGATAGCTACACTGAGTAAAACTCAGAACCCTCCCAAACCTGGAACATGGACTGAAGTAAAAAGAGCTGTTCCGGGTTTTACTCAGTGCTGTTATCCAGCTAACTCAGTAATCCTGCTTTAATGTCGTACCGTGGAGCGACGCATCCGGCTTCTTTCTTTCTTCGCTGCCTTCCAAAAACCGAACAGTGCCTCATAGAAAGGCCATTACTTGCTTTTTGACTGCAAGAACATGGGGGGAAAATGACGGTCCTCCAGGTTTACTCTGGTGAGAAGGAGGTGGCTACTTCATTGCTTAGCCTGCCTGTGTTACCTGTCAGAGGTGCAGGCAAAATCCTACAGACGAGCAGTAGCATAATAAATGTATCCCCCGAGGTTCTGTTCTTTTCTGGAAGGGGGGGCCTTGGTCAGGTACACCTGCAGAATTGCAATCCCTGAACCTACGCGGAACAGTGTGTTCTACCAGCACCTGCAAGGCTGTGGTAAGCTCTTAAGACCTCTGGCTCTGTGCATTGTCTGATTATTCCACTGCTCAGCTTTCCAACGGTGGGGGGAGCATATGACCAAACTAGGGCTGTAGTCTGACAGTCACATTTAGCATTCTACACCAGGAGTCATTCAGTCGACTAATAAATTAAGTGCCTAGTCCCTGGCTGTTCTCTGCTTTAGAAGTATAATCTCTGACTGGCCCTTTTCAGCTTTAGCATCCTAGGCTGTGTCCGAATCAGAGCCCTATCTACTGCGCCCTGTCTCCTGCGCACAGTGCACTTTTAATGCACAGTGCGCAGTGCTGTTTAATGTGCACTGTTTAGCAGTCCGCAAAAAATATCCCCCATACTATTTTCGAACCGCACTGTGGAAGTGTCGTAAGCAGGTCATAAGACGTCCCACTAGTGTTGCCATGTCCGCGGTTTTACAGCTAACTTGGGATACTTTCCAGTCACGGGTAAAAATTAAAAGTCGCAAAGCACGCACGTATTTTACAAAGTAAAAACATGATAAAATATGTTGGTTTCGGTTAGAAATAGCCTATAATTTGGGATAGTTTTGAGTTGCCATTTGGCTGGAAATTCTTACAAGATCTGGCAACCCTGTGCCCCACTCTTGCGCTTGTTGTATCTGAAGTAAAACGTCAGCGAAGCTGCGCCTCATTTTTTAAAAAACTAAGCTTCACGTCATATTTATGTGACCAAAATGTTTGTGTACTTCTTGAAAAGTGTGCTCTCGAATGTACTCAGTGAAACCCCAGAAGTAAGTGTGTCATCCGGGTGTTTGAAGTATCCTGCATTTTGAAAAATTTCCGTGTACTCTACGACTTTCCCCGCCCTATCTACTCACCAAGGCTACTCAACAGTATGGAAGAGTGCTGATTCAGACATGGCCCTAGTTTCTGACTGGCTGTTCTCAGCTTTAGAATCCTCGTTTCTGATTGGCTGTTCTCAGCTTTAGAATCCTCGTTTCTGATTGGCTGTTCTCAGCTTTAGAATCCTAGTCTCTGACTGGCTGTTCTCAGCTTTAGAATTAAAGTCTGTGACTGGCTGTCCTCAGCTTTAGAATTAAAGTCTGTGACTGGCCCTTCTCAGCTTTAGCATCCTAGTTTCTGATTGGCTGTTCTCAGCTTTAGAATCATAGTCTCACACTGGCTGTTCTCACCTTTAGAATTATTTTCTCTGATTGGCTTTTCTCAGCTTTAGAATCATCCTAGTCTCTGATTGGCTCTTTTCAGCTTTAGACTTAGCTGCACTCAAATCAACCATAAATACAAATGTCATGACAGTGTCCACTGTAGGCTGGCTAGTGAATACATTTTTTCTGTTCTACAGTCTCTCAATGTTCTGGCTTGAGAATAGGTATTGCTCTCAATGCTTATACTGTGCGTGCGTGCGTGCGTGCTAGCCTCCTTTTTTTTTTTATAAGCACAGCTTTGCTCACACACACACACACACACACACACACACACACACACACACACACACTCATGCACACGCACAGCACACACACATGCACAGACAAGCTCATTATAAATATATACACACACATATACACACACATGCACGTACACCTTGCTGAAATTTAAAAAGACATCCATCTCCATGGACGTTTTTCCATAATGCACCATGCCGAAAACACATGACCACGGCAGATACTGGAAGTCTGTGTGTTGGCCCTGTGGAGTCTGTGCGGTGGCTATGGCGACAGCAAACCAGCGCCACAGATACAGGAGTGCTTGTCAATCACGTCCTCAATCGCAGCCCTGCACTTTACTGATGGCTCTCCAAACATAAATAAAATGTGGAAAAGACGGTATCAGCAACGATTATACCAACGGTTAATCCCTGTGGACTAGTGCTCAAAACGATTATACCAACGGTTAATCCCCTGTGGACTAGTGCTCAAACCACTGCGTCGCACATGCATAATTCATGGCGTGCCTCCCTGTCCGCCCAGTTGCGTAGACGGTAAGGACAGGAATGGGAGCAGCCGGTGAGATCCGGAGAAGGCCCGGAATAAGGCCATGTGTATCAGTGCTGTTGGCACGCGTGTAAGAGCCTGTCTTACTGCATTACCGTTAATGAGAAACATTATCTGCTCTCTACACTCCCCTCTCCTCCCACACCACCATGCTCAGCTTTGCACTTTCTCTGGGCTCCCTGACTACAGCTGCCGGCGATAGTAAACAGTGAGTGAGTGAGTGAGTGAGTGAGTGAGTGAGTGAGTGAGTGAGTGAGTGAGTGAGTGAGTGAGTGAGTGAGTGAGTGAGTGAGTGAGTGAGTGAGTGAGTGAGTGAGTGACCTTTGAAATGTGTTGAATAGGCAGGACAGTCAGAGGGAGAGGGGGGATCCGGGCTGGAGGAGCTGGATGTGGTTGAGGGGGAGGAGGGAGAGAGAGGTGGAGAGCGCAGGTGGTGGAATGGTGGGAGGAGAAGAAGAGCAAATGGCTCACTCGTGTGCGGATTGGAAAAGTAAGCACTCCTGGGAGAGAGGAAGCAGGCCGCAGAGCCACAGGTCGGGTGATTACAGGACTGTAAACATGCGGCCGTGTGGATAAAGTACAGGATTTAATTTGATTGGAGTTGCTGTGACGCTGGGAGCCACCGGCTCTTCCTCCACAGATGTAGGTTAAGTGGCCCTCCGGCCCTTCTGTTCGTCTTCCTAACAGATGAGCTAAAGGCTACGCTCTCTGTCGTTTCTACCCTTACAGTGCACAGCACAACAATCCTGCTTTGTCTCGCTTCTTTATCCTGCTTTCTCTCATTTCCCCCACTTTCCTCAACCTTCTCTGTCTTTCTCACGTTTTCCCTCTTTCTCTCGCTCTCTTTCTCTCTCCCCCACGTTCTCTCGCTTTCTCTTCCTTTCTCCCGCTCTATCTCCTGCTTTCTCTTACTCTCTCACTTCCACTGGGCCTGTGGCTTATGTGCGGCCTAACTGTCCAGCCGGAATCGATGGACTTGGTCAGGGTAGTGCAGCTGTTGCCGCACACGCGCACACGCACACACATGACTGTGCCATGTCCTGGACAGTGCTCTCACGGTGGAGGCCAAGGCTGTACCAGTGGACCCTCTGTGTTTAAATGGAGGCCTCAAATCTGAGGTCATGGATTTCTTATTTTTATAAAAAATGGAATGGAAACGGAGAGCCACCGTGTGACAGGACCTTCTTAAGTCTGTTAGCAGTGTGGTGGAAACCATCTTCCTTTCACCCATTACATTACATTACATTACAGTCATTTAGCAGACGCTTTTATCCAAAGCGACGTACAGTAAGTGCATATAGAAAGGTCATCGAAGTAACTACAGAACAGATAAGAAAGCACATTCTTCCCATACAGTATCAGCTATCCCTAGTAACGAACACAGTGCAGTTCACAGTGAACTGGGTAAATCATCTCTACTACAATTCTATTCTAAATAGTATAAACTTGAGTATACAGTTCGACAAGAAGACATACCATGAGGTCCTAGATAAGTATTAGTCCAGGTGGAGCCTGAAAAGGTGTGTTTTCAGGCCACGACGGAAAGCAGGCAGGGTTGGTATTGAGCGTAGGGGAATGGGAAGTTCGTTCCACCACTGGGGAGCTAGGGTGGAAAAGCTCCGCAGTCGGGAGGAGCGAGTGCCATTCACACGGAGGGGCGGAAGTGCGAGGCGCCCTGCTGTAGATGAGCGAAGTGGTCGAGCAGGAACATAGGTCTGGATCAGGTCCTGCAGGTAGACGGGGCCTGTCCTATTAGCTGCAGTGTGGGCCAGGGTCCCATTCACCGTAACCAGACCCACGCATCTCCACGACACAACTGTGCTGTTCTTCCACTGACGTTGCAGAGAGAGTACCGGGTGTGCCTCCTGAGGCTGGTAACACATCAGAGTTTTTGTTTTGTTTTTGTTTTTGTTTTATGCTTGTTTGTCTTGAAAGTTTGATCACTGCAGGACCAGTGTGTGGAATAAGTATGTTCTTATTTTCCTTCTCCTGAGTATTTTGAGGTGTAGGTGCTCCCCACTGTGCTCTGCTCCAGGTTGTGTAAAGTGCGCTGCTCACACTGGAATCCGGTCCTCTCTGTTGAACCGTTATCCGGCCGCACCCTCAAAACCGTGGGCCAGTGGGTTCTGGGGCTGCGGGCAAGTTCTGCTGCTCGGTACCGTTAGCGGAGCTGTGAAATCGGAGCGTAGAACTTGTTCTCGCCACGCCCGGCGGGAAACTATCTTCTCGGGTGCAAGCGAAGAGCGTGGTGTAGATTTTCAACCCCTGCACTCCTGGGGCCAATCAGATCCAATCGCTGCAAACGTGCTGCTCTGTCACATGGGTGATGAGACTGAAGTGGTTCCTGGAATTTTCTTGGGCAGTCTCTAGAAAGCGTAGTTGTAGTTGTCTGCACACTTGAAAGACTGAGCAGGTTGCAGCCACAGAGACACGTAGAGTCTATTTTTACTATACATAGTAGTATACATTGAGTGTGTGAAGTGGTTGAGTAGCCTACTCTCAAGTAGTTAATCGCTTGATATAGTGTACAACACAGGCGGAGAAACTGAGGTAAACTAAAATTATCTCTACAACCAATCTCCTGTTTATTATACTTGTTTATTGTTTTATAGTTTAAATGTATATCTGTTTATTTTTGGTTGGTCCTAATCCAAAAATATTTATGAGGCCATCATGGCCATGTGGAGTATTTGCAGAACGTAGGAGAATCGAGATCATGGGTCCATTCAGGTCCATTCAGGTCCATTCAGGTCCATAACACAGTGATGGAGGGACGAGATGGACAAACTGCTGAAAATGTAAGCACACTTTTTCTGGCGATAAGATTTGTGTATATCTTTGGTGTTTATTTTATTTTATAAAATGCCTTCAAGTTAAGCTATCAGATGGTCCCCACCCGCTGCTGCATGGCCAGCTTTTAATCGTTCCCTCTAAATTGGGTAGATGCTAAAGGCTATGTAATTAGCACAGCACTTAAAATAAATTGGTTATTGTCAGATGGGTATGCTTGAATTTGAACAGGGCATAAACAGACCGCTTTTCTATGTGTTGGACGTCACTTTGCACACCTCGCAAAACTGCAGCAATAATCAGAGGCTCGTTCCCTTGCGAGGTTAGTGATTTCAGTACTGTGTGTGTGTGTGTGTGTGTGTGTGTGTGTGTGTGTGTGCAGGTATGTGTGTGCGTGTGTTTCTGTGTGTGTGTGCACGAGTGCATGCCTGTGTATGTGTGGTTTTCCAGTAGTGATAGTCATTGGCTCCATTTCACTGTACAAAGTAGATAGTTAAGTGCTGTATTGCTGTATTGCTTTGATCCAGCTTCACTAATGTTGTCAGACCACCGCAGTAGTGAGTGTTGGTAGAGCGAGGGGACCATGTCCCTGCCCAGCCTTTCTGCTCCGCTATTACCATTAGCACTTACAGCGATAACCCTGTTTGGATTAGCAGCGCATTGAGGGTGTTATTCAGGAGACCGTTAGTGTTGTCCATCCTTTGTGCTGTCAGTCAGGGCTGTCCTGTTTGCACATAGCAGAGGTTTGTGCGTGAGGCCGAGGATCGGGTTACAGCTCTCGCAGTGAGCAGATATGGCGACCGGGAATCGCGGCGGTGTTTTATTTCCACGAGAGACTGAACGCTCCAGAGTGAACTTTAGGGGGGAAATCTTTGGCCTGTTCATGCGGCGATTGAGCTGGTATCCCGGCATTTACACGATGGAAAGGGTCCGTGCGGCGATTGAGCTGGTACCCCTGCCACTCCCACAATGGAAAAGTGTTCAGATTCTTTCCTGTGTGGATGTAAATGTTTGTAGTTATTTCTTTGCCTTAACACGCCACAAAGCTCCACAGTAAAGCTCAGTGACAGACCTCTGCGCATGCAAGGCCTTCAATAGTCCTGTGCCGCTGTGCTTCAGCCGTTTCCTGACTGCTGATTACGTCCTTTTTTTAAATCTGTGAAGGTACCAGTGCCTTTCCAGCCTAAAGGGGCTCTTTAAACCCGTCTGACAGTTTGTCATTTCCAGCGAGGTATTAACATCTCCTTTACTTTCAGGCTCCTGCCTATTCATATTGCATCTTTTTGAAACTATTGCACTGTTTATATTTTTATTGAAAACGAATATAGATGTTTTTGAAATAATAAAGAGTATCAATTTAAATTACAGAGCCAGCGCTGCAGCTGATGGAATGCAGTGCGGCGCTGGAGCTTTAGCGCAGGGTACGCGTCGAGGCGGGTTATTTACTGGCAGCTTGGACGAGACCCAGATTCCGACCATCCGCGGAACTCCGGCGTTCCCGGCGCTCCGGTTTGATTGAGAGCTTGATTGTATTGTCACTTTTTATCAGGAGGAGTCGGAGTGGAAGGGCGGTCTGATGTCCCTGTGCGCGGGATGGAGTGCGGAAGCCCCCCCCTCGTGCTGCTTGCAGTCTGGGTTAGTCATGGTGATGTCATGCTCTCAGTGGTGGGGGTGCTGCGGGCATCTCTCTGTATACTGACTGTTTTGTTTTTATTGAAGCAGGGAGGCGTCTTAAGAAGGAGGCATGTCTTGTATATAGATCAGGGGTTTTCTGATCCAGAGAGGCCCACCCAGGCGTTGCTCGTTTTATCGGTAGCGTCTCATCTCGTTTTAGCGGTAGTGCCTCGACTCATTTTAGCGGTAACGCCTCGTCTCGTTTTAGCGGAAGCGCCTTTTCTTGTTTTAGCGGTAACGCCTCATCTCCTTTTAGCGGTAGCACGGGTGGCTCGTTTTAGCGGTAGCACCTCGTCTCATTTTAGCGGTAATGCCTCGTCTCGTTTTAGCGGTAGCGCCTCATCTAATTTTATCGGAAGTGCCTTTTTTCGTTTTAGCGGTAACGCCTCATCTCGTTTTAGCGGTAGCGCCTCATCTCGTTTTAGCTGTAGCATGGGTGGCTCGTTTTAGCGGTCGCACAGGGCCAGTGGAAAGTGCTCCAGCGGCCAGATGCGCTTGATTTGTAGGAGCATCTGTAGAGGGAATAATTTGGCAGATGGGCGTCGTGCCCTTTCCTCTCTGGAGAACGGACCCCTTACACAGAAGCTGGAAGTGTCACTTCCCAAGCGACATCCATCACCGGCCGGCCTCCACACCGTACGCAGGCACGCCGGAGCAGGGGAGCGGAGCGCACCCAAAAGCAGAGCTCAGGAGCGTCCCATCTTTAAAGGGGCTATATGTAACGTTCTGAAAATTCTTCTCATTACTGACACCGGTGGCCGTAAGTGAACTGCAGCCAGTTCTGTGACTGCAGCAGCAGAGAGAGGGAAAGCGCTTGGAAGCCCGCTTAGACGTCACATCCTTCATTCACAAAATTATTTTCCCGGCAAATCAGAGCCGAATTTTTTAGAAAAAAATCGACCCGCAGGCTCTTGTACGCAGCAGAGAAAGTCGGGGAAGGTCTAATTTTTGAAGTTACTTTACAATCTGTTCATACATTGGCGATTGAAAGCGATTTGTGCATGTAAACATCTTGCATATAGCCCCTTTTAGTCACTTAAGTTGCTTTGCAGCGGCTGATTTGTGAAGTGTAGAGTCTGTTACCTCCGACTGCATCGGCGAGTTTCGTTCTTAAATGAGAGCTCCGCTCCTGAAGGTCCTCCCTCAGTCTTTCTGTTACTCCATCAGCCTTTTCGTCCTCAGAAACATCACTGTCTTCCTCTCTGGGTTTTATTTTATTGGTGTTCAGTTTGGGACATGGCCATTTAATTCTCATCCCCTAGTTAACATTCAGACAGTTGGAGGTAATGTTTTTTCCGGTCTAATCTGTTGAAAAGAAGGCTACGCACAGGGCAGCCAGACGTCTGTAACGTGTTGTCGGTGTCAATCTCAGAGCGCCTTTTGAGACCTTCTGGCAAGGCTAGCTGCTCTGTACCCAACACAAATTAGAAATCCATGCACACCAGATGGATTGAGTCCAATTGGCCGGATTTTAGGGTAATTAGCATTTAATGACCAAATATTATGGCCGTGAAGTCAACGGAGATACCGTCCAAAATGGAAACCGTGTCAATATCTCAGTTGTGTGATTCAACACATGACTAATGTGTGCTTTAAAATTGTGTTTTTTTTTTTTTTTTTTAATGTGTAGAATATAAAAGCAAAAATTATATATTTTTCCTACAACTCCCGTTCTACTAATATGTAACCCAGGAGACGGACATAAACACTGTAGTATGCAGAGGAATCTTCAGAAGTACACGGCACATTATCAGTGCCATGTTCTCTATGGAAGTCGACCACTTTGGATGGAGACGGGAGGTGGAGATGTGCTCCTGTCCGGCCTGAAACGGGGACGGAGGAACAGATGGCAATTCCCGTGAGGAAAACCGCATTCGTGACCTGACCTGGGAATGGGGTTTCCCGCCTGGGAATTCCTACAGCCCTCAGCGCTGGTAACGGCACCGGTGCGAAAGATTAAAACGTAGGAAATGTGTAAGGGCCACAGTGGGGAATTGAAACTTTATTATTGCTCCCCACCAAGGCGCTGTGTGTTTCTTCTGTTCTTCATTGCGCTCTTTAACCTCCCGGGAAACCAGGTTATGTTGAAAAAGCAATCTGTGATGTATTAGAGCGCGCTGCCATCACAAGAAGAAGTGTTTCCAAACTGTTTTTTCTTGTGTGGATTCTTTTTTTCTTACCGTTTTTTTTTTTTCATTTTCATTCTTTGATGGAAGGAAGAAAAAAAAATAGTAACACTTGAATGAGCAACTTTAATACGCCACAAGTGTAATCCATCCGTTCTTTTCCAACACATTGGAGAGACATAACCCAGAAACTCCAGTAATTGCCCAGACTGGACTTATCGATCGGGCATCAGTAGTCTCAGCGCTGCTCCAAAGGCTCGCTGCTTGACCCAGGTTGCTGGTTCGGAATTGTCCTCCAGATAACAAAAAAAATAAATGCTGCTCATTACTATGGAGGACAAATCATTCTGTGGCTACCAGCCCTTCCAGGCAGACAGGAAGGTGTGGGTATGTGAATGTCATCCTTTTACCTCAACTCACCTCTTGCGGTGTCGTAAAACTTAGCGGGAAACTGGCCGTCGGTGGGGATCCGGTACTTTTCTTCCTTTAGGTCTGTTTGAGAACTTGAATGCCCAGGAATATTCTGGAATGTCTGTCAGGAAAGGGATCCCCCCCCCCAGGCAAATATGTGGGTGTTTTGTTCCATGTGACGCACACCTCTGACGACCAGTGAGGTTTTATCAGCATTTTCGCACGTCGTTTCCTGCTAAGATTTCGCAAAAATAAGCAGAACATCTGCGTTGCTTTAACGGCCGAGGAAAAGTGATAAAATGGTAAATGGCTTTGATGCAGTGCACCAGCGCGTTGGGTCGTGTGCGCACTTTTGAGTGCCTGGCAGCGTGTTAGGTGTGCAGCATATGTGCTTTACGGCACACACGCTTTACGGTGTCTGATGCTGGCTGGGGGCGGTGTGGTGTGTTCTGCCGCAGCGGGGATGGGGCTGATCTCGGGAAAGTAGCGGAACGAAGCCTGATTCGCCGTCCGCATGTGACCGGGGGGGCTTTTATAGTACAGCTGGAGGATCAGAGACGTCTGCAGACTGTGCATCCGTTTCCCTCCGCTCGGCTGCCCGCTCAAGGTCCGCTTTGGGGCTGCTATGATGTCATTTCGGTCCGCGCGGACATCCGTCCCGTCCACATACTTTTTTTTGCGGCTGTGAAAGGGCTCAGAAATGTCCTACATTGACTGCAGTTGAGTCTTGTGTACTGTACTCTCCATTTACACTGAGCTCTGAGAATTCACTGGTCCTTCTGTCCCAAGATAAGTGTCTGTGGAGTTCCTGTTTCCTCACTGTGTGCTCTAGAAATGCTGAAAAATAATAAATGTCACATTAATTTGGTCATATTATTCATGCTTGAGAGTACGTCAGACCTTTAGTAAGGTGATGAAACCTTGTGTAATAAAGCGAGCTGTTATACTTGCCGGAAACAAAAGTTGAGTCTAAATCTATGAAAAACAAAACCCAGAAACAGTTTGAGGGGAAAGACTTTCTACTCTCAGCAGAAATATTCTGCTCTTTCCAAGGCTTTCAGTCACCTTCAATAATAAGTTGCGTAGTGTAATTCTCTAACAAATACTATGCGCTGTAGGACTCCAGTAGGTCACATTGGGGTTTTTTATGCCATTTGATGTGTATTGGAGTCTACTGTGGCACAAGGCTTATTTGCACTGGTAGATAAACTGAAACGACCTCCTGGATAAAGCTGAATAAAGTACTGTGCTGTCCTGCTCTCCCTCTCTCCCTCTCTCCCTCCCTCCCATTCTCTCCTCCTCCTCTCTGTCTCTCTCAGCTAATCCCCTTATGACATCACTGAGGGAAAGACAAAAGCGCGCTCTGACAGGAATGCGGCGTGTTGATGATTTATCTTTGGCGGGATGGCGAGTGCTGGAGGGGTGCCAGCGGCAGTGGAGCGGGAGGCTTCCGGCACGGCCGGCCCGGAGAACCCCGTGGCGCTCCGACAGGCCCTGGTGGCTCCCGCGCCACACCGCTCTCATCGTTACCTCTTATGCGTTGGGTGCGGACACGCGGCCCCCTTTCGGCCCACACAAGGTCAAGCTTTAGCTTGTGAATCAAGACTTGCAGCACAGCTGGATTTGTTTTGTCTCGCCAATAAATGGTTTAAAAGATGCGTAGGGCAAAATGAGATTTTGGGATTGATATAGATTGTAATATGGTCATATGGATTTGTTACATTACAGGTGTTTAGCAGATGCTTTTATCTAGCACACCTGAGGTTGCAGGTTCGATTCCCAGGTAGGACACTGCCGTTGTACCCTTCAGCAAGGTACTTAACCTGAATTGCTTCAGTATATATCCAGCTGTATGAATGGATAAATGTAATAAGAAGTTGTGTAAGTCGCTCTGGATAAGAACGTCTGCTAAATGCCTGTAATGTAATGTAATCTACAAAGATTCACACAGCTTTTTGTGTTTTTACGTAGTATCCATTTATGCAGCTAGATTAATACTGAAGCAATGCAAGCCAAGTACCTTGCCCAAGGGTACAACATCAGTGCCCTACCTGGGAATCGAACCTGAAACCTTTCCGTTACAAGGCCAGTTCCCTAACCATTATACTACACTGGTTCTGGAGGCGCCGGGTTGTCCTGATTCTGTCTCCTGCAAGCACTCCGTCACTGACCTGTAAAAGAAAATGTGAAATCCCACACCTCCCAGAGCCTGTCAGGAATAAAAAAAACAAAAAATAAATAAACTAGATTTCTTCACAGAACTGTTTCGGGAAGAAGAGAAACATATGTCTCGCAGGGCGAGTCAGGTGGATGATAGATTGCTCTTGTCTCGGAGCTGTTTTAGGAAGAGGACAAGCCATAAGTCTCATAAAGCCTTTGAGGAAGTAGGGAGAAAATGTGTCTCTCAGAGCCGTTTCAGGAAGAAGGGAAAAAAAGAGAGACCGTACAGGGCCCCATACTGACTCAAACTGATGGGCCCTCACCAGGAAGCAGGAAGCAGGAAGCAGGAAGCTGGCATTACTCATTAATGATGCATCTTAGTTCAATTAAAACCCTTTTGAGTCTTACTTGGAAATCTGAAAGGGATAAAAAATTAACGTGGTGTAGGGGAGAGATTTTTTAGCATGCCAACGTGTGTGTGTGTGTACACATAACTTGAAATCGGCTTGGTGGTAGTAATAGTAGTAGCAGTTGTAGTAGCAGTAGCATTAGTAGTAGCAGTTGTATTATAAAAGAGGGGGAAACTGTTATGCGGGGACTTTTTGCTATTTTGCAGTAGGCCTGTGTTATTTCCTTGTAGTCAGGGTTACAGACCCACCCTCTCGGCTTAGTCCAGGGCTAGGCTGGCACTGATGAGGTCAGTTTAAGGTCACCCTCTGTCTCCTAATACTGCTGCACTGAATCAGCTGTGATTCTCCTCTTCTGCCTTTCTCTGAATACAGCAGATATAACCTGAGCCTTACTGCAAAGCAAGGGCCTTGTGCAACGCTCACAATCATGCAGATATAACCTGAGCCTTACTGCAAAGCAAGGGCCTTGTGCAACGCTCACAATCATGCAGATATAACCTGAGCCTTACTGCAAAGCAAGGGCCTTGTGCAGCGCTCACAATCATGCAGATATAACCTGAGCCTTACTGCAAAGCAAGGGCCTTGTGCAACGCTCACAATCATGCAGATATAACCTGAGCCTTACTGCAAAGCAAGGGCCTTGTGCCGCGCTCACAATCATGCAGATATAACCTGAGCCTTACTGCAAAGCAAGGGCCTTGTGCCGCGCTCATAATCATGCAGATATAACCTGAGCCTTACTGCAAAGCAAGAGCCTTGTGCAACGCTCACAATCATGCAGATATAACCTGAGCCTTACTGCAAAGCAAGGGCCTTGTGCCGCGCTCATAATCATGCAGATATAACCTGAGCCTTACTGCAAAGCAAGAGCCTTGTGCAACGCTCACAATCATGCAGATATAACCTGAGCCTTACTGCAAAGCAAGGGCCTTGTGCCGCGCTCACAATCATGCAGATATAACCTGAGCCTTACTGCAAAGCAAGAGCCTTGTGCAACGCTCACAATCATGCAGATATAACCTGAGCCTTACTGCAAAGCAAGGGCCTTGTGCCGCGCTCATAATCATGCAGATATAACCTGAGCCTTACTGCAAAGCAAGGGCCTTGTGCAGGGCTCACAATCATGCAGATATAACCTGAGCCTTACTGCAAAGCAAGGGCCTTGTGCAGCGCTCACAATCATGCAGATATAACCTGAGCCTTACTGCAAAGCAAGAGCCTTGTGCAGGGCTCACAATCATGCAGATATAACCTGAGCCTTACTGCAAAGCAAGGGCCTTGTGCAACGCTCACAATCATGCAGATATAACCTGAGCCTTACTGCAAAGCAAGGGCCTTGTGCCGCGCTCATAATCATGCAGATATAACCTGAGCCTTACTGCAAAGCAAGGGCCTTGTGCCGCGCTCATAATCATGCAGATATAACCTGAGCCTTACTGCAAAGCAAGGGCCTTGTGCCGCGCTCACAATACAGCAGATATAACCTGAGCCTTACTGCAAAGCAAGGGCCTTGTGCCGCGCTCATAATCATGCAGATATAACCTGAGCCTTACTGCAAAGCAAGGGCCTTGTGCCGCGCTCACAATACAGCAGATATAACCTGAGCCTTACTGCAAAGCAAGAGCCTTGTGCAGGGCTCACAATCATGCAGATATAACCTGAGCCTTACTGCAAAGCAAGGGCCTTGTGCCGCGCTCACAATACAGCAGATATAACCTGAGCCTTACTGCAAAGCAAGAGCCTTGTGCCGCGCTCACAATCATGCAGATATAACCTGAGCCTTACTGCAAAGCAAGGGCCTTGTGCCGCGCTCACAATCATGCAGATATAACCTGAGCCTTACTGCAAAGCAAGGGCCTTGTGCAACGCTCACAATCATGCAGATATAACCTGAGCCTTACTGCAAAGCAAGAGCCTTGTGCCGCGCTCACAATCATGCAGATATAACCTGAGCCTTACTGCAAAGCAAGGGCCTTGTGCAGCGCTCACAATCATGCAGATATAACCTGAGCCTTACTGCAAAGCAAGAGCCTTGTGCAGCGCTCACAATCATGCAGATATAACCTGAGCCTTACTGCAAAGCAAGAGCCTTGTGCAGCGCTCACAATCATGCAGATATAACCTGAGCCTTACTGCAAAGCAAGGGCCTTGTGCAGCACTCACAATCATTTTGGAGCCCTTAGGGGTCGATTTACTAAGATCCCAAATAAGGGGTGTTAAAAGTATTTGCACACGCTATAATTTCACACTTTGCGGATGATCAACTAAGTCGTTATGTAAATTATGTAAATTCCAGCTGCAAACAGCCATATTTAAATGAGGGATTTTACATGTTTGGAAGGGTTATACTGTAAGAAAACGGTGAAAAGACGCCCAGCAATGTTGCCATTTTTGGTTTGCTTTGTTATTGCTTGTTTGATTCAAATACTAGTTACTCTTGTATTCTGTAACACGATTTGTTATTATATATAGTTGTAATTCATGATTTAAAATGTATTTATTCTTACTGTTCATGATGTACAGTTACCTGATGAACCACTGTTATTAGTAGTAGTGATATTTCTGCATGGCAAATAATTTACTTGTAGATGTAGTAGTGTAATATAAAAACAACAGACCCAACTGTCATGACATGCACGCTGCTTGTTCTGAGTAATTGGCATTTTCAAAATAATAGCAGTGTGGAGTTTAATTAGAGAATTCATTCATTCTGTGAAAAAACTAAGGTCATTAAGGTCATTAATTGTTCTTTATTAAGGAAGAAGGGAAGCAAATGTTTCACACCTTGTTATAAAATATATTTCCTTCTGAATTGCTAAGTAAAATGGGCCATTCCAAACATTGTTCGGAGGAACAACGTAATTTGATTAAAAAGTTGATTGGAGAGGGGAAAACGTATAAAGAAGTGCAGCAAATTATAGGATGCTCAGCTAAAATGATCTCAAATGCTTTAAAATGGCAGCATAAACCCAAAACACGAAGAATACGAGCAACAACTGTTAAAACGGATCGAAGAATAGTCAGAATGGCAAAGATTCAGCCAATCGTCACCTCCAGAAAGATCAAGGATCTAAAATCAAAAAATTACCTGTAAGTGCTGTTACAGTCAGAAGACGTTTGATCGAAGCTAAGCTATCAGCAAGAAGCCCCCGTAAAGCACCATTGTTGAAAATACGGCATGTGCAGAATCGGTTAAAATTTGCCAAGAAACACATCAATTGGCCCAAAGAGAAATAGCAAAACAGTCTGTGGACTGATGAGAGTAAAATTGTTCTTTTCAGGGCTATTGGTCGTCGACAGTTCGTCAGACGACCCCCAGGTACTGAATTCAAGCCACAGTACACTGTGAAGACAGTGAAGCATGGTGGCGCAAAAATCATGGTATGGGGATGTTTTTCATACTACGGTGTTGGGCCTATTTATCGTATATCAGGGATCATGGATCAGTTTGAATACATCAAAACACTTGAAGAGATTATGTTGCCGTATGCCGAAGAGGAAATGCCCCTGAAATGGGTGTTTCAACAAGACAACGACCCCAAACACACGAGTAAGCGAGCAACATCTTGGTTCCAGACAAAAAGGATTGAGGTAATGGAGTGGCCAGCTCAATCCCCCGACCTCAACCCCATTGAAAACTGGTGGGGTGACATTAAAAATGCAGTTTCTGAAGCAAAACCCAAAAATTCACAGGAACTGTGGAATGTAGTTTGTTCATCCTGGGCTGAAATACCTGTTTCTAGGTGCCAGAAGTTGGTTGACTCGATGCAACGCAGATGCGCAGCAGTTATAAAAAACAATGGTTATGCAACTAAATATTAGTTCAGTAATTTAAAGTGAAGTTAAATCTTGAAATATTTCTTCAGTTTATACAGTAAGTGTTTGAGTTTGAAGAGAAAAATGTTGACACTGCTATTTTTCTGAACAGATTAATATTCCTTTTCTTTGCTTCCTGGAAAAGAACGCAGACTTGATACAATTTGTTAATGCTTTGATTTGGAATTGAATGTGTAATGTTTTCACTACATTTGAAATATGGAACTAAAAGCTATTCAAAAATATTTGCACTTTATTCACTTTAACGCGCTGCTATTTATTTGTACACAACTGTATGAATCCACAAAATTCCATTTTTGATTATTTTGAGCTAAGAAGCTAGAATGGGCCAGTTAAGCCCCCATTGTTACGCAATCATTCAGAACATTCAGTTATGGATATTCCAAACACACCTGTACGTGTCTTGCTGCAATGACAGCCGTCATCTTATCAATTCTGTGTCTTTTAATACCTGCTTTCCATTTGTACTAAAATGCACCCGCAAGTACATTTGCCAAACTTGCTTTCAGGCTTAGTAAATCACATTACACGTGCTAATGTCATTCATTTGCATGACCACCTCCCACTATTTTGCAGAATAATCTAGGGACGCCCATTTTTGCATATTCATCCACAGAAATGAGAAATCAATGTACCTTTCAATTTTAGAATAGAATGGAATGGAATAGAACTTTATTGTCCAGCAAAGGCCGAAATTTGTCTTTTGGTCTCACTTCAGAAATTCAGAATACATATGTGAAAAACAAATACAGTACAATCACACAGACAACATACAAAAATAAAAGCTCATCTGATTTTGTTCAGTTCGCTGACTGCTGTTGGGACAAAGGATCTCTTATAGATGTTCTTTTTGGCTACTGGCACTCTATGGTTACCAAACCAAACACAGATATTAAAAACAAAAATGCTCTCCACCAGGCTGGCATAGATTCGCTGTAGAACATCCATACTGACCCCAAACCCTTTCAGTTTTCTAATAAAAAACACTTTTTTACAGATAAAATCAATGTTACTTGTAAAACTCAGCTTGTGATCCATAAATGTCCCTAAGTACTTAAAACTGTCCACAAAGGTTGGTTACAAAGAGTAAGTGGTGGGAAGGGTTCATCACAGTTAAGGATAAGTTATTTTGTTTTCTCCACATTCATCAATAAGCCACTGGGCCTACTACATTGTTCCAGGGAGGAGACCTGATCAAAATATTAATCTTCTTCACCATCCCTGTTAAACAGACGAACACACGCAATCCTCTTTACACCTCGTTAGTTGATCACCTCGGACGATTTTCTGCGGGTGGTACACACAAACATTTAGTAAATCAAGCCCTTAGTCTCCTCCGTAACGGCACGCCGACCCCTGTCTGCACTTCTAGCTCAGAATTTGGTTATCGGTTGGCGGGGCCAAGCCGTTTCCCCGGCCTTCACCATTAAAACGGCAGTGTTTGCTCATCAAATTTGATTTGTGAGCGAAGTCGATTAACGGCATTTCAACTTGTATAACCGTGGACTTAATGATCCATCGTTCATCCTAATGCTGGCTAATGGGCTGTTCAGGCCACTACATCCAATAAATCACTATTACAATGACCTTGCACAATTTTTAAATATATTTAATATATTCCTCATTTAAACTTAATAATTGTAAAAGCTCCAGTGCTGCCTTAAAAATGTGGATATTTTATAAAGCATTCGGTGTGATTTATAGCGTTTTTTTTTTTTTTTAGCGGTTTTTACACTTGAAAGATGCTTTGCTTCTATTAGGCAGCTTATGTATTAGCACATCAAATAGAGGAGGGAAGTGTGAACGCGAGCACTTGTTCTGTAGGGCTGTGTGTGTGTGTGTGTGTGTGTGGTATTGTGTTATTGGCTCCTGTTCTGTGATTTCTCTTGCCAGTAATGTTTTCTCTGCTTGTAAAAATGGCTGCTGACTGTCCCTTGACAATAGTGACCGAGTTCAGAACGGGATGAAATAAGGGTTTGTTTGCGCTTTTAGGAGTTGTTTTCCTTTTATTAAAAGTTCAACTTGCGGATAAATATACAAAATAGTTAGCAGTGGCCACGCTGAAATGTCGATTCATTAATATCCACACAGATTTCAGGAAATGAAGCGACTATTCCCTTATGTTGGCTGAGCGGGGGAGGGTGGGGTTGTTGTTTGGTCATCATACATTATGGCAGACGGTGGTGAAAATGCATGAATTTCATGTTGGACCTTGTATGCCGGCTTATTAACAAATATTTCTATTTAAAACATGGCATCTTTAATAGCGTGACCTGGAAACAACAGACTACAGACTCTCGCCTCACCCAACTTCCAATTTACGTTATATCGCTGCCAGCCACTGCTCTGCGCCAACCTCGTCCAAGACTTGGTTGCTAGGCTCTCATAACCTGGTCGAAGTTATTGGGTAATATGTGGTGCCAATAAGCCTGTCCTTTGGGTTCTCTCGAGGTGTCACTGTGTTCCGATCTGTCACTGGCAGGTCATTGGCAATCCGTTTTATTTGCTTTCCTGGCAGAACACTCTTCTAGGATTTTTTTTTTTCAGCGTTCTGTGTGTTGTTTGAAGACAACTGCCAACGAACAGTGCATGAGAGAACACTGATCTGATTACTGTGTAATATTGGCCCTTTCTTCATTGGCCTTCAAACAAGAATCATACTATAATTGTGCGTAAGCAAATTGCAGGGATGTTATTACCTACGTTAATTTAGCATTTATGTAACGTGGGGGGAGAATCATCTTCACTCGTTGTGGGCTGTGTAAGATTTTTATATTCCATTTCCTGGTTTCTTACTCATGAGTTTCTTTAAAGGATTGGTCTATCTCTGATGATGGCACATGATGCCAGTTCGTTCTTGCACCCTCTATATGAGCACTTGGGTGACAGAACATAGCGATGAAATTAGCTCTGAAATTCACAGAATATAGCGATGAAATTAGCTCTGAAATTCACAGAATATAGCGATGAAATTAGCTCTGAAATTCACAGAATATAGCGATGAAATTAGCTCTGAAATTTGTCTTGGCCCTGGCCTCTCCAATACTCACTCCAAGCATTTCTCTGGGACCTTTTGAGGTTTTTGAATACAAAGTACTTGTCCGTATTTGTCATAAGTTAACATACGTTTGTTTGAGTTTTGGAATGTAAAATTAAGCTGAAAATCTGATGGTACTATTCACCTGATATGAATAAATGCATAAATGCCTCTTGTCAAAAAAAGATTTGATTTTAACAATAATGATAAATGTTCCTTAAGATGAAATGTTTTTTAAAATCTCTGGCAGATTTACTTTACTTTTAGCAAAAGGGATCAGATGAGATTTCCTTTATTGTGTCAGATCACAAGTCATTATACTTAAAAAAAATATATCATTAAAGGAATAAAAATGTTTTCAGGCTGAGTGAGGCTGAGTGAGGCTGAGTGAGGCTGAGTGAGGCTGAGTGAGGCTGAGTGAGGCTGAGTGAGGCTGAGTGAGGCTGAGTGAGGCTGAGTGAGGCTGAGTGAGGCTGAGTGAGGCTGAGTGAGGCTGAGTGAGGCTGAGTGACGCTGAGTGACCTTCCGGGTTACTATCTGTGAGACTTTGGGTGCGTCCCAATACTCGAAAAATGCATCCTCTTTTTCTCCACTACCACCTCCTCTCCTCCGTGACCCGGAAACCCATCTTTGTGTCCTAATCTACTGTTGCTAGATTACATATTAATGGTTACAAATGAATTAATGACTCGCTTGGTGTCGGGTACATTGTATAATGTACATGAAACTACTTGTACTCAAAATGTTCTGGCAGTTTTGCATACTTCCGGATCGGAGACGAGTGGAGGAAAGGAGGTGAGGAGTGAAGTGGAGGAAAGGAGGTGAGGAGTGTAGTGGAGGAAAGGAGGTGAGGAGTGTAGTGGAGGAAAGGAGGTGAGGAGTGTAGTGGAGGAAAGGAGGTGAGGAGTGTAGTGGAGGAAAGGAGGTGAGGAGTGTAGTGGAGGAAAGGAGGTGAGGAGTGAAGAATATTGGGATGCACCCTTTCTTCCCTCGCAAAATGACTTAATTCATTTGACGAAGATTTTGTTATGTACCCTATCGCATTTCGGCAATGTCTGCATTGGGTGTAAGAGCAGTGGAGGAATGTTAATGTTCAAAAACGCTGATCTGGCCAAACTGTGCCACTGAAATCCCTGTTCATTCAAGGTCACTTTCCATTTTAGCTTTTATTTTGATTACATTTGTTGTAATCAACTGATATCCATTATTTCTAAATAGGCTTTATTTTGTTGTTTGTTCGTTGGAAGGTAGAGGATCTATCTGGATTTGGATGCCATTGTCCATTACCTTTTTTCTTTTTTACAAAGTTGGCTTTACAGCCATTTATTTGACAAGCATATTTGTTTATTATGTCAGGCTCGGCTGCTATTGATGAATCTTGTTGCTTAGACATAAATTAACGTGCACGATGAAATACTTTGTCGCTTTGCTTTTGTGTTGATACCCGTTTTGGATTTATATTTAATTGGAGCTTGAAATTGATTTTGCGTGCTGGAGAATGCCATTTAAAATAAAGTCCCTTAAAATAAAACCACAGGGGAAGAGTGGAGTTGATTTTACACCACCAAGTCCTGGCCAGCTGTTACCCTACCAGGGTGATTTACATCATATGATTAATACAGTCGGGTACACTGCCCTACAAAGGCAAACGGCCTTAACTTCCCAGAGTGTAAAACTGAGAAAAATGGCTTTAAAGTTTTATTGTTGCCCAGCCAAATGAGTTGTAGGCAGATTATTGGAAATGTGGCAGTTGTTTGTCTTTTTATGAAGTTATTTTATGTACATATTAATCCTGAGCTCAAACTTGACCTTTGACCCTTATTCGGAAGTTAAGGTATTTTGTCGTTGTATGGTCTACAAAATGATAAGGGGTCATGCCAAAGCAAAAAGCTGTAACTTCCATTTGATCTCTCACTTTTTTGTTGATCACAATATAAACAATAACATGATAACATCTAGATAATATCTCGAAATATATCATGCAACTGTCCGCTTAATATAATGTGAATGAGAATAAATCAATCAATTTGTAGGATTTTTAAGTACTCGCATTACTTTGATTGTCTTTCGATGGTGCATTACTAACTCGCATCATGAGGCCCAAGTTTGTATCGACTTGAAACAAAACCTTGCAATATTTTCTTTCCCACCCCTTAACATGGCAAGTTGCAAATCATGCCCAATGTTAAATATGTTAAATATCAGTAAAATTTGAGATGTTGTATGTAGCCTAAGTTTAGTATTTATTAGTCAAATATGTACTATACGGTGAAAAGGGCGTCACTGTGATATAAATAAAGACAAAAATCTAGCCAATTGGTTAACACGTTGACAGATTTAGGACTTGAATGATTGGATCAGAATCAGAATCAGAATCCCTTTATTCTCTGGATGCATGCGATGATGGATGGATGGATGGATGGATGGATGGATGCGATGAATCCAGACATAGATGATAAGCAACGTTTTTGCATGCCAGAGAACTTTTTCAA